>LR990609.1:17106195-17706195 GCA_905147815.2 Phalera bucephala | reverse complement strand
GAAATTTAAAATAATGAATAATAGAAATCGTTTATTGTTATAGCTCTGGCTATAATATGAGAAGATTATCTTATTCTAAGCTCAAAATATACCAAATGCCTTGTTATTGCCGGAGTTGTTTAATAAAGCAATTTTGTATTGATTTTTATTATTATTGTTCTCTCTACCCAAGTACTATAACGCAAACAATGAATTTTAAATGAATTTTATTTACGCGGGATGTACACTTTTTAAATAATTTAGGCAATGGCAACGTATTCATTCTGCCACCACATAAAATTCTTTCGATTTAAAGCTTATAAAAAAGAGATAAGAAATATTAGGATAAAATCACACAATATGTATGTAAATATATATGATATGCAATAAAAAAAAAAAATTAAATTTGATGTGTCTGATTATTTATTTAAATTTGGTAGTTGACGTTGTGTAGTATATAGCCACACTGGTTCTCGATTGTGTACTCTATTTCAATTTCAATCCAGTAGTACACTCGATTCGTTCAAGAGTGCCAATCTCTTTCGGAATGAAATTGAAACTGTTTCGAGATCGTGCCAGCTTGAGATTGGGATTGGTTTCAAGAGTAGGCCTACTGAGCTGTGTCCGAGATTTTATACCCCTAATCATCTTTATATATAGTTATAGCTTTGACTACAATAGAATACACAATATCCTTGTTAGGATGACGAAACGTCAGTCTTGTCCCAGTCAGCGTCATAGAGTAACGGACAGTCAAGGAGACCAAATACTTCGGGACATTCAAAATGATCATTATATTGAGGCAACTAAAGTCTCCAAATTGTTTAGAACATCGTTATTGCGCCAATACATGTCAAAAATATGAGTTTATTTGATCATCTATAATATGGAACACGCCAGAATAATTAACTCTATTCCTAATGCGATAAGATTCAATTATCATAGTTCATACTAAATCCGAACTGGACGTCAGTAATTATTCTTATAAAAATAGTATACCGACTTGTACATACGTGATATGTTTGTTAGTACTCATTAATATAAGCTTAGGCCCTAAATTAAACACCTCTGTGGTGCTTGTACTGTCCCAGCTACTTGACGTAAATGAAGAACTCGACAAAGGAAAGGGCTAAACTCGAACAGATTGACGTCAGCATAACGTTGTGAAGTAAGCGTACCGTTATCTTCATCGTTATTCAGTAAATTAGTAGTTTGAAAAGGATGGCATATCAGTCCGATAGCGATAAGTGACATAAATCTCTTAATGCTAAACCCTCAAAGGGCTAACCATGAATTTATTACCCAAAACGCATTGAGTAATGTCGAAATATTGCTAGAGAAAAATGAACTCATACTCATAAACATAGCTCTGAATTTTCTATGATTTTAACAACTCTAGAAAGCATGATGAGTGAGAGCAATAATCTGGAGTCCGGTGTCACGCTCGCAACTATTATGATGCAGTAAAGTGACTATAAGGTAGCATTAATACGGACGGCTTAAATACGCTGTAAACCATTAATAACCAAGTTGAAAAACGAGGAAGTTTCTCAATTTGTCTGTATACTTATACAGGATAAATTTTTAGGAAAAGACAGTAAGGGCAGTTATTTCAACCATTATCGATACAGAAACTAAGGCCCTAGGAGACTACCCTTAATTTTATGACATTTGGAGCTAAATTTACAGATTTTGAAATTAATGTACAAGCAGCAAGAAAATGGGCAATTAACTCAAAAACTTTGACTACTACTCATTGAAGATGTAGCATATGCGTAGAAAGAAAAAAATATGGCATACAGTGTTAGAGAATTATACGTTAATAATATGTCAACAAGCCCATTATCGTACCGATGTTTAGTCACTTAGAAAGAGACGTAGGACTATGAGTATCTTTGTCATCACGTTTTTTCCCAGTGCTCAATCCGTTTAGGGTAATATATCCATGGGGCTAACAAATCATTGGACGTTATTGTAAAGTCAAAAAATCATGCTGTCACGTTTATATTTATTTAGTAAAAAAAAATTGTAGTGTAAGAATCATGGGTATCAACTTGATACCGTTACTATAACATAAATTATTTGTGCTCAGCCTTCAAATGGCTAAGCACAAGCGATTTGACATAGCAGTTTATCTATCGGGAAATCATGCTGTCACGTTCATCTTTATTTTGTAAATTTGTATTGTGAAAAAGATCGCGATCGAAAAGGATTACGTCACTAGGCTCGTCCTTATTACAAGGGACCTAACATTGTCGGCGAAAACTGGGTGTATTCAGTACATTGTGCAAATAGTATCATTTAATTCTTCTACCGTAAAAACATGCTGAAAAACACGAACCATTAAACCGATACTGGTATGAATAAACGAGAAACAGCGCTGTCAACTAATTGATGTCCCGTTTTGTAACTCTAGAAATTGGGCTTTAAATACAATTGAAGCATAGCGTAACAATAAAATTCGCTTATTGCAAACATCAATTTTACTTACACTTTTAATTTTGTAAAATAAAAAAGTGCCGTCACACCTATATTTCTCAAGCATGTGTGGCACGGGCGAATAGTGTACATCGATCCCAATATCGATCTACAAAGGTGCCTCAATATAACAGGGGGAGAAGATATTACCACTATACTAGGCGCAATGTCAGATTCCGGACTGATACTGAAATTTTTTGTATAGAACCTGTGCGAACTTAATAGTCTTTGCCTACCCCACAAGGGATCTAAGGTGATATAGATAGAAAACAGAAAAATAACACTTTGTCATTGACTGATTCTGGACATTGTTGTATAAAACCTGTTGAAACTATGTACTCTTTGCTAACCCCACAAATAATCTAGTGATGATATAGATAGTAAAATTAAATTTTGTCACTGACCAATTGCATGCACCACAGCATAGTAAGGAAGCGATAAGATTAGGTTTTTTCCGACAGTTCAGATGAATATAAAGAATTTCGGAAGAATGAATGACATAACAGATATAAAATGCAAAAATAGAATGATATAGGTACCGGGAAAGACCTAGACTATCCTCGCCACGACCAAATAGAACGTATCTTAAGGTTTTGCCACATAGCCAACGCAGCGCGATGAGAGCATGACGGTGACGCGACCTGGAGAGTTGTAATGTACTGAAATCTTAGAACTTCTTTGACTGAAATGTAGGGAAGACGCCACACAACGCAGCCATGCTTGGCGTGACGGCAAACATCATGACCCGTCGCCGTCGCGCCTGACACGATTACAAACTACAGAAGAGGGAGGGAGACACCAATATGCGTGCGAGCGGGACGCTAGTGTTCAGCGTGGGCCCGGACGGCGCGACGTCGCTTCCGCAGTGTGACATGTGCGCCGCGCTGCCAACCGCCGGCCGAGCATAGCCGAGGGCTTCTGTCGCACCCCGTTGACTATTTGACCAAACCTTTATTTAAAGAGCAAGTCACCTGCACTTCGATCTAGGTCTCGAACCTATTCGCGCCTTTATTAAAAAGGCGTCAACACGTCACTTCGCGAACGCATCTACCCATGCGAATCCGTTAATCGTAGCCACCGCCGACTACGATCTCCCCCCCGACCCCTGCCGCCACCGCCGGCCGCGACATGTTCTCACCGACCCCCCCGATGCTTTGTCATCCCTTCTTTCCGCTCAGAATACGGGCGACGACGACGACGTAGTAGTAGATCCCCTCCCATAGCCGGCGGTTGACCGGTGCACTTAGCACCTGTCCCCCTACAGCGACTGTCCCAACCGAGGGCGCCTCTTCGAGGCGCCCTCGAGTATGTCGCCTCTTGCCCTTCTGGCTGGCTAGAGCGTAGTGGTTGCACGCTCGCCTTTAAGTCCGGTGAAGCTGTAAAGGCCTCGCGGCCAACAGCGTACATCATTCACACACACAGAGCAAGTCAACAGTCTTTGTAACCAGCGAGCGTGCATTAGACGAACTATGAGAGTGGAGGAAGCTAGAGAGGTTAGGATAGAACCTGTTGGCCAACTCCGCGAGAGATCTAACAACGGCTAACGGCTAAACTTTTTACTATATAATATACTTTTAATCACAAAAATAATTTTAAGGTTCCTATCTACAGTCATCGCGAACGATTTCGTGGGCAGACGCTAGTAATATATATCGATAGAAGGGTAGACATGTTACTACACCGTAATATTTTATTACGGTACGGTACACCTTATAATTTCATCGCTCAAAAGTTCGCCAGCGTTACAAACACAATGCAATTGGTACGTCCACACACACATTTAAAACACTGAGTGTACGCTGAAGTCGTAAATCATCGTGAAGTTGAAGGCTTTCATGTTGATTGCATCCGCAAAGTGTATTTCTACTGCTGTGAGGAGAAAGCTGCCGGGTCAGCCCTCTCTTTCACGTAATTCTATAGGAAAGTATATTACAAATTTTCCGTTATCCCGTTGATGTCGGTATGATTTTATTTTTTACAAAAAACCGACACTTCACCAGGTTAGTTGACACTTAGTAAGTAATAGTCATGACCATATCGGTTGTGGTATCAAATAATAATAGCCATACCTAACATACACACAATCTTCCATCCACGTACACTGAAAAAAAAATAGCTAAATATACAGATTTATCGATAAAACTTAAACATCAGTGAAAAGTCCAGCCAGTTAAAACAAGACCCATCGTCCTTTTAAACACAGGCGTCAAATCTCATAGGTATGAGTACACACAAGTCTCTAATCTTTAGGCATTGCACAAGCTCCATGGTACCAATGCATTGTCACCAGGATTATATAGGTATGCCAATATTCAGATCAATCGGATACCGCAAGTGCTTGAAAAATAGATCACAAGATTTGAACCAGAAAGACAGACAAACAGACATACGAATACTGCAAGTTAAATAAAACTTTGTAAAAAAGGAAAAGAAATGGTATTCCGTGTACCACTGAGTTCTATTAAACTACCATTTTACGATGATATCATAACGCGAAGTAAGAGCCCTGGAAATTCTAACCATAAAAATGTTTCTCTGGAGAGCCAGGTGAACATTGACGACCATCAATTTTATTCAGATCGGTATTGAAAATCGATTGCCGATGATCGATTAGTCGCATCTTCAAACACGCGCGATCTTTGTTTAACCTATAAACATTTTTTTCAGTCTGGGTGTATGTGTAAGTGAATTACATGTTTGTCAACGCACCCATGTGACAGGACCGGTGTGTCGGAAAAAAAATCTATATGCCGCTGGAGTACTACTGAGCGATCATTTCACAAAGATATAGTAAAACGAAGTAAGGCAATGGATATTTTAACGTCAAGAATGTTCCTCTGGAGAGTTAGAAGTTAACATCGACGACGATCAATTCAGATCGGTATTGAAAACCGGTTCAAGTCAAATTACGGTCGAGCTAGCCCATTTCTAGCATACATAGCTGATCTTATACGCAGCTACTTACTAAGTTGACGATTTGTTTAAAACTTGTGGCTGAATGATCAAGAAAGGGGTTAGAGGTGCTAATTTGTGTATGTATTTAAGTGTACTCGTATTAATCGTATCAGTTGGATTTATCCAACGGAAATTTATTTTTTATTTCTTCATTCAGCTACGCGCTTTACAGTATCTATCTTTATCATTACGCTAAATCCTTGCGTAGTACAGAGATTGTACAGAGCGACAGATTGTACAGAGTTCCAATAGGTTCCAAAATGACTTGTCATAGTAACAAGTGTATGCTTTAGACAGGAACCTCACCTTACGGGATTAGCTATTTGTTTCCTAAATTTCATCCAAATCCAGCTGTTTATGAGTGATTGAGTAACAAACACCCAAACATCTAAACGTACAATTTATCACATTTATAATATTAGTAGGATAGCAGTTTTTTATCAATTTTCAATTTAGAATCATAGCGACAGGAGCCCGGCAATAGAGGCCTATGCACAAACTATCTGATGTTATCGAACCGTTGTTAAATAGGCTTTGAACACAAATAAAAAAAAAACGAAAAAAATTTGATTTGTCACAGTTACAGAGACACAATACTTAGCCAATATAACCCATACATATTAAAAATTCAACCATTCAATACCAAAAGACAAACAACGACGTCAAACAACAAGAACAAGTTTTTATTCAACTTGTACCTAATGATCAAATTTAATCGTATTTAACATAAAAATAATTTCCCATGCTTGCATCTAAGAGCCACAAACAATATTGTATGTATGACTTAGTGCGACGACCTCGTTGACATGTATCCTGCTAAGCCACTTCCAATCTAGCCAACATACCTTCCGACTTCATCGTCAGATCAGCTATATGGTACCTTATGATTGTATTGTTATTAAAGTTACACACATATGCCAAATTTTAGCTCAATAGAATGTCAACAAGTAATTAAAAAATGGATTGCAAAATTTGAACCGGAAAGACAGAGACACAACAAACAAAACAAGTTAAATGAAAACTTCTAACCATCTACTTTATACTTTAATTGATTTTTACCCAACCATGTACCTAGGAAGTGATTGAAGCTATGAACTATATATGACTTATTTCGACGGCCTCGGAGTGATGTGTCCTGTTAATCCACTTCAAAACTAGCCAACAAACCGTATCCGCAGCGCTGGCTATAAAACGCGCAAATAAGCCACACTTCGGTGCCAGTGCAGTGAGTGCAGTGTAATGTATGTGGAAACAGATGCGGGCGACAAACGTACTTCTTACAATACTTTAGATAGCAAAAACACGACCGATTTATGTCGCTTAGTTGAGGAGTACCTATAGCCACCTTCCGGGTGCATCATCAGATCAATTCTATGGTACCATATTATTGCATTATCACTAGAGTTACACACATATGCCAAATTTTAGCTCAATGAGATATCAGAAACTGCTTTAAAAATGGACTACAAAATCTGAACGGGTTTCTGTCAAACAGACAGCTTTGTCTGTTTAATAAAAACTTGTAATTTTCAATTTTTAAACCTTAATTTTACTTCATATAGTCATGATTTTTACACAAATGTATCCATGCGCCTAGAAGCTGATGGAAGCCACAAACAATAATTATATGGCAGCTCGACGGTCCCGTCGAGATGTGTCCTCCTAATCCACTTCAAAACTAGCCAACAAACCGTCTCCGCAGCGGTGGCCATAAAACGCGCAAATAGGCCACACATCGGTGCCAGTGTAGTGAGTGCAGTGTAATGTATGTGGGAACAGATGCGGCGGCAAACGTGCTTCTATCAATACTTCACGCTCCACCGCACAGCTGCGACCCTACTAGATAAAACGGTACAGGACAAGCCTACTGGAATGAAGAAATAGCCTTTAAAGTGATGTTGTTTAAGAATAAATTGGCCTATTTTGCGTCATTGCTGCGCAAAAACCTTCTCTAACTGAACGAGGTGAGTGAGATTAGGTCGTACACCACGTTGCAGATCAGTGAAGGTAAGTTCGTGGCAACCTCATATTGGAAATTATCTAGTCTGGCTGCATATTTGGTTGAAGACTACCGGAAGGAGTGGCAGCCGGGAGCAACAGCTTAATGTGCCTTCCAAAGCACGAAACATGGAAGCCATAAACAGTCACTTATCTGCTTCTTATTCTCTGTTACGTCTGTATTCCTTAAGCTGAAGTAGCAGAGATGTATTCCAAACTTTTGACTGTTATTGCCGATTTTGCAATGGAAAAATCTCAATTAATCCGATCTAAGATTTGAACTCATAACCTCGTAATCGCCACCTTTACTGCTACTAGACCAAAAAACTATGTATTTGTAAAAATATCCAATAACACAATATCGACATTCCCTTCGAATCCATTTTGCCACCGTGTCACAATAACGTTCGGTTCCATCTCGTGTCCATACAATCCAATCGAAAGGGGTGTATAATGTTCGTAGATGTTATGAATTACGTATGAGCCAATATACACATCGCTTTCGGTTACTTCATAGAATATTGTCAGGCTTCGGACATACCCAGTTTCGATTTACAGGAACAAAGTTTCATTTGACCGTACACAGCTTCACCAAATTGTATGGTTTCCTGGGATCTCTGTTACCACCTAACCCTCCCATCCTGTTTTATTATTGTATCATGTTTTTTCGTATTTGTATGATTTCTTTGTTAAGTTGGCAGTTAATATTGACACGGGAAAAGACGTTTTCGAAATTGTTTTGAAAGTACACGTTTTGTGTGTGTCCACAGCCACGTGGATCACGTGGAACTCACTGGATCACGTGATGTGATCTGGCCGCGCGGAGCCTGTCTTTGTTTGATTTACAGATATTTATTTTAGTCCGAGTCTGTGCGTGCAAAGGCACCAACGATCTAAGTATTTCCTCGTGTGGGAACAAAAAATAAAATAATAGCAACACTGGCTCAAAACCCTCCGCAGCCGTAACAATTTCAGACCTTTTAATAACAAAGTAAAAGGGGTTTTTCCTACGTACCTATATTTCTACTATACTTTTATCAGTTTACTTTTTAAATTAATCTTTTCACTGATACTACTTCATATAATAGCTATAAATATTACCCATTCCCTAGATAGTTCGCGTCTTGCAAAGTCTTGTAATAAATTCGGGCATAAGTGAACCTTCCCGCGGGCTTTGCTGTTTCTAATAAACAAAATTAAATCATAAACACGTTCAGTAACGCTGGTTTATTAGGGTGGAGATAATTTTTAAACTTTATATAGTCCGCAACCCGGCAGGTTGGCCCCGCGCCAGTGGCTTACATGGGAATTCTTCACATAATTACATTTTATGTCATATAAATAAGTTTAAGTTAAATGTTAAACCTCGCTGGAAGCGCGATGCTGGTAGTTACAAGCCATGATGGTAATTTTAAATATGTTTTCTTGGTTTTAGTATTTTAAATGTGGATAGATGTTTAATACTTTGACCACTTGTATAATGGTCTAGCGCTTTCGGTTGCTCTGCTAAATTTAGAAGTCACTAATTTGATCCCTACACAGGAGAAAAAGTTGTATGATTCATAAATACGTAATTCGGTCTAAGTTTTATTTCTAAATGCAAACAACCGCGATAAAGCATTAACATGATTCTTAGTAAGAAGCAAATGTTTTTATGAAACAATTCATATAAAAATTTAACCAAATCAGCTTTTCTGGGTTCTGGAGGTGAAAATCTTCAACGTATGTAGGTATGCTATAAATGTTTGAAAAATTAGGAACTTAATATTAAAAATACCTTGACGAAAAAGAAACAAAATTATTAGAATGAATATACCAATCCCTGTTAGGAACTAGCAATCTCGTATAAATAATAAAGTACACGCTATTTACATTTTTATAAGGCAGATAATTTCAAAAGCTGTTACGCTGCATCGTTACAGGTAACGGGGGCAAACACCGAGATAAGTTCAGTAGCGGGTAACGTTGGGAACCTATCCAAATATTGTTAAAACTTTTTACTCGCTTGTTCCAAGTGAACCCTCGTACAACAAACCGAACAAAATATGTATTAACTTCTTCCGGACCGAAACTTATCTGGTTGAACAAGTCTAATTATGAATTTATTTGATGCCACAATGTGACGCGAACGCACCCCAACATTTGAACAGAGAACTAAAAAGTGTTTTCAGACTTCTCCCCGGGTAAAATGGTTGAAATTTATTCAAATACGTACGTGTATGTTGTGAAAAGGTTGGTAGGCTTAGATTGTTTTTCCAGTGAGGGACTGAATTTATTTTAGTTAATTTATTTTGAAAACATTGTTTTTCTCCGGCGTGATTTTATATCTCTTTTGTCTTGGCTCAACAAAAATATTGTAAATGTTTTCAAAATTTTGAAATTATTCCAGGAAAAATAATACCCCTATCTAAGTTTGCAAAACAATACAATTATTTATGTGGATTTCGAAATTGATAAAAAGGGAATAAGTAATTAAAATTATCTTCCACATTATTCATGTTGTTGCAACCCCACACAGCCGCATACGAACGGGAGTTAGTGCGCGGTAGCAGCACCACTACATCTTCAAGCGCGATGAAAGGCTCGCTCCGCCAAGGACGAGACTCCTTCAAACCTTTGCCGGCGATAGACACCCTTAATATTTTATTTGTAAAATTTGTAGTGAATAAACCAGAAATAAAGTCCGCATATTATTTTAGTCCTTAGAACCCTAACGCATGTTCATATACAAAACTACAAGTTAAGTCGTCCATAGCGCTACAATACCGCGATTTTCGAAGCGATCGCCAATGTTAAGTAGCGTTCCTATCACTTAATCTGAGGTGGGTGATTGTAAGTAGCAATCTAATTTGTCTCCGTGCTTCAGCAGACGTGATAAGCCATTGGTTCCGGCTATAACTTCATGTGATAGTTGTTAAACTAAGTTGGAAGTTTATGAGTAGCTTGATAAGCTCCAACAGCAGATCACAAACTTGCCTTCACCAAAGCATAGTAACGTATGACCTATTTTCACTTGCACTCATTGACATCTCACAAATCCTTGTGAGATGGGACAAAATAGTCTGATTAATCATTATTACTATAATTTACGACGAATAAAACCTTTAAATCAAAAAATAATTTTAGCGAGGTCACTTGAAGGCATTTAAAAAATCGCTGTACATAGCAACTGATGACTGATTGTTTAACAACTATATACATAGTTATCTACGATTTAGCTCTGCTTCCATATATCGCAGCTACACAACATCTAAATGACAATTACACAGGAATTTTTTAAAAATTCAAAAGTAACTCACAACGTTTTATTAAATAATATTTATTTATTAGTAAGCCTTGAATATCCCACTGCTAGGCAAAAGCCTTTCTCCACCTACTCCACAAAAATAAAATATTAAATTCCTTTTATATCCAATCCATGAGGGATGACCTTCGCATCGTCACAAAAAATTATAATAAGGAGGTAATTCAATAGATGACTCCAACAATTAACCTTAAAAGATGCCATTAAGCACACTGAAAGCTTTTATCCAAAAAAAATATTAGTCATTTTATAAGACGGGATGAATTTATTAACGTAAATGATTCTCTTTGTCTTGGGGCTAAATCACACTTTGATTATAGACCGCTATCTATAACATATCAATTTTGAATATTTTTTATAATCTTAAGGTAGATAAGATAGACGTTTTGGGCGTCATCCTAAGCCTATCCTATTGAGACACAAACAAGAAATTAAGAAATTCGATACCTACATAATCCGTACTAATATTATAACTCAAAAAATAACTCTGTCTGTATGCGTGTTTGTCACCTTTCACGCCCAAACTGCTGAACAGATCTTGTTCAAATTCGGCAAGGATCAAAGGTAATTTTATCTAAGCTTCTTTATGTCTCAAAAAACAAACTTGTGGGTGTGAAATACACGATTGGAAATAACGTGTACGAAGTTCCGGGAACAGATAGTGTATTAGCCATAAGTCCATCAAAATGTATACGACTGCAACTTTTTATACTTCTACGAAATATTGCCCTAGTTGGAGATTACGGATTGGCGAACATAGAACGCTCTCAGGCTAGGTGAAGCGATGAGCTTCTTAGAGAGGTTAGCAGAAACTGGCCGAAGAGAAGTAGAAGTGATAATGATGATTGTGACGTGATGATCTATTGATAATCGTGTAGACTACCCCCCCCCCCCCCCCCTTTAGAGTGTTTTCATCTGACTGTACTTTTTGGACGAAAACTAAGAGTGGGATGAGTAATAATATGAATTTTAACCAACTAGCCCACGTGGGACGACATTTGTCGGGTGAGATAGTGACTAACCCTACACGATACACCTTTGCCACCCCCGCTTAGGAATATAGGCGTAAGAGTATTTCTTTCATCATATTATTAGGTATTGTATGTTTTATATTTTGCGCACTTGGACTTTTCACCGAATCTACATAGATATCAAGTGTTACATTCTTCAAGTGCTGCAACCAACGCTGTCACTACATATTATAAAAGTCCCCCCGCCCCGTCTGACTGACTGTCTGAACGTGATAAGCTCAATAACTACCGAACGGACTTTCTTTCGATTTTTACCAATGGACGGAGAAATTCAAGAATATAGTTTATGTGTATAATTGACCCGTGCAAAGCCGGGGAGGGTCGCTAGTAGTTAATATAATAACTATTCCTAATTTAGTCGTCTCCGTTGCCATGATGGATTAGCGTTGTGGCGTTTGATCGACCGTCACTCGGAAGCGCTGATCCCAGGAGTGCCTGATAACTCAATTTAGGTTAACAAACTTATATACCTCAAGTTTATACGTCCTTGTCTAGAAGGGTTTTGTTCGGTAGAATAAAAGCAGAAGAATGAGAAAATAACAGGAGAATTGCGAGTAGGAAAAGTAAAAGTAAATTTAAAATTTCCTTTTATTTCGCTAGCGTCACGCTAACGTCAATCTTTTCGTGCAAACCTCTCTGTTTTATGATGAAACAAATATATATATCGTGAAAAAAACACCAATTCAATCATAGAATCATATCATTTTTCAAACTGACTCCGTTTCATTTTATAATCATGATGTGTGATAAAAATTGACTTCATACACTTATTTTATCACTAGCTGTTACCCGCGGCTGCGCACGCGTTTATTCTGTAATTTGACATAGGTAGATCCTGTGGCACCTCCAACACCTAAGATATCTCCATACTAAGTTTACTCTAGAACCCGTTAAGCCGTGTTAGTATGGAGATATAACAACTATCCCGCAGGAATCGTGCATTTTTTTCAAGATAAAAAGTAGTCAAAAATAATTTCTGAAAAGTCCTCTATCTTCCAGTGACAGTCCATTTAAAATTAGTTCCGCCATTCCGGACATTAAAACGGAGAAACGAACATGAAGCAGTTATGATGAAGTAAAATTTAAAAACGTGTTTTTGTGTTTTATTGTCATGCAAATACGAATAGCTATATGAGCTTAAGAGAAAATCTTTATTTCAAAATCAGGACCGACACATCAATTTAATTTGTTTTTTTTTCGTGCGGAGAGCTTATCTGCGACTACTGGTAAAGTAAGTTGAGCGATACTCTTTAACGATTAAATTGATTTAAGTAGTATTGATTTAAGAAGTACCTAATGATATTTTACTTAAAAAAATATAAATTTTCACTACAACTTTACTACCATTAACCAGAATTTAGAGAATGTGTTATGATTTATTCTAAAATTTTTAAAAGAGCCTGTTCCTGTGATTTGTCTATTTACTTAAAAAAATACTAAATTAAACAGTCCGGTAATGTCATCAAAATAACTTGAAACATTATTAATAGTGAAACTGGTAGGACAGCAGTGCGAAATAGAGACTTTAATTTGAAAATTGGTGATAAAAATGTGAGAGCGGATCAGGAAGTAGCGTCTGAGTTTAAACCTTTTTTTAACTAATATTATTTCTTAACTACTAAAACTCTGACGTCATCTTGTTTTTCGGTTGAGTCACTTCTGAAACAAAGTGTATCAGAATGCCGCGCATCCTTTGAATTTTCAGTTGTCAGTGGGAAAGATATAATAAATACTTTTAATAAATAATCTTAATATTAAACACACAGTGGATATATGGGGGCTGTCTGTAAAGACAGTTAGTTCTGTAATCCATATTATTGCCCCCCACTTGGCATCTGTGCTTAACGGTTGTGTTGCTAGTGGTGTATTTCCTAATCTTATGAAA
Organism: Phalera bucephala; assembly: GCA_905147815.2. Lineage (NCBI taxonomy): Eukaryota > Metazoa > Arthropoda > Insecta > Lepidoptera > Notodontidae > Phalera > Phalera bucephala. Next base: position 17,692,565 of record LR990609.1, on the reverse strand, counting down.
CTTAGTACACTGATTTCTTTGTTTAAATCGGGTAATACATCGGATCCAAATAACTTTCGGCCTATTTCTGTGCTGCCCACGTTAAGTAAAATATTTGAAAAAAAATATCCAAAATCACTTTAAGCCACTTTAGTAGTCATAAACTACTCCACATAAACCAGTTTGGATTCACTAAGAATCGGTCAACTACTAATGCAGGTATTGAATTAATGAGGAATATTTTTATGGCCTGGGAGAACTCGCAGAATGCTTTAGATACATCTAACATCATCTCCGACTTTTCTAAGGCTTTTGACTGTGTGCATTAGAAAACTCTTCTCAGGAAATTACACTATTACGGAATTAGGAACAGTGCTCTCGACCTCTTGACATCTTATCTCTGTGATAGTATTCAAAAGGTCGATGTTAATGGAAAGCCATCTCCCGGTTCTAACGTGAAAATGGGCGTGCCCCAGGGGTCGTTTCTCGGTCCATTTCTATTCCTCATATATAAAAATTAATTACCGTACTATGTAGAGGATAATCAGGAAAATGTGAACAGTGGTCTGTCAAAAGTTGTTCATTAGTTCAACACGAATAATCTTCTCCTTAATGAGAAGAAGACAAAATGTATTAAATTCACAAAACCAAATGTAAGACAGGTTGCAACTAATGTACAAATAAATGACGTGGACTTAGACCTTGTAGAGACGACTGTATTTCTAGGTATTACTATTGATGCCAGATTACCTGGTAGATTAAGCTCAACGGCATATGTTGTAAAGAAAATTAGATTACTAACTGATATTCAAACAGCTAGACTTGTTTATTTCGTTTATTTACATAGTAATATGCCATATGGCATACTACTTTGGGGATGCTTTGCAGAACTGAACACCATATTTGTTCTACAGAAAAGGGCTGTTCGAGAAATTTACGATTTGGCCCCGAGAGCTTCTCTTAATGAATAATTTAGAGAAATAAATATTCTAACTGTTGCATCACAATTTGTATATAAAAATCTTCTTCTATATATAAAATAAAACTATTTTTTCGGATTTTATCGCGGTTTATTGTGATTTTTAAGTTCCCGACGTTCAAAAAATGAAAATAAACCGCGATAAAATCCGAAAAAATAGTTTTATTTCATGTGTAATATTCGCGTAAATCTAAGAACTCAGTAATCTTCTATATGTTAAAAAGAATATTAGTAATTTTGAAAAATATAGCGACATTCATCATATAAATAAACGGAACAAAGATGATCTTATTGCACATTCCACTCGTCTCTACATAATTAGTAATTCTTCATGGGGCTATGTATACGCTTCTACAACAAATTACCCATAAATATCCAAAACATGCCTATCAAGAAGTTTAAAAAGGCAATTAAAACTAGACTCTGTAAGTAAAGGTATTACAAAATTTTGGATTATCTTGACGATAAAACAGATTGGGTTTAAGCAGCTCCTCAATCAGCAACATTAATTACAGATGTATATACAATTTTGAAAAAGATTAAAAATTGTAATCAGAAAGGCCAAATAAATTAAATTAAAAGACTAGCCCGCTGAGTTTCTCGCCGGATCTTCTCAGTGGAAGCCGCGTTCCGATCCGGTGGTAGATGTAAAAAATGTAATATTTTTGACCTTTGTGAGTGCTATTGTATTGGCCTATAATATAATGCCAAATAAATAATTTTTGCCTTTGACTTTAAAATAAGAAGGAAATCAGAGCATTGCAGGGCATCTAATAAAATTGAACCCTTTTCCAGCTAAAACCAGTTCTCGTTGATTCGATCCGGTTAACATTTTGTATGGAGAGAGGACGGACAAGGGATTACCCCGAATTGTCTACTATCGGAACGGGCAAAATCACAGGCAAAACGAATTAGTACGGTGAATAGCGGTCTTTAATGGTTTCAATTTAATCTACGGAGAGCTTACGTCGCGTACGAAGGCAAATCTAGACGGGATATGAATTGAGGTACATCTTTGACTGGGTGGTGACTAATAATGTAAAATTTAGCACTGTATGTAGTTAGGGAACGTTTAATGCTTTTGAGTAACTGTTGATTTATGAGTATTTCTTTATAGTGAGCGTCGATGACTGATGAAGATAATTATAATTTTGACATATTATTTTAATTAGATGAAATTTCTTTAGTTTCTTACTCTAGCATGCCATTCACATGCCTTAATCAGGCCAAATAAGTGTAAGTACCTACCGATACATGTAACACCTTATATTATCTATTTAGTGTGAATAAATAAATGAATTCAATTAAATGTCATTTGACACAAACTTTACTCACCTGGATTTTTTAATCTAACTTGATTTGTGAGTAATGGCCTATGCTCATAGGGCTTAGCACGAAAAGATTAACGTAAGCGTGATGCAAGCGAGTAAGCATGCTGTCACGTTCATGTTTATTTAGTAAATTTGTAGTATGACAAAGACGGCATATCAACACGCTAGTGTGACACTAACGCCAATCTTTTATAGTGCTCCAAGGATCTCTTGGCCCTTGAATGACATTGACAGGGGGGCGTTGGCGTGAAATAAGGATTACCATTTAGTTAACATTTTCCTACTTCCAAGGAAATATTTCAACAGGTGGTTCGCACGGTGTAACATACTCGAGGGTAGATGAACTTGCTCGAAGAACTTAATATTGCTGCATGTGGGCGCAGTAAACCAAATTGAATTATAGAACAATTATTTAATAAATGCTGTCTTTAAAAAAAAATCCACTTATTTAAAAAAGATCGGGTAAATTTCATAGCAAACATCAACTCCAGTGAACTGTCATGAAGTGATATTTCACTAGACGACAGCGTTTGTACCGATTTCAGTCACGTGCCAAAAGATCTACTCATGGATCCACTATATTATTCATAGAAGTAGGATTTAAAAACATAGAGGGATTATAAACGCAGTTCAGCCGTACACTTTTTTTGGGCACTTGGTACCATTTAGGTAACCAATTTAATAATCTTTGTTCCTACATGGTTCGAACTTCTTTTTTATTCAAAATTTATGACTTGCCATTTTGATGTAGGCTTCACGCAAATTTATCGGTTAATATTTGTTTTTCTAGTGAATGTGTTATCGGAGACTTTTAATTTGTTTTCAAATAATAAAAAGATATATAATTAAAATATTTGTTTAAACATGATGCTACATAACTAAAATACCGTGCTTTATATTGGAACGCAAATCTTATTGGTCTAGAAAAACAGATGAAGCTAAATTATGTAAGCTTCGGCCGGTGACTTGGTTTTGCTGTATCGTGGTAAAGATAAACTGTAATTTCAAAAAAAGATGTAACTAGTTTAATGATGCATAATAACTACACCAGATTGACTTTTTTCCTTGAGCATAAATGATTAAATTAAATAGAATCTTAATTATCGTATTCCCAAAGAGCACATACAATGGAAGCACACGAGTACTCAATATAACCCTACCGTGTTTGGGCTCGTTGAATTTGTCTTGACGAGTACTTTACACCTGGATGGTGTCCAGGGTCTGATAATGGAGCCGGAGAGTGGCCAATGAAACTACCCAACTTCTCAACATAACCTCGCCGTGTTTAAGCTTATTGGATTTGTGTTGACGAGTTCTGTATACCCGGATGGTGTCCAGGGTCTTATGATGGAGACAAAGGGTGACCAACAGAACGACCCAACTACTCAACATAACCCTGACATGTTGGGGCTTGTTACATTTTTATTTACAAGTACCATAATACTTGTCGGTCTCCGTTGTGTTCTTGATATAAAAGCTTGTTTTTAAAAAGATATTTTTAATATATAGTGAATGTCAAGATTCTTTAGATTATCAATAGCTAGATAGGATTACTATTATTGATTACTACAAAACTTAAGTAATTTACGCATCTATAATAGGCACTATAAGATATAGCGATATTTCAAATTTAAAAAATATAATTTTTGGCATATGTTCAAAATTATTTAAATGAAAGTACTTATACTACATCTATGGAAAAACACAAGTATGGTCTATAGTCCGTGTAATTAATGAAAAAATGTACAAGGGTGTAACTGGTATGATGGACATGACATAAGTGTAAGCAACGCAAATATATAATCTTGTAAATGCTCCCTCTTAGACGATAGATGATGTCAAAATGTTATAGGTATTGGAATTATAAATATATGGCATGTGATGACGTGAATAAAGTTTACCTGTGTGAGTTTAGTTTGAAACAGACAAAAATTTAACACTGTATATTTTCATTTCATCTTCAAAAATAACCTTATTTTTTCAATAGTCATTTTATTAATTTCTTCTAATACGCCAGATCCATTACTCTCCTTACTTAATTTTCTCCTTTTTTGGATCTGACGGTGAATGAATGATGAATAAGTGAGTTAAACTTGTCAGAGGCGAATATCAGAAATTACGACCGACGGGTTCCGAGAACTAGTCTTATGGCCGGTTTCAATATTCAACTCAACGATAGATTTGCTTACTGTCAGTAGTATTTTGACAGTTATTCCATATAAAATATGTCAAAATTCTACTGGTAGTAGGCAAATCTATCGTCGAGTTGGATATTGTGACCGGCCATTAGTCGAATCGCTTAAGATCTCTGTATAAGGGAACCTTCTGACCGTTTTATGAAGGTTTATCATAGCCTTCATAAAACGGATAGAAGATCTTTGTTGTACCTATCCTTGCTGAACCACAATGCATTTCAACAATTCATCTACTACAGTGGAAGAAGTCCAATCTAATCATTATTATCTCATGACATACGCTATATTTGAAATAAAACTATTTTTTCGGAATTTATCGCGGTTTATTTTGATTTTTAAGTTCCCGAAGTTTCGAGTGCTTTGCAGCACTCATGGTCACGGGAAGGACTGAGGTGTTAGACGTCCAAAAGGTATAGTTGTTCCGGGGTACCCTCAAACTTCTAAATTATTTTGTTGATCCGATCTACGCAGAATGAGCTCACGGTGTCTTGAGGCCTTGTAGTGTTATGTTTGGTTTTCGGGTTATAGAAACTTTATTTCTCATAAAGAATTAACCTTTTAACTCACTAAGCTACAAATTTGTCTCGGGCAAAATCATAGATTCACTTACATGAGAACACAAGGTAATACAAATACAACATTATATCAAGCAGCGTATTAAATACAATAAATAAAAAGTTCTTAGCAAACAAGATTGTTTGTGTTGTAATATCTTTTTGTTTTTAGCCGAAAATATAATTTGTTTTTTTAATATTTATGGTTAATAAATTATATTGGAACCAGTCATTGAGACGATCTAAATCTCCTTGAGCATCTGTATTTATTGTATTAATTGAGGTACCAAAGTAAAATAAACACGTATCATCTGCGTATAGTGTAATATCACCTTTCAGTCCAATTTTATGAATACTGTTTATAAAAACAAGAAACAATAGCGGCCCCAATATAGATCCCGAACGTTATATTTTAAGGAGTACTTTGCGTTTTCTCTTTTTTTACAATCTATGTCCTGTTTGTTAAATATGATTTAAAAGAAGCGTATGCAGTATCAGTTATACTAATGTCATTCAGTTTTTGTAGTAAGAGGTTCTGACTAATAGTATCAAAAGCTTTCTTGAGATCGATGAATAAACCTAAAGCTATTTGTTTTTATCGATATTAAGTTTTATTTTTGTAACAAGATCTACTGTTGCAGAGAGTGTATTAGATTTAGGCCTAAACCCGTAACGTTTCTCGTAAAAAAAAATTGTTTTATTAAATATATTTCTAGATGATTGTAAAGTATCTGTTCGTAAATTTTGGAGAATACAGGAAATACTGAAATAGGGCGTTAGTTACTTGGTTCTACTTTATTCCCAGATTTATGTATTGGTGTGACTTTTGCGACCTTGAGGCTGTCTGGGAAGGTACCGTTGTTTAGGTTTTCATTAACACAATTAGTAAGTTCATTTACTATTCGATTGGATACGCATTTAAGAGATTTCGTATTTATACCGCCTAGTCCAGAACTGGTATTAGAGTCTAGGTTGTTTATTATTTTTGCTACTTCGCTTTTTGTTGTTAGTGGAAGTTGGGTTAATGTAAAGGTTATTTGGGGTGAGGGTATACCTGCGTAACCAGAATTATTTATGTGATAATGTTTAGGAATTTGATTTGCTAAGACTGATCCTACATTAGAAAAGAAATCATTAAAGCATTCACAGATATCTCCTTCATCCGTTAAATATGTATCCATTAGTTGAAGTTTTTTCTTTGGCATTATTTTGGTAGAAGCTATTTATCAATTTCCACATTTTCTTCGGCTTCTTTCTGCAATTTTCGAAAGCAGATCGATAATACATACTCTTTGTAAGTTGTATGTTTCCAGTGACAGCATTTCTATGTTTTATAAACATTGCTTTACAATTTGCGTCATCAGGATTTTTTTTTTGTGTTGGCTCCATAGAAGATTTCGTTGATTTATTTCACATATTATTTCTTTATTTATTCAATCTTGTCTCGGCGGATATAGTATTTTATGTTTGGTAACTATGCTTTTATTAATATTTGATATTTATTTATTTTCCAGAACCCCGTAAATACAATTACTATCATTCTGATTTCATTCATCATATTTGATCCTAGTTACAGGCCGTGGGAGATGTCTTTTTATTTCGAAATATATACGTTTATGATCTGACATAGGTGTGTCAATTATGGCAAAATGGAACTTGTTTTCTTTTAGGTGACGTGATCAATTATAGTTTTAGTCGTGGTCGTTTGTCGGGTACAATAATTCTGATCAATATTATTAAAAATTTTATAATCGTTTTCTTGTAGTATTTATTTGTATGTAGTTGTCAAATTATCTGAGTTTAGTAGGTTAATATTGAAGTCGCCAAATACAACTTCTCTTCTCCTTTGATATAGCTGGTGACTATAAGTTCAAAAAAACTTTTTGTTTTGATCAATACTGGTCTCCTGTATATAGCACCGATATCTAGCGAATAATTTTTAAGGTGAACCCATAGATAGTGGTCATCATCATCATCATCTCAGCCTATACTTGTCCACTGCTGAACATAGGCCTCCCCAATCGCTTTCCAGCGTAATCGGTCCGATGCCACCTGCATCCAACGACTTCCTGCGATTTTCACAAGATCGTCGGTCCATCTGGCAGGCGGTCGTCCCACGCTGCGCTTGCCAATACGTGCTCTTCACTCTAGAATCTTTCTGCCCCAACGCCTGTCCGATCTTCGCGCTATGTGGCCCGCCCATTGCCACTTCAGCTTGCTAATCTTAAGGGCTATGTCGGTGACCTTGGTTCTTCTACGAATCTCCTCATTCCTGATTCGATCACGTAGAGAAACGCCGAGCATAGCTCTCTCCATAGCTCGCTGAGCAACTCTGAGCTTTTTTATGAGACCTATAGTAAGAGACCACGTCTCTGATCCATATATCATCACTGGTAACACACATTGACTAAAAACTTTAGTCTTTAGGCACTGAGGTATTTTGGATCAGAAGATGTTGCGCAGTTTCCCGAACGCTGCCCAGCCGAGTTGGATTCGTCGATTGACCTCTCTCTCAAAGTTGGACCTACCTAACCGGACTACCTGTCCCAGGTAAATGTATTCGTCGACAACTTCAAGAGTAGAGTTCCCAACGGTGAGTGCGGTGGGTACGACATGGACGTTACACATTATTTTCGTTTTGTCCATGTTCATTTTAAGACCCACTTGTTGAGATACTCTGTTGAGGTCGCCGAGCATTCGCCCTAGATCTTCCAGCGACTCCGCCATGACCACAATGTCGTCGGCAAATCGAAGGTGAGTGATGTATTCGCCATTGATGTTGATGCCAAATCCTCGCCATTCCAAGAGTTAGAAGGCGTCCTCTATGGTGGTCGTAAACAGTTTCGGAGAAATGACGTCTCCCTGTCTTACTCCTCTTTTTATGGAGATCGCCTTCGTGCACTGACATGGTGGCGTTATTATACAAGCACTTCAACACTTCGATGTACCGATAGTCAATGCGGCATCGCTGGAGAGAACTAAGAACCGCCCAAGTCTCGATCGAATCGAAGGCTTTCTCATAGTCCACAAACGCCAAGCATAGTGGCCGATTATACTCCTCGGTCTTCTGTATAATCTGCCGCAGCGTATGTATGTGGTCTATGGTACTAAAGCCTTTCCGGAAACCGGCTTGTTCGGGAGGCTGAAAGTCATCAAGCCTGCGTTCGAGACGATTCGTGATGACTCTCGAAAACAACTTGTAAACATGGCTCAGCAGTGTGATGGGCCTATAGTTCTTTAATAAAGTGTTATCACCTTTCTTGAAAAAGAGTACCACCACACCCCTGTTCCATGCTTCCGGCGTTTTTCCTTCGAGCAAGATGGAATTAAACAGCCTTTGAAGGACTTTAAGTACCGGCGATCCTCCCGCTTTCAGAAGCTCTGCGGTAATTCCGTCTTCACCCGGCGCTTTGTTGTTTTTAAGTTGTTTGAGAGCCATCCTAATCTCGTACAGGCTGATGTCCGGGATATGTTCAGAGTAGTGTCGGGTTAGCTTGGCTCTTGGGTCTTTTACCAAGTCAACAACAGGTTCAGCTACTGAGGTATATAACTGCCCATAGAACCTCTCTATCTCCCTGAGCACCTCTGACCTATTCGACGTTACGTTTCCGTCCTCCGTCTTCAGCTTCGTCAACTGGCTTTGCCCAATAGACGCGTCTCTTGCGAACACTTTGGAGCCCTTGTTCTGCTCTATGGTCTCCTCAATACGTCTTGTATTGAAGGACCGTAAATCGTGTCGCAAGGACTTCAATATCTGTCCATTGAGCTGCCTATAGGACTTAGCATCATCGGAGATTTGGAGTGTCATGGTACGTCGCTCAGCCATAAGGTTTCGGGTGTAGTCAGATAGCTTTTGAGGCCTATTTTTACGGTGGGGCTTAGACCCGACCGTATGGACAGTCTCTACCAACCTATTGTTGATTTCGTCCACTGATGCGCTGCTGTCTAGCAATTCGAAGCGGTTTGACAATTCGAGTTGAAAGTTCTCGGAGTTTTGGATATATGTATTAGAAGGTCGGAGCGTAGACTTCATCAGACGCGATCTTTCCATTTTGACATTAATATTTAATGTGCCTCTGACCATTCGGTGATCACTGCCGGTTTTTACCCTGTGAATCACGGAGACATCATTAAATATTTGTCGCTTGGTGCTCATGATGAAGTCTATCTCATTTTTTGTGAAACCATCAGGGCTCATCCAGGTCCATTTCCTATGAGACGGCTTCTGGAAGAAAGAGTTCATCATAAAGAGTCCCTCCTTCTCCAGAAATTCGGCCAGCCTCTGACCCCTGGGGTTGCGCTGCTCATATCCAAATTGCCCCACTCTCAACTCATCATCGCCCCGTTTGCCCAGTCGCGCATTGAAGTCACCCATAACCACTGTAAAGTGTGCTTTGGAAGTATGTATGGCTCTACTAATGTCCTCATACATAGCTTCGACCTCATCATCTGAGTATGCCGAGGTCGGTGCGTAGACCTGTATGACCTTCAGCGAATATCTTTTAGATATTCTGAGTATCAGGTACGCTACCCTGCTCGACACACTAGTGATGGACACAACGTTGTTTATGAGTGACTTGTGGACGATAAATCCGACACCACCTTGGGACTGCTGTTCGCCCTCCCGGTAGTAAAACAAGTTGCCGGATTTTAAGGTTATCGTGTCCTCGCCCTCTCTTCGGACCTCCGATAAACCAACAATACTCCACCGCAACTTGTTTAACTCTTCTTCCAGCTCAACTAGCTTCTCATCTGTCCTCAATGTGCGTGCGTTGTATGTCACCAGGGCCAATTTTCGGTTTTGGTGGTAGCCGAATCTCTGCCGGAGATTCTTAGCACCCCTTGTCCTGTCGTTACCATGGCTGCTACCGTGGCCAGGACGAACAGGACGGCCGGGGACTAGGGGCCTGGTTTTCTTGCTTTCTTCCATAATATTGGTTGGGGGTGTTTACCATACTCGCCACGCTTGGCAGGCGGGTTGGCGAGCGCAGTTTTTGGTTGTAGAAGTGTTAAGGGAACGCTGCTGTCCATTCCCTAGTTTTCCCTTAGTCGCCTTGTACGACACCCGATGGGATGAGATGGGTTGGTCCTATTTTAAGCCGGGAACCACGCGGCTAGTGAGTGGTCATCGTTCATACATTCCTCTTCAATTTAATACGAGTTTAAATCATTCCGTATAAACATTGAAACACCACCACCTCGTGTATTGCATTTATGATTGTAATAATGTGTATATCCGGAAATTTGTAGTCTGTTAGCTTCATCATTAGATTTTATCCAAATTTTTGTTACAACAACGACATGCACAGGATTACGGAAGGACTGCACCACACATCTTAGTTTATCGATTTTGCCGGGTTTTACGATACTGCGTATAATGTATATTGGAGCTCTGTGTAGCGCAGAAAGAGATGTAGCTGTATTATCTATGACAGATTGGAGGGATTCAATTCTCCTCGCCAAATTTGTATTTTTGGTTTTTATGGATATAATTTCTGATTTCATATTGATAATATAACATCTGAACAACAAGATGTTATATCATCAATTGTTGATTTTATGTCATTGACCTGCCATTTTTTTTGTCTTAAAGTCATTTTGGTTGGTATTGATAGACGTTAGCATTTCCATCATTTTTGACATTTGCTTCCGTATTTCACTCTGTTCACCTTTTGTGTGATCATCTTTGTTCATAATGCTTGCTTGCGCTTAGTGCGAAAGGTAAATCAATTTTTCTTAGGTTAGGCTGCAAGTCACTACGTATTACACACGAGCCACTTCCAGTCGGAGAGCGTACTACACTCATATTGTTGATCTTTGTAAAGAATCTACTCACGTGTGATACTGTGCGCAAGAAACAAAAATATGAGCCGGTCTCCTTTCCCCGAAGTGGTGAAGGGACTATTCTACTTAATATAACAAGACTTCCTCGTTGCTCTAGTGATGAATAATGCGCGTAGCTATCACGAGGTCCTCGGTACGAATCCTAGGTCGGATAAAGTCGTTTTTCCATCGAAAAATTCTCAGCAAACAGCCTGATGTCTGGAAACGTTCCCGGTTAAATGACAATTGGTGCGCCCTATTCCATGATACCTAACATGGTCGGCAAAAAGTGGGTTTACATAATTTAAAATTGAATGTAATAACGAATATACGTTCTAAAAATAAAAATTCTCTGTACTCTCTGCCTACCCCGCAAGGGATCTGGCGTTTGGTTATAGATGGATTGATTGATAGGATGCAGGTACCGGGGAAGACCTAGACTATCCTACCACGACCAAATAAACCGAGTGTTATCTGATGGAAAAGTCAAGAGTCTCCGTAACCGGCGAGCGTGTATGAGACGAACTATGAGAGTCGAGGAAGCCAGAGAGGTATGTAAGGAAAGAACCTGTTGGAACTCTGTACTCTCTGCCTACCCCGCAAGGGATCTGGCGTGAGGTTATAGATAGATAGATAGAAAAATAAAAATCGTAGTTTTATTAAACTACTCATGGTTTGATAACATATTAAAGTAAAATATCTTGGATACTTGCGACTAGGTTGCTAGTCTCAAGCGAAAAGCTCCATTTGCAAATTAAATTTTTAAAAGAAATAACAATAATCATGAAGTCTGCGTTATGTTATTCAAAAACTATTCATGTCATGATAATATATCAAAGGAAAACGTCTTCGATTCTTGGGACTAGGTTGGTGTAGTTACCGAGTCTTATCTGAAGGACAAGTCAAGAGTCTCCGTAACCGCCGAGCATGTATGAGTATGAGATGAACTATAAGAGTGGATGAAGCCAGAGATATATGTAAAGAAAGAACCTGTTGAAACTCTGTTCTCTCTGCCTACCCCACAAGGGATCTGGCATGATGATATAGAGATAGATAGAGGTTGGCGTAGTCTCAAGTGGAAAGCTCTACTTGCAAATGAAAATATCTCGTCCGGCGCACGGCCGGCCATAAATCGCGTTGCCCTATTTACAGTGATCTGAAACAGGGGCGGTACAACGCTGTTTTTCTCTCGTCGTAGAAAATATCCAGGTCCCAATCCCCTTTGTTTGCGTCCAATGCAGTGACTGCAACGCAGGTACTCGGACTACGGGAGCATGAAACGAACTATCCGAGTCGGGTAATTACGCCAAGTTACTCTCCAAACGCTGCATCAGTTTAAAGTGGACTTGTCGAAAAATTTCGCCAGTATACCTAATCCGCGCGTGCCGCTCTTGCGCTCATGGGATTTTGGAAGTTATATTGTCTCTATAAGATAATTTTAGCTGGGGAAGCCATTTTTAACATTTTTGTGAAGAAGTTCTTGTGAGAGGATCAAAAACTGAGCTATGAGCTAAGCTTAGCAGGAAAATATTGACGTCAGCATGATGCTAGCCAGTAAGCGCGCTGTCACGTTCATACTTATTTAGTAAATTCATAGTATGACAAGGATAGCATATCAACTCGCTAACGTCACGTTAACGTTCAACATTTCATGCTACGTCCTCAAAATTAGATTCAGATTCGATCCTTAAAGTTAATATAATATGGTACATAGAAGATATGTGTTCATTTACTCACTGACAAGTAAGTGGAATTTCCTTTAAGCCTAGTGGTAGCCAAAATGGTTGACTTGTTAGTGTGTTTAAAAAGCAAATGCCTAAAAAGGCGGGATAACCATAAAGCAACATGGTTGCCGTGTATTATAAGATTCAGCGATCGAACTGTTCTTCTTTTCACCACCAGATTTTTCAAATCCAAGTGTGAATCATTATTAAATAGGATTATTGTTTGTATAAGTTGAAGGAAAACACCGAGAGGAAACTTATAAATTCAGGAAAATCGAATCAATTTTCGAAAAATTCTTGGAATCCGCTTACTCGTGGACGAGGGATACAATTCTACTAACGAAATTCTCCATAGACCGAATCATAACCGCCGCTGATACTTGCTTTTTACGAAAACAGTTTAACGCTTTTGGTCGACGGTTGTTAAGATTTGGTTTTTGAGAAAGTTATTAGTATTGGAGCCCAGCGTTGTTGGCCCAGTAGGTACGATTAGATTGACGTTAGCGTAATGCTGTCAAAAAAGAGGACTGACACATTCATCTTATTTAGTAAATTTGTAGTTTGAAAAGACTCTATACCGTTCCCCTAACGTCAATCTGTTCGTGCCCAGCACTCTGGTATATATTGTGTTATTTGGCATAGTGATATTCCAACAGACTATATTCTCGGGTTAGAAACTTTATTTCTCATAAAGAATTAAATTCACTTACATGAGAACACAAGGTAATACATTATATCGAGCAGCGTAACAAATACAATAAACAAAAAGTTCTTAGCAACAAGATAAAAAATATTTTATATTGAAAGAGGGTAAGTGTGAATACTTCGGCAGTTAACAAGCTTTGGTTAATCTGTAAATACAAAGATCAAGCGTAGCAGGATGTGTCATGTAATTGAGTTAATGAAAGTGTTTTAAAATGTTAATTTTTTGTTCATAACATATTGTTTTAATACTTTTTTAAATTTAAGCATGCTTTTTTCTTCTTTTATTAGCTTTGGTAACATATTATACATTTTTGCACCATCATACATTATATTTTTTTTTCCATAGTTGGTACGAGGATTTAGCAGTTTAATATCATTGGCGCATCTTAACAGCATTTTTTGTGTGTGATGTTTTTTATTGAAGTGTATTTGTGTATGTATTTGCTTATTTAATATTTTCCGAATCAATATGCAGTTGTAGTAATGATAAGTTTGTGACAGATCCATTATTTTAGTATCTTTATAGATTTTTTGAGTGGGTGTTAGGAAGTCGTAATTAAATAATCTTTTTACTAATTTATTTTGTGCCATTTGTAACGTTGCTAAATTTGTTGGGGCAGCTGTGCCCCATAATTCTATTAAGTAGTCTAAATGCGGCTTAACCAGTGAGTTGTATATTAAGTATTTTATTTGGCGTGGTAAGCATTTAGTGATGTTTTTTAACATTCCGGTGAGAGCAGTCAACTTTGTTTTAATTTTATCAAGGTGCGGTTTCCACGTTAAATGGCTGTCTAATATTAGCCCTAGATATTTTTCCTGGTGTACTTTACTAATAACTTGATTATTTATACTTAGCGGTTTGTGTTGTAATATCTTTTTGTTTTTAGCCGAAAATATAATGTAATTTGTTTTTGTAATATTTATGGTTAATAAATTATATTGGAACCAGTCATTGAGACGATCTAAATCTCCTTGAGCATCTGCGATTATTGTATTAATTGAGTTACCAAAGCAAAATAAACACGTATCATCTGCGTATAGTGTAATATCACCTTTCAGTCCAATTTTGTGGATACTGTTTATATAAACAAGGAACAATAGCGGCCCCAATATCGATCCTTGGGGTATCCCGAACGTTATATTTTTAGGAGTACTTTGCGTTTTCTCTATTTTTACTATCTGTGTCCTGTTTGTTAAATATGATTTAAAAGTAGCGTATGCAGTATCAGTTATACCAATGTCATTCAGTTTTTGTAATAATAGGTTGTGACTAATAGTATCAAAAGCTTTCTTGAGATCGATGAATACACCTAAAGCTATTTGTTTTTTATCGATATTAAGTTTTATTTTTGTAACAAGATCTACTGTTGCAGAGAGTGTATTAGATTTAGGCCTAAAGCCGTACTGTTTCTCGTAAAGAAAATTTTGTGTTATTAAATTTATTTCTAGGCGATTGTGAAGTATCCGTTCGTAAATTTTGGAGAGCACAGGAAGTACTGAAATAGGGCGATAGTTATTTGGTTCTGCTTTACTCCTAGATTTATGTATTGGTGTGACTTTTGCGACCTTGAGGCTGTCTGGAAAGGTACCGTTGTTTAGGCTTTCATTAATACAATTAGTAAGTTCATTAACTATTAGATTCGATACGCATTTAAGAGATTTCGTGTTTATACCGTCTAGTCCAGAACTGGTATTAGAGTCTAGGTTGTTTATTATTTTCGCTACTTCACCATTCGTTGTTAATTGAAGTTGGGTTAATGTAAAAGTTCTTTGGGGTGAGAGTGTACCTGCGTAAATAGAATTATTTATGTGATAATGTTTAGGAATTTGATTTGCTAAGACTGATCCTACATTACAAAAAAAATCATTAAAGCATTCACAGATATCTCCTACATCCGTTAAATATGTATCCATTAGTTGAAGTTTGTTTGGTGTTGTAACTTCTTTGGCTTTATAATGGTAGAAGCTATTTATCAATTGCCACATTTTCTTCGGCTTCTTTCTGCAATTTTCAAAGGCAGATCGATAATATATAGTTTTTGTAAGTTGTATGTTTTCAGTGACAGCATTTCTATGTTTTATAAACATTGCTTTAAGCAATTCTAACAATTTAATTTAATTTTAAATTGAGACCCTTTATAGTAAGGCTAAACCAACCCGTTCAGCCGCGTCCGCGGTGGCGTGTACAGTGGCGATCAACTACTGGAGTAATATTTGTACGGAAATGTTCGCACCAACGCATTCTGCGTCCTGCACGCACTTTCTGGGCGGCGTCTGCACGCGAAATCATAGATACTGATCGCCACCGTGATCGCCGCTGGGGATGCCACTTCGGTCGCGGCTGAATGCGTTGGTGTGTGTGTGTGTGTGTGTGTGTGTGAATGATCTACGCTGTTGGCCGCGGGGCCTTTACAGCTTCACCGGACAAGAGGGCGAGCGAGCAACCACTACGCTCGATCCAGAAAGGCAAGGGGGCAACTAGCTCAAGGGCGCCTCAAGGAGGAACGGCCACGGCTTGGGTGGTCGCTATGGGGGAGAGCGTATACTAGGTGTCTCGCCGTAGTGCTCTGCACCGGCCAGCGGGCAAGGGATTCTTCGACCTCGCCGATGAGGTCGGTGTCTGATCATGTGTGCGGTATCTGTATCCGAAAGAAGGGATGTAAGGGTATCGGGAGGTTCGGTGAGAACATGCCGCGGACGGCGGTAGCGGCTGACAGGAGGGGAGAACGTGTTGGTTTAGCCGTGCCATTACTAAATATTTACTTGAAGTATAAACAGAAGGTTTTGAAAACAAAAGAATGATAACAAAACTACGTTTATATTTAGCACGACGACAAAATTGACATTAGCGTAACGTTGAGAAGAAAACTTTCTGTCAGGTTCATTTATATTTAGTAAATTTGTAGTGTGAAAAGGACGGCATATCAACACTATACCATTGCCCTTACGTCGATCTGTTTGTGCCGAGTCCTTGTTATTTAGCATAGTGAGGTTCCAACAGACTGTATTACAACAATTTAAATTGAGACTCTTTGCTGGATATTCGCTTATCGCTACACAAGCTTTTGAAAACTAAAGAATGAGAACAACGCTACATTTATATTTCTGTATATTATCGTTTGTAGAAAGTGCCTGCATTTCAAAAATTGAGTGTTATTGTGGTGCAGATACAGTCAAAGATAATAATATTATGTGACTACATTAGCACTTTGTCTTTTATTTGTTACTAGTTTCTGCCCCCGACTTTGGCCGCATGGACTTTAGACCGACACCTAATACTTTTCCGGGATAAAACATATTTTATGTGTTAATCCAGGTAATAAACTATCTATGTGCTAAATTTCATCCAAATCTGTTTAGCTGTTTTTGCGATATTGAGCAACAAACATCTTAACATACGAACTTTAACTTATCAGATCCTGATCCTTTGAGGTCCTTTGCAGAGTAGGCAGTGAGTATAGAGTTCCAATAGGTTCTTTCCTCACGGAACTCTCTTCCTTTCTCTACTCTCATAGTTCATTACATACATATTGCAAAGATCTATCTATCTCTGTCTATATATTAACGCCAGAATCTTACGGGGTAGGCAGGGTGTACATAATTCCAGCATGTTACGTCCTTACAGACTTCTTTGCCTTTCTCCACTCTTATAGTTTATCTCATATAAGATCTGCATGGTATGTTGTTGTTATTATGACCAAGTGCTAAGTGTACCACATTTTTGTAAGCATGGACGCGTGATACGTAGAGCCATTCCTATTTCTTGTGGATGTCCGAGTAACATCATTTGGTTGCCTCGTTTCCTTAGTGGGGCATGGCCGCTGTTGAATACAAGGTCTTGGATTCGAATCCAGGGCCAGATAAAGCGAATTTAAGACATTAAGTTATTATTTACTAGGCTAGGGCATAATAACTCAAAGATTTAAGTTTGACATAGCTTATCTAGTAAGAATCTATATCAAACAAACTCGCAACTTGATGACCGCGAGGCATTCGCGAGGTTAACGAAGATGCTTGTATTTTGAACCGACTTCAAAAATGAGGAGATTCTATATTCCACAGTATATTTTTTTATGTATGTTAACCGATATTTTCCTTAATTGTGGATCGATTTTGATCGATGAGATGATTATTTATGGGTTCAGTATAGCTCCAAGTTGGTTTCATTTTAATTTTATTGGTATTAGACCTAGGACTTTGAAGATATACCAGGGAACTCATTAACGACAAACAATAGGAATGTGTAAATTGCGATATTGTTGGTATTAAATCAATCCTATAGGTACCCTACTATAGAACTAAGCATAATGTTAGCCGACTTAAAAAAAGGAGGAGGTTCATAATTCACCCGGGTTTTTTCTTACCGGGTTAACTTCTTTGCTTATGAACCAACTTTGATGATCTTTTATTTCATTGGGTACAGTATAGCTCCGAGGTGGTCCTATTTCAATTTTATCGGTATTGGACCTTGGACTTTCAAGATACACCAGGAAGAAGTCCTCCTTGGCGGTGTAATTTCAGTTATTACGAGTATTATATGAATCCTGTAGGTATCTTACTATAGACTTATATAATATACGTATACAAATATTATAAATTAATTCAATCATCACAAAAAAAATGTAAAATTAAAAAAAAAAAAATATTTAAAGTCTGTGCCAAGTAGGCAGAACCGACTCCAAATATTTATTTCTTGCTAATAAAAGTAGGTTTTCCTTTTTTTAAAAAGTTTTTTCACAGAAAAAATGGGTTCTTTTGATTCTGATGGATTAACACATTGGATACATTTTATCCCGTAAAAATATTAGGTTTCTCTCAAAAGTCAATGTGGACAAAGTCACGGGCAGAAACTAGTTATTTAATACGTATTAGGGAAGCTATGTCAAACAAAAATTAAGCGCAACGATGACGGCGAAGTTAGTGGGAATGTTTGTGTTTCCTTAGATAGTATAGATATTCCATAGATCCCTGGAGTTGTTTAAATAGTATTTCAGTGCGCATGAAGGAAAATTTTGAAATAAAAACTTAGCACTCGAAGGTATGACGTTGCGAGAAGCACCTAGAATAAGGGGAAATAGAATGTATGCACTCTAACGTCTGCTACAAAAAAAAATACTTTTTTTTGGTTTTTCTAATAAAAGTTTCCCACTAGTAGTCGGGACACTTTGCCTCCTCCACTTAGAGAATATAGGCGTGCTACAGTTTATTTTTACAAGCCCTAACAAGCAATATTCGTAAGTCTGTATCTCTGTCTCTTTCCGGTTCAAATCTTTTGATCCATTTTTTAGCACTTTCGGGCATCCGACTGAGCTGAAATTTAGCATACCGATAAAAGTTTGATGACAATGTAATAATATGGTACCATGGAGCTAGTCTGGTTATGGCATCGAAAGGTGGCCATAGAAACATGTGAACTATACAACGTAACCCCCTTGTGCTTAGGCTTGTTAGATTGGTATTGAGAAGTACTATATAACCAGATAGGGTTCAGGGCCTGATTATGAAACCGAAAGGTGGCCATTGGTACTACACAAGTACTCAATACAACCCCGCCGTGTTTAGGTTCGTTGGATTTATCATGACGAGCCGGAAAGAAGTTAATTCATTGTGTTTTGTTTCTATAAAAGTTTGTTTTTAAAAAGTTCGTTTTAAATTAAAATTATTTCATATCAGTTTACATTGATCGACCTTTTAGGGCAATAGGCTCACCCCTATCACGTGGACTATTTGAGATAATTTAGTGAAATGATGTTTAGTTACAAAATTTCTGACCAGTCCTTCTAAGAGAGCCATCACGATGGTATGTACGCGTATATATATCATTATCAGCCTATAATACTGAAAAAGAAACAAAAATAAAAGCCTCTTTCAAAGATGTTGTACAAATCCAACCTTTACCCGCGATCTTTACCATAACCTCACATATCTTAACATAACTTTCTTCGTCTGTTGAAATAAAAATTAATCCCTACAAAGGGGCTTGTAACTATTTCGTAGGTGTATTACAAATTATATGGACAGACCTCCTCACCAGAACAAGTAATGGTAATTGCACATTATATTATTTTCGTGATCCACAGGTAGGCCTGTGGATCACTCAAATAATGCCTCAGGCGGGAAGCGAATCCGCCATCATTATATTTTTCAAGGTGGATGAACTACGTTCAACAGTGACGAAAACTTTCCTTTAGTTAATGTCATTATTTAAATGAGTAATTTACAGATTTTGTATATCATCAAAGTACCAAATTATGCAAATTCAAATTACCGTGTTCTAATTGCATAAGCAATTTAGGACACCATGTTTGAGAATTCATAAAAGTCATCAAAATTTCACGAATGTTTCACGTACGTATCTACCTACTTAATAGCTTTTTTCGAATTTGTATATATTGTAGTAACATTTTTTTCTCGCGTAAAATAAAATCTTGAAAGTGAAAAGGCTTCGTAGCTTATTGACTTATAGATCGGAGGAGACGTGTCAGTATATTGAAACAAAACGAAGTTATTTTAAAAATTCTCCTGAAAACTGTTCACCCCTACCAAGCCCTCTACAGAGCGCGAGTGAGACAGCACCATTACGCGAGAAAGAGAAGCCCGATCCCTTTACATGGTAATTACAGTGTGGAAAATACACGCGTTGAAGCGAGATGAAAGCAAAACACATTTTTTACTTATAATAATAGCACACGCAAATTCGTTATCACTAAAAATAATATTGCTGTAGCTTATTGTTACATACAGAATATAATAATGAGATGCATAAATACATGGATTGAAGTAGTATTTAAAAAGCATAGCACGTGCTTAAGTACGTTCACTTAAGTAAACTTACCGACAGCGATTTTTTCAACGGCAAAAGGCTGCGCCGATATCACCACGACGAGTAACAACAACAAACCGGTACAACGAGCTACGGAACCCGCGTAGACCACCATTTTTTCCAAAAAATAACCTTTTTTTCGTCTAATACATAATATGTTAAGTTACATAGTAAATATAGGTTATATTGGAGGAAATATGTGGCGATAAACTGTCGGGATGCTGTGTGCAAACCTGCGACTTAGGGGCGACTGATGGCGGACGAGCGTGGCATGAGACGCGGGGGCCCCGCCCACCCCGCACTGAAGCGCGTTCTCACTTGCTCCCTTATAGCCTAACATGATAAACGCATAACAGTTTCTTTTTTTACCGTTTTAATATATAATAAATAAAATAAACATCGACAGTATTCCACAAGGCGGGAGTAGCTAAGCTAAGGTGGCTGTGTACTATATAAGTACATCGTAAAACCACTTTTTGGACATGATATCTAAAATCATGTCCAAAAAGTGAAGTAGATACAATCTAATAGGGGATAAGCCTATTATTGCCATTGTACCACGTACAATGTAAGAATCCGGGCTGATACAGGAAATTTTTGTATCGATAAATCTGGTCCGACTCAGTTAGTATTCAGTCCCTCGTGATCGCTACGCGCATTTTCGCCAATCAATGAGGCAGTAATAATTTAAATTTTTATTTATAAACAATGCTTATTTTTTTATATATTTATTTTTTTATTTATAAACAATGCTTTTGTTTTGCGAGTCCTTACTTTGTAGTTTTGCGAATAAAAAAGTTTAAATAAAATATTAACACTGAAATTATATGTCCACCGGATTGTTGACAGTCTTTTTGAAGTTTTATTATGCATTGTTCTTTGTTCCTAAAACTTAGCATATATTTTCCCGTTAGTTGGTGCGCGCGTCGATTTCGGGCTGAGGGTCGAGTCACCCCGACCCCCTCCGGGTCCCTCATCTCCCTTTCGCATTAGCCACAATTCTCAGCAATACTTCTATGCGCTCCACCCATCGCTTTTTTTGTATTACACAAATAAAAAAAAGCTAAATTCCTATCGCGTTTTCCAAACTTTTAGTTCAAAGTCTTTTAAAGATTAATGATACAACTTGATTGATGTTACAACTAGTAAATTTAATGCTTACCTCCTTTTTTCAATAACAACTCGTAGTAAGTAATTTATTTAGTATACATTAAAATATGTATTCCGTAGGCTCTTCCAGTATCAACACGATATAATGGTTATAGCTTCACCCCTATATCATAGGACCTAAGATCGTTAACGAAAAATAGGTGTACACAATACACCTCTGCCTCTTGAGAAATACAGGCGAGACGGTGTTTTATTTCATAATTTCTACAAAATCTTATATAAATGAGTCTGTAATTTACACGTATCTTTTAGTTTCTCGCTCCACTGAGCTCTGAAAATTCCTAACACCCTGGTACCGAAGCTACATATAAAGCAAGTAAAACTTATATAACTGATTGTAGTTGCAACACGTTTTTCTAACAGGTCGTAACTTAGTTGTGTACGTGATCGTTACATGATTGTGGTTAGACCGCGCTGCGAAGCCAGCTATTTCAGACCTTCTGCGTTTTCTAGAAAATTCCACCGAAAATTTATTACTTGTACTTGTTAATTCTTTCATTATAAAACCAATCAATAGTATACCTAACTGTTTTTGGGAACGCTTGCAGCTGTTTAAGACTCTAAGGTAAAGTAGCGTTCGGTTCGGTTTGAGATGGGTGATCGTTTGTGGCTATTCCATTTTCAAGTGACTTAGTGCTTTGGAAGATACGCTAAGTCCCGGCACCCACTTAGATTAGAAGTTGTTAAGCTGAGTTTGATGTCGTACAGGTGACTTAATAAGTTCCAACAGCAGGTGGCCACTAACTTGCGTCTATCTATCTATCTATTCGTAGTGGTTTTGCGTGTAGCTTTATCAGTTTGTATTGGGGTTAGGTAAAATGGTGGTGTACGGTTTGATAAACCATGGGGGTTTTTGTGAAGTGCAGCCTAATTTATTTCACCTCGGTTTGGGAAAAAGACCTTTTCCCTGTAGCAGGAAAGTATAGAGTGCATAAGCTAATTCGGGTGGTAGTGGACCGCGTTAGAGGGCTAAAATAAATCAGAGATCAAATATTTCGTCTATATCTCATGTTATATTCTCATTATAATGGGCACCGTTTGACTTTACATAATTGCACTAGACTACTTTCTCGTTCGTGTAATGTATGTAAGATACGTATACTTTTTCCCAATGCTATAAAAGAACTTTTAGAATTCCACTGGGGTTATGTAAATTTTGTCCCAAAGACATCGGATCTTAGTAACAAGATCGCTCTATACAAAAACTAATTTATTTCAGCCCTATAGAAATTGTGCGACGTTTATTTACATTAAGTATTCAGTAAACAATATTTAGGTGTATACTGCTGAGATAAACTGATCAGACACTTGAAGTTATTTGGATATTTTTCGCGTCAAACGCAATAAGTTCACTGTAAATATTGATGTTATTTTACAAACAAAATAAGGTTGAGCAAATACAAAATACTTTGTCTGGAAGCTCAGTAAAATTTCGGTTTTATTAAGCAATGCGATTTTATAAAGTATACATTCATAACTAAGCTCGAAGAATAAACAATTTCTAGCGCTTGAAACCACTGTACTTTGTAAGTAAAATGCCACAAACCATATCATGCGCGTACAGAAAAAAGATATTCCTCGTTACTTCCAAGAATAACTTTAGGCCAGCGACTAGGAAGTTTAATATCCTTAAGCAGTTGACGACCCGGGCTCCTTTAAACCTTGAAAGCTCAAAGGGGAAATAAAAAGATATTTCCATTGCAAATTTGAGTAAGTTTGATTTTGATCGCTACTTCGGGAGAAAGCCGACGAGAAACAAGGTCGGGTTTAGGCTTATTCGCACACTTTTTGGGGCGCTTCTTTGCTTATGTAGAATATAGTATACCGTCCCTTTCTGGCTACTGCCAGTTCTAACACATTACTATGTGTTAGAACGGGATGAGCTTATTCGGATCAAATTGAATATTTGGGTTCGAAAGTTTGGAATAAGGATTCAGAGCTAGTTTGAATTACGTAAGATGCAAATTTGTCTAAATTGTAATATAGATAGTTCAGATGTCCCGACTGAACACTTCACAGTATTTAATTTACTAAGCATCGTAAATGCTTTTAAAATGAATATGTTTGTTCGGGTATAAACGAAGATAAAGAGATTTGATCAAATAGTAGAATGTAGAAATTTGTGCTTAGTTTGCACCAAGCTCGGTACGCTTCGTGAGTAGACATACTCTTAATAGTATGTACAACCTATTTATTTATTTAATATGTACACTCATAAAATATAATAATTTTTCAATCTTAAAATGGCTGCTGAGTTAAAGATACGTTTTAGATCCTTAAATAACTACCTTAAAAATTAAAATCTATGTATCAATGTCATCACGCCATAACCTTAAGAATTAGATTTTAGTCTTTTTTATCTTTACCAAATTAAAAACTAAAAAATAGTCTCAAAGAAGAGTATTAAGTGTCAATATAAACAAAAATATATATTATTTTTTGATAAATATCAAACATATAACAAAGACGAACTATAAGAGTCGAGGAAGCCAGAGAAGTAAGGAAGGAAAGAACCTGTTGTAATTCTGTACTTTGCACCTATCCAGAAAGTGATTAGACTTCATTATATACATGGATACACAAAAATAATTTACTTAAACTTCTAAATCTGAGGATTTAGAGGTTTTGAATAAAACATTTTTGTCTACTTTGACTTAATTTCACACAATACTAAAATTTTTTTGGGAATAATTTTTTAATTTTGTGAAATTAAGTCGAATCGAGTTGAGTGCGATCATTCTTAACTACTGTGTACAAGAACATTTAGCAAGTCGTCCTTCGAGCTCGTAAAACATAAAAGCAATAAATGTCAAGCACAAACAGCCAAGTTTCACAACATAAAAGTTTGTGAGCGGTCGTGGAGCTGGCCTGGAAGACCAAGTGGCCATTCACAATGTTTACCCGATTACGCCAAAGTCAAAAGGAAGAGTTATATTTTTAGCAGTCTATTTATAACTGTATTTACGTATGTCTACCATAGCGCCTGAACTACCCAGCTGATTTTTATTATTGAGGTGTCAATGGATTCATTGATCTGGTTTAAATATTACGAGACTATATTTAAACAAAGTAACATATATAAACATATATTTGAAATTATAGCATACTAGTTTTTGCCCGCGACTTCGTCCGCGTTGACTTTAGACCTGGATATAAAGTATCCTATATTTTAATGCAGGTAAAAAACTATCTGTGTACCAAATTTCATGTAAATCAGTTCAGCGGTTTTGCGTGATTATTAAAAAACATCTAGACATACCAACTTTCATATTTTAAATATTAATAGGATATTTCATATTATTGTTATATTCTGTAGATATTCTGTTGTATAACTGCCCTCTTATTTACTTCCTCATCTTTCAATACTCAAAGGTTTGCTGGAACAAAGCTCTTATTTGAGTTAAACTCGTCTATATGTATACATTTAACTTGTAATAATTTATGTTCTCTACCTTTGAATACAATAAAGAATAAAGAACAAAATGAATATGGCGGACGTAACATCCAATCGGGGTCTCTGAATTATTATTTTGCTATCATATCGAGTGCGATATCAAAATATGAAAAAGGAAAAAAGCTGACTTCATAAATATAGATATACCAGGCGAAAGAAAAACAATATTCCTATATTTCACCATTTAGTCCGAATTCAGGTTAAACTGTTTTTCTTGTTCTATAATGGAGTTTAGAAGCAAATTCAATGTCACATAAGAGAGCACTTCAGGATAAGAATCGGGAAAATGAAGTTTGATTAGCCCTTTGGCCGGTGTCTGATTTGAGAAATTCAATTTCCCGCGTTCCTTCGTGTAGGGGTTGGTTTAAGGCGGTCGTCGAATGTATGCGTATAATGACCTTGTATACAGGACTAGATACAGATTATTTTTATTCGTGTATATCATAAATGGAATGGCTCGTTGATCTTGTAATGCAAGTAGCAATCATGAGGTCCGAGATTTGAATTTTAAGACGGGTAAAGTGTTGGCAAAAAATTCATTCGCAGACCGGAGTCTGCTTGGAACGCCCCTATTACATTGGGACAACATCCTCAACGATATCTGGGGGTCACCTCTGTAGGCATTGCACAATAAACCTCTGCTGACTTTGCTAGGGGAATATATAAGACAGTCAATAAACATCAAAAATGAAAAGACAAAGACACTACCTTCACCTCGAAATGTCATTCTACTCGTCTTATTTTCTACCCAACATTTTACTAACAATTGTGACGGCTACCAATGAATAAAATCATAGTGACTACACCATTTAATAAGTATGTGTCTGTATTCTTTATTTGGATTTCTTTTAACAAGTATATTATTCGAAAGAGTTTCTTAAGAAACATTTTCATAAATCTCAAATCGAAAATGGCTGACTTATCCCCTTATTAATCCACGGATAATGTTATTTATAGTATTTTTCAACGAATAAAACTAATTGGTAAGGATCAGAAAAAATATGCTTAACTCTTAATAAATTTTTATTTTCCCTTTTTATTGGTAGTCAGATTATTAAGACTTATAAGGATTTTGTGAGTAATATTCTGAATAATATGGCATAAAAAATATTCATTTTATTTTTTTAACAAAAATGTGATATTTGAAGTTTGGAAAGTGATTTTTCTATCAAAATATTTTCAATCTGATGATAGGCTCGGCTACACTCCGTGATTGAGACCTAACATTTTCAGCGATAATTGGGTGAACACATTACACTTCTGCCAACTCCGCTTAAGAAAAATAGGCAAGACGATGTTTTTTCATCTTACAATGCTTAACATACTCAGATATAGATACGATAATGTCGTTGATGTTATATATTTTGAAAGATCCTAAAAGGAAGGCTCAGTAAGCACAGGTTGACGTTACCATAAGTTTGTCGAGTTGATATGCCATCCTTTTACACTACAAATGTATTAAATAAAGATGAATGAGACAGCACGTTTTCCCGACATTGTTATGATATCGTCAAACAGTTTGTGCTCAGCCCCCTGCACTAAAACTAGTGTGTAGAGTGGTATGGTAAATTGCCTTTTAGTGTTGAGATAGAGCCATTATGTTTAGTTTAACGGCAATTTTGTCAACCAGAGTGTATTATTGAATTTGTTGTATTAAAAAAGGTTATAACTAATTAATTTTGAATTTCTTCCCAAATGCAATTTAACAATAAAGTAAGTTAAAATATATTTACAAATAAATAGATTCAAAACAAGAACTACGTATTCAAAGAAAAGAATATAACACTTTCATGTGTTTACATCCGCTTAAACTATTTAAGTGAAGTTAAATATTGTAAGTCCTTTGACTAATTAGCATTACACGCGATTACATAAATCACGCGATGTTAAAATAGAAGCAAATAGTTATATACTTTTTCACAGTCAACATTTTAAACCTAAATCTTCATGTTTTTCTGGTTATTTGTCTCCATTGTGCATCATTATCATCATGTGAACCCGTAGTAACTGTTGAGTGTAGATCTCCTCATTAGCACACCAATCTTGTCTGTTGGTAGCTTTCATCATCCATGGGTTTCCTATCGCTCTGACGATATCATCGGACCATCTGGCAGGCTGGCGGCCCACATTCCTGTGTCCTGTTCTAGGTCTCCAGTCCAGAACCTTTCGACTCTATCTCCGTCCGTCCTTCGACTGGCATGTCCCGCCAATTGCCATTTCTTTTGCGCAATTACGCGGGCGATATCGGTCAAGTGAGTGCGTTCCAGAATGTAAGAGTTAGTCACGCGGTCGCGTGAGGTGATCCCCAATATTACTCGCACCATCTTCCGTTGCGCAACTTGTAGCCTCTGTATGCTCTGTCTGGTAAGAGTCCATATCTCTGACTCACATACCATAACAAGCATTACGCATTGCACGAAAGCTTGGCATTTGAGGGCTACAGGCATTTTGCTCTTGAATATGGCATTGAACTTACGGAATGCAGCCCAGCTAAGTCGGAAACGACGATCTACTTCAAGAGCTTGCCCGTTTTTCTCCATAGAGAGTACTGACTCTGATAAAATGTTAATAGATATGGCCTGGGAGCGATATCGGTTGATAATTGGTGACATTTTTTTTATCACCCTTTTTGTGTAACAGAATAACTGTTGAGATTTTCCAACTTTCTGGTGAGACGCTCTCGAGGAGAGCTTTATTGAACATAATTTGAAGATGTTTTGGGACGGCTTTGTCTGTGTGTTTTTTATAATCCACAATTACACCTTGTTATTTTGCTCTAAAGTCCTTATTGTCTGCTTGAGGTTCAGATGTATGGGAACTATATATTTAGCATAGATCTTCTCTACTTTTTGTAAAAAAATTGTCTGTTTATAGTTATATTTCATTCTTGTTTTATTTCTAAATTTCCTCTACAGAGAAGTTTTCTGAACACTTAAGTACCTCGATGCTGCTTTATTGTGTTGTACTTCCTCTGCCTTAGATCTTTCCCAAAGGCCTTATGTATTTCACGGTTTATATTTTGTAATTTATGGTACTCTGTAGTAATTCTTGCATGTATTTTAAGATTTTAGCAGTTGGATTCTTCTTACTAGTCTTCAAGATATTTGTCATCTAGATCTAGATCTTTATGCATCGTTTCAATATTCGTATGGTCGTTAAAATTTAATTTTTTCTTCAGTTTTTCCTGGTAGTTTACCACCAGTTTTCGGCTTTCTAGTTTTAAGTTTAAGCATATTTTTTCTCTCACTATTCTGTGGTTACTCCCAGCACTTACTCTGTTAATAACATCGACATCTTGGAAAATATATTTCTTGTTACATAAGATGTAGTCAATTTGGTTTGTAGTCTTCCCGTCTGGACTTTTTCATGGCCAAAGCCTTTGATCTATCTTTTTGAACAAGGTGTTCATGGTTTAATCTTCCTTGTTCTAGGAAGTTTGCCATTGTACTACCCCTTGCTTTGCGTTGACCGAGGCCGCATTTTCCACCATATTCCTCATCTTCTTAACTCTTACCCATTTTGGCATTAAAGTATCCCATAATTACGGTGTAAAAGCATTGATTCTCATTTAGTGCTGAATTTAAGTCTTCGTAAAATTCGTCTACCTCCTCGTCACCATGGAATGTTGTCAGCGCCATAGACTTGGACGACTTTGAGTTTATATCGTGTGTTAAACTCGATTGTGACGTAGATTACTCATAGTGTGATTGCGCAGATATTTCACAGATTTTTGGCCAATGAGGTATTATTTGTAAGAAAACTAACACCTCCTTGTGATTGGTTGTCATAATCTTCGTAGCACATCAGATGGCCTGATGTCAGTTCCACCAGGTCTTCTCCTCTACATCGTGTTTCACTTAGTCCGATGATATCTCATTTGATCCGGTTAAATACTTCCGTTTCCAATTCACAGTACCTCTCCTCAGTAAACATTGTTCTAATATTATATGTAGCCAAGTGTATCGTTTTTGGTAGGCAGCCTGATAAATTCTCCCAGGGATTCCTAGCACCCTCTAACCTGCCGGTTCCCTGGCCGCTGCCGTAGCCATGCCTAGCAGGATCACTGGGGACTGAGGGCCTTCTATTTGTTTTTCGGTGCATGAAGGTTTTATTGACCTTACAACGCCACGCTGGCCGATGCGTATTGGCGAGTAACTTTCTCCGAGGTAATTTATTTCCTCTAGGCTTGTGGTAGCCTTACTGGCTTAGCCCGGTCAGGTTATTTAACCACCGCCTGTTGCTCGACATAAGGTCGCTCGTTTGGCACCACCCGCAGGGTACGTGCAGGGTAGTATAAGGTATTTCCTGCGGACGCGAGCGATAACTACCCCACCTTGTATACTTAAAAAATAAAGACTCTTTTGATTAGCTTATTCAATAAATCTGAATTTCATAATTTCATTTATAACCGAATCTCTAAATAAAAACACTTTGTTTTCTACAACTACTCAAATTCATTGGACAATCATCTGTACACTACAGTATTTTATTTCTATCACAGTTTTCGACACAATCTTTCTTAAATCACTACCTTTGTTTGAGTGCTATTTGGAATAACCTTCTTACATTAATTTTTAGCAAGTCTGGGACAGTAGAATAAACAAACTGAAATCTAAAAAGCATCCTAGTCTAATTTAAGCAAGAAAAATATACCAAGATCCAAATTGAATAAATTTATATTGGCCTCATCCACGTTCACATCAGCCGACTACTTTTTATGGCCTCAGAAGCATACATCTGTTTTTATTTAATTAAATCGATGCGCGCGAAGTCCGATGGAATGTTGTGCGAAGCACAGGGAGGTTTCAGGTCTGGAAGAGGATGTTCGGATCAAGTTTTCTCCCTCCGCAACATCGTAGAGAAGCATCTGGCAGTAGACCGGAAGGTTTTCTGCGGTTTTGTGGATCTGGAGAAGGCGTTTGATAGAGTCGTGCGAAAGAGACTTTGGGACATTTTGCCAGAGTATGGTATAAATGGCACTCTGTTGCGTGCCGTCCAGTCCACCTATGTGGACAGCAAGGCATACGTACGGGTGGGTGGTAAAATGTCACCTTGGTTTAATGTTAAAATCGGCGTCAAGCAGGGTTGCGGGTTGTCGGACGATACCCTTGTCACCGCGAGGGCCCAGAGCCACAGGCAGGCGGCGATATTGGCCACGGCTGGCGTAGCTCAAATAGTAGGGCGCATTGGGCGGCTCGGGCTTGAGGTAGCCCTCAATAAAACTGAGGCCGTATTCTTCCACGGCCCCAGATATCCCCCCCCCCCCCCTCCTGAAGCTCACATCATTGTCGGGGGGCAGCGCATTAGCATCTCGGCGCAAATTAGGTATTTGGGAATAATGTTGGACGGGCGCTGGTCCTTCAGTGCCCACTTTGCTGCTCAAAGAAGTCTGCAGTCTGCAAACATGTCCTTGACCGCACCTTGCATAACATCAGATTTGATACACACCGATTTGATGAACACCGATTCCTACCAAGGATGGTTCGCGAGGCTATTGAACTTAAAAAAGATCTTAATTTCAATAGAGAAGATGACTGGGTGCTTCACCGACTGTGAATCCGGTAATTAGTATAATCAAATCTGTTTACGGCGATAAGGTCGATTATTGCTTGTTCAAAATTAGTTGCAATGAAACTACGTGCGAACCGTGTGACCGTTTATTTTTAACTAAAAAACTTAAGGGTAATAATATGGACTGTAACATAAACACATAGGTAGGTATAGGCATCGCTATAACACGCTTGGACATTCCGCCCACCAAAGGATTTATCCTTTAAATTAAAGAAATAAAAACAATAGAATTGAAATTACAATATACCTAAGTTACTGCAAACATTGACCAAGATATCAGAAACAAAGTATCGTTCAACATTGCAATGTAGGTAAGTATAGTATAAAGATACAACTATTATAAAAGGTTAAGTAGCTAACAATAATATAAATCAACAGCTCATTAACTAACTAGTTTTTTTTGTTTTTTTTTTTTTTTTAACCGTGTGAAGGTAAGTACAAATATTGTATTCGTAACATCTAACCGCCCACCATTCTATACTAGTTTTTACTATTGATCACAGAGTAGGTAGTATAATCTCTTCATCCGTGTTTAATTTTGTTGAGTAATAAGTGCAGATACTCATAAATAGTTTGTAAGAAGTCATGAATGTTCATTCATAATAAACAGGTACATATTAGGTATGTTCTTAGAATTAGAATGACTTTACAGATTAATACAAAGGTAAATATGCAACTTAATTTAACTAGGTAGGTAAGTATACGACATTTAGTTTAATTAAACTGTAGGTAAACTTAATAATAATAGGTAAATTAATTTTGTTTAGGTAAAATACACAATTTACTTACAGGACGTTTATAAATACCATTTTTACATCTAACTGACACGACACGAGTAATGCCATCGGGGCCCATATGTTTTTGAATTATTTTACCTAATATCCACTTACTTGGAGGAATATTATCTTCCTTTAAAATCACTACGTCATCGATTTCTGGTTCAGTATGTTTGGTATTCTTTGTACTCTTTGTACCATCTGTTCCAGAAATCGTTGACCATTTTTTGCGTTAGCCTCCATCTATCCAAACTAGATATATTACAATTTGTATAATTTTCATCACATAAGTTTAATAAAGGCTCGCCAATCAGAAAGTGGCCCGGTGTTAGTGGAAGAGGATCATTAGGATCATCACTTAATACAGTTATAGGCCGGGAATTTAAACATGCCTCGATTTGAGCTAACACTGTAGCTAACTCCTCATAGGTAAGCGTAGCATCACCAATGACTTTTTTAAGATGAGTTTTTGCACTGCGCACCCCAGCCTCCCATAACCCGCCGAAATTGGGTGCATGAGGGGGTATAAAATGCCATGTAGTCCGCTCTAGGGCTAACAACTCTGCCACCTCACCAGGAATCGAAGACTTGGCATTAGTAACCATGTCTTTAAGCTGCTTCTCTGCGCCCACAAAGTTAGTGCCGTTGTCACTGTAAATATCATGACAATGACCTCGTCTCGCTGTGAATCGCCGGAAGGCTGCTATGAATCCCTTCGTTGTCAAGTCGGTAACAGCCTCTAAGTGTATGGCTCGCGTTATCATACAGATAAACAAGCATATGTAACCTTTGTACGATTTAGCTCCCCTGCCTGGTGAAAAACGAATGTTGATGGGACCTGCGTAGTCCACACCAGCTGATTTAAAGGCTCGATCGGGTTTTACTCGCACATCTGGCAACTGACCCATCAGTTGCGTATTATTCCTTTTCGAGTACCTAATGCAACTGACACATTCTCGGTAAATTTTCTTTGTTAGATCTTTAGCTCGCAATATCCAATATTTTGATCTCAAATAGTTAAGCATTACTTGAGGACCACCATGTAATGTCCTATGATGAGCGTCCTGAATTATTAGTCTGCTAAGATGACTCTTAGCAGGTAAAATTATAGGGTGCTGTGTATCATAATTTGTTTGAGATTTTTGGATTCGCCCGCCAACTCTTAGAATCCAATTATCATCGATAATGGGACAAAGATTGCGGAGTTTACATCTTTTAGGTACATAACCGAGAGATTTTAACTGTTTCATCTCATCTTTAAATTCAATAGCTTGAACTTGTTTAATACAATTGTTTAATGTTTCTTTTAACTCTCTCGACGTAATAAATTTAGAATAACGCTCACGTTTGTCTTTAGATAATTTAAAATTAAGAAACCGTCTACAATATGAAATTACTCTCAACATTTTTGATAAAGTAGAATATTTAGACCAAATAAACTCCTCTTCAGTGTTGTTTATAGTAGTTAAGGCTCTCACGCGTTCCTCTTCTTGTGTGTCTTCGATGTTAGGAACACTAATCTTTATATTGAGATCAGACAACCACTCTGGTCCACTCCACCACAGTAAGTGATTTAACAACTCTGGACCCTGTAAACCTCGTGAAGCACAATCAGCTGGGTTCATATCTGTAGATACGTGCCCCCATTTCTCGTAATCTACAATATTCAGTATATCTGACACTCTGTTGCTTACGAATGTGCTCCACCGACTTGGTCCACCTCTTAACCAAGCCAACACGATTGTAGAATCGGTCCACGCGAATAAATTATCTTTAGGTACACACAACACTTGAGATGTCTCCGAAATCACTTTAGCTGCTAATGTAGCACCACAAAGTTCCAGTCTCGGAATTGAAACTTGTTTCTCAATTGGAGCAGCTTTTGTTTTAGAGGATATTAGGCTTACGTACACTTTCTCTTCGATAATAACGCGCATAAACACTGCTGCTGCGATTGCAGCTTGTGACGCATCTGCGAAGGCATGCAACTCGACCCTTGACACTCTGGTGTAGTGCAACCATCTTGGTATACTAAGGCCTTTAATGTGTGTCAAGTTTTCTCGATATTCTAACCATTCTGCCAACAAAACACCCTCAATGGGTTCGTCCCATTCTAGCCCTGTCTTCCACAACTTCTGCATGATCATCTTAGCTATTACGACCATAGGAGCTATCCATCCTAAAGGATCATAAAGTTTAGCTATTTCAGATAGAATATGCCGTTTGGTTACGGGTTGCTTAGGTTCTGGCAAGTTGACAGTATACTCAAAGGTATCGGCTTTCCGATTCCAGCTCACTCCCAAAACTTTAACAACACTGTTGTCCTTAAAACGCAACTCATTATCATCCCGTTTGTTTTCTCCAATGTACTGTAATAAAGCCTCACTGTTACTACTCCATTTTTGAAGTTGTAATCCTCCTGAGTTCATGAGGTTGTTCATTTCGTTATAAATGATCACAGCTTCTTTCTCCGTCTCACAACCTGATAAAAGATCGTCCATGTAATAATCGGTTTTGGTTATTTTTGATGCAATAGGATACTTTAATTTCTCATCATTAGCAAGTGTTTGAAGTGATTTTACAGCAAGGTACGGAGCACATGCGGTACCAAAGGTTAATCTCAAAAGCTTAAAGTGTTTTATCGGCTCGTGCGGTGTAGATCTCCATAATAATCTCTGGTAGTTCGTATCTTCATCCGCTACACGCACCATTCTATACATTTTAATGATATCCGCGGTGATACAGATTTTGTGTGTCCTCCATCTCATTAATATGTGACGCAAGTCTTGCTGTAGTTGAGGACCCACACACAAATTATCGTTGAGAGAAAAGTTGTTAGAACCCTTACACGATGCGTCAAAGACGACGCGTAGCTTTGAGGTAGTCTTATCCTCTCGAACCACAGCATGGTGAGGAAGATAGACAGCCTTAGGGTTATCAATGTCTGAAGAATCAACTTGTATCATATGATTTAAAGCAATATATTCATTCATCGCTCTTTGATACTCTTCCCGAAACTTATTATCTTTTGACAACCTTTTCTCCAAAAAATTATATCTTTTAGCAGCTATCTCCCTTAAACCACCATGTTGACTTTCTGGCTCTCCATTACGAAACGGCAACCTTACCACAAATCTTCCTTCTTCGTCTCTGACTGTAGTAGCTTCATAAAACTCTTCGCATTTTTCCTCTTCCTTTGAAAACTTCTTTTGTATACTGTTAGGTTCCTTTTCGATCTCCCAAAATTGTCTTAACAACTCATCTTCCCTTACTTGGGCGTGTAGGGTTGTAACGTGTCTCTTTGCTGAGGTAGATGCTCGTGACATTCTTCCAGATACCACCCACCCTAGGATTGTATTTTGTGCCAGTAGATTACCCTTAGGGTGCTTAATAACGCCGTCTAACAAGACGTCGCTGTAAACCTCAGCTCCAAGTAGAATATCTATTCTACTTGGTGTTGTAAATCCTGGGTCAGCCAACTCCAGCTCCTGAAGTTCTGACCACTCAGGAAGTTTGAGATTAATGGTTGGTAGCAGTGTTGTTAGTGTGCGCAATACATACGCATTTACATGAATTAAATCACTGGGATTGTGGCGTGATTTCACGCAGAGTGAAACCATGTGTTTGATCCTAGTTTGCCGCTCTCCCACACCGGACACCCAACCACTCACTGATCTACGTGTAAGATTTAATAATTGAACGGTAGCCTCAGATATAAATGACGCTTGCGACCCCTGGTCTAACAAGGCCCTAATAATATGTTTACAACCGTTTTTGCTATGTACTAACACATTAGCAGTCGCTAATAACACAGTATTTGTTTGTAAATGTTCACAAAAATTAGAAACGATATGCGCATCTGTTGATAAAGGTGTGGACTTACCTTTAGTCACATCATTAACGGTACCTGTAGCCGCGACTTCTCCTTCCTTGGATTTATCCGTGTTTTGCTCTCTCTCTAAGTGAAGAAGCGAGTGATGTCGCCTTCCACACCTCCTGCAACACGCTGACTGTCGACATTTGTTTACTGAGTGTGATGGCGCAAGGCAGTTGAAACACAATTTGCTGTTCTTAACGTACTCCTGTCTTTCCTTAGTAGACATGTCAGTGAAAGTTTTGCAATGGTAGATATAGTGATCGCTGTTACATAATGCACAGTTTATTTGGCGCTCCTTGCCGTCCTTTTTGTCATCCTTATTGACGTTCGAATGAAAAGCCTTAGGTTTCGCTACTAGTTTCGGTAGCGAAGACTTTATTTTATTACTTTCGATCATTTCTAGCGATCTGAACCTTGACTCCATAAAATCCCTCAAATCTTGCCAACTGGGTAAGTCAATATTGGACGTACTACGTTGTTGTTCCCATTGCTTCATTGATTCTGGATCTAGCTTGGACACAATTAAGTAGTTTATGATCATATCCCATTTGTCAGTCTCAACACCTAAATTCTTCAAGGCTTTCAAGCAAGTTGAAGTTGTATCTACCAGGTGTTTAATTGAACTCGCAGACTCGGTATGGACAGATTTTTGTGTAAAAAGAACTCTTAAAATTGCGTTACAATTAAATCTCTTGTTGTTATAACGTTTCACTAACTCGTTCCAAGCGTCATCATAATTAGCATCGGTTGTAGTAAAATTACGTAATATCACTTCTGGTTCTCCCGTTAAATTGCTCTTCAAATAGTGCAGCTTTTGTACTGGTGACAATTTTGTGTTTCTATGAATCAAGGAAGAAAACAAGTCATAGAATGTCTGCCAGTCCTCATATTTGCCGCTAAATGTAGGTATTTTAATCTTTGGCAGTTTAATTTCGTTGCAGTCTGATGACCCTTGACCCTGACCAACACTGAGAATGGAAGCTTGAAGCGTTGAATCGAGAAATGGCTGAAGTGCTTCCTTCATAGCTGCTTTATACTGCACGTATAATTCTTGAAACATGTCATATATCTTCTCCTTAAAATATGGATCTTTTCTTTCTTCATCTTTAGTAACACTTAAAATAATACCCTTGTGTCCATCTTTAAAGTTCTTCCAAAGTTCTTCAAGCAATTCTAACCTCGTTTCTAGGTAAGGTCTTTTAATTCTGTCCTTTGGAGACTTCCTAAAGTTTCTTTCTGCATTTTTTAAGTTTTCTAATAGCTCATATTGATAAACTAAAAGTTCTTCCATCGTAATATACGCAATATGTAATATTTCACTAAATAAAACTCGACAGTCAACAAATTATGTTTGTTAAAAGTAATGTTCACAATGTCCGCAATTAGAAGGTAGTTAGATGCTGCACTTTTAATTAACTAAGCACTTATTTGTTCGTTTAACTCGTGTCCGATCACTCACAGAATAATATAAGCACTTAGTTATGTTGGTGTTTTGATACTAGTCAGTAAAATTGCAAGTAAACAACTATTTTTTATTCACTAATAATAGCACTAAAAGTTACATAGAATCCTTATGCGTTTCTTTTGTTCTCGCGATACGATGCACTACTACCGGTCAGTGGCTCGAATCCGCTCGAGTTAGGACCAAATGTTTACGGCGATAAGGTCGATTATTGCTTGTTCAAAATTAGTTGCAATGAAACTACGTGCGAACCGTGTGACCGTTTATTTTTAACTAAAAAACTTAAGGGTAATAATATGGACTGTAACATAAACACATAGGTAGGTATAGGCATCGCTATAACACGCTTGGACAAATCCAAAACCAAGCATAACAATGCAAGAACACTGTGAGCTCATTCTGCGTAGATCGGACCAACATAAATAATTAAGAATTTTAAGGGGTACCCCGGAACAACTATGGCTTTTAGACTTCTAACACCTCAGTCCTTACCTTGACCGTGAATGCTGCTAAAAACTCGAAACGTCAGGAACTTAAAAATCAAAAATAAATAACGATAACATCCAAAAAATATAGTTATTTTTCTTGTGTTTATTGTTTACATTTAGTACTACTTTGCTGTGCTAGTTCCTTTATTGTTGATAAATGAAATTATTTTTACTCCACGTCCACCTATGAAGTCTTTACTCTGGGGCCGTGTAAAATACTATCAAAAGTAATAATTAGGTATAGAAGTAAACCTTACTCTTACTTTGGAAGACATGTTTGGAAGACAATGTGCGTCGCAATTTAAGCCATCGAACGTGATTACTATTTTATGAGCGTAATAGCGTTATGGGTGGCTTGATAAGTTTCTACAATAGCCAAAAATATGCCACTACGAATCCGCAATGGGTCCACGTGATAGAGAACCTATTCTCTGTCATCTGTGCTTGTAAGAAAGGGCCTTCGCGCAGTATTGAAATAATAAATGCTTATTTGTGCCTAATAAGTAACTATGTGGAATTATAATGAAATGCAGGCAATAATATCTTGCAGCCAAAGTACCTATCTTCAATTTACTTTACTGAAAGCGTATTTTTCAATGAACCAACTTTTGATTGGCCCATCAAACAACTCGTACAATTAGCTATTACCTAAAGTTATATGCTCAACTTCATCCCCAAAAACATTCACAAGAGTGCGAACAAGTCAATTGTAACAATTCGTCATATCAAACTTAAAAGTGTGAAAGCTAAGTTTTTTGGGGCCATCGTTTGGAGTGCAAATTTGAAGCGTATTCAAAGAAGTGATTTCAAGTTTCTCGCAATAAAAGCCGAAACATTTAATTGCATAGCTGAAGCTGTAGTCACGGAATCAGGCATCTGCATTATTTGAGCCGGGGAAGTTAGCAGTTGAGGTGAAGAAGTTCATTAGATATTCAGAGTGTATTATTTGTCCGCCGCCGCATGCAAAAGTTATAGTTTAAGATGGATTCCCGCAACAATCCCCAGTTTTGAATAATTTTTGTTCTGAAAATTTAAAATATCGCTTGGCATTTTATAACGAATTGGCTTTGTAGGTAGTATTTCATATGTGTGACGATTACTCATAGTGAAAGCACTTAGTTTATATTTTATTGGAATCTTCGCGTAGTCATAATTTGACGTTTCGTAAATTCGAGATATAACGATATTAGTTTTTCTTTCTTTTTCTTAAAAAAATGTAGCCCCACAATAGGATTAATTCCTGTGTTGTGGGTGCGTTCACAAACATGAAAATTCACAAACACAAATACCCAGACCGGAACAAATAATTGTGGATCACACAAAGATTTTTCCCGTGCAGGAAACGAGCCCGCGACTATTAGACACAGTTGGCGGAGCGGCTTAAGCTCTTAACCACTACGCTAAATCGTCCGTCATATTAAAAGATCTCAACAACATAAAAATATATATTTGTTTGTTATATCTGAGAAGGATATATATAGGACGAACTGGACTCGTTTAAAAACGATTGGCGCTCAATAGCCCCGAATAGAGTAGAGTGGAGGAGATGGAGGGAGGCCTTTCCCAGCAGTGGGACACTGTAGGCTAACTAAAAATAATAATAATTAGCCCGCAGGGCAGCTTGTGGCGAGCTGTTGGTGAGTAACGACACCACGAACCCAAGTGCTTCAGAGAGTCGGTCAGGGCCCCCAACTCGGCGCGTCTTCGTCATCTTCGTCAAGACTCTCGGCTCTGGCTAGCCTTAATTGGCCGTTCAGAGAGGAGCCGTGAGAGCTATATCGACGTAAGAAGATAATGCGTTCCTACATCGATGTACTCCAGGGGTGGAAGTGTTAAAAGGCATAACGCCGCAAGTAACTTCGGAGAAAGCGCAGCACATCTCTCTACACCCCTGAGCCGCTCACATCGGTGTTGCCCTCAGTTGTCCTAGGACGACCGTTTGAGGGCCCATCTAGTAAGCGACGAGTCACCGCCGGCCACGGGTAATTAGGTATCACTAATTATGGCTGGTGTCCGTCCCCTTTGAAATAATCCAGTTATAGTCCATCAAACCTCATTTACATAGCCCTTGTTTTCTTTTCATAATTTACAATAGTCCTTGCACTTGCCGGTATCAGTTCGCTGGTTATGTTTCTTCATTTTTAGCAAATGATCTCAGCAGGTGGCTTACATAAAATTAACTTCTCACAAAAGGCCTCTACGTGTTGGACCCATGTCCCCATGCAAGCCTTTCTAAGGTCCGGGTAAAGCCCGTGAATCTCAGCGATAATAATAATAACCATGGCGACCGCTGTCAACAAAATGAGACACAAACGTTTTAAAAATAAAATTTTATTTAACAAACACTGGAAATTTAACAATTATAAAATACAGAAGATGCTAAACAATACCCATAACCCAGCAGTATATGGCCGAACACCCCCAAAGAAACCCTGTCCGGCGGTGTCGGCGGCGGATTGCCCAGGGACATAGCGCACGCCCGTCACCTTTGCGCAGTTCGCCTTACTCGCCTCAGTCGTCGAAAAATTAGTTATACTTCACGCCGCCGACGTCTAGGGCCTCCAGCGATGAAACCGAGCCACCGGGATCTTCGCATCCGCCGAGACCTGAGAGAAGAGGACGCCCACTGCTGCCGGCATGTATAGGGCCAGGAGAACACTGTATTCCGCCCACGGCCCCTGCTACCGGTGGTGTAGTGCGCCGCATGAGATGGACTCCAGAGCTGAATATGAGTGTCATGCGGGCCTACTATGGTGCTACGGAGGGAGAAACCATCCTCACCGCGTACCGTCCGAAATTGCTATCTCTGTTTCAGGAGCTTCACCCGACTGTCGCCGTGACTGCACAACGTCTATCGGATCAAGTGCGTGCCATCCAGCGATGCAAGTTGTTGGATGACACAGTACTTGAGCGACTACGCATCGAAACTTGTCCTGCCCGCACTGAATCCGACCTGTGAAGTTTCGAAGAACCTATCTCTTTGGATAACTTTGCACGATCGGAGGAGGTAAATAACGGGCAGGTGAGTGTTGGTGACCAGCTACAGGAGCAGGTGAGGAGAGCTTTGAAGGATGCCTTTGCGGAGTATCGGTCTGCACCTATTTCTCTAAGGCCATGCCTACCCCGTATGCCCATGCACGTAACATTTCGCTTGTGGGTACCCTAGACAATGTTTTAAAGTCACACTGGGAAACCAGTGTGGACTTATGTGATACCCACTCTATTTTGTACTGTGGCGCGGTGGTGGTGTGTCGGGTGGCAGGTGTAAGATTTCCTAATCTACATCGAGCCACCCGACTCATAAATGCTAAGCCGCTCTGGCAGTGCAGAATAGAGCGGCGTATAAATATGGCTAGGACACTCATAGCAAACTTGTTGTGCTTGCAGGCCGGAAACAACGGCCCGAGAGTTGTGCGTTTCGTGGCCCAAGCTTTTGCAGGCACAGGAGTCGCTCCTGTGGACTATATGGCACGGGTCACTGAACGCGTAGACTCCTGGGAGCAGAAAGTTTATGCATGGGCGAATAGGATTCGCAGGTATAGGGAAAGAGCAGACCGATACCACGTGAATCGTACCTTCAAAGTGTATCAAAAGAGTATATACCAGGCTTGGGAGCGTCCCCAAGAGAGAGTGACTGACGTGCACTTGCCAGATGCGGCCACGATGGCTGCGTTTTGGCGTAAAATTTGGTCAGTGCCCGTCAGTCACTTCAAGGGCGAAAGGTTTGATGTTGTTGGACGATCGTGTGAGCCCATTCAGGAAATGGAGCCCGTAGTCGTCACCCGTGACGATGTGGCCTGTGCGGTCCGTGCGGCACCGAACTGGAAAAGTCCGGGGCCGGATGGACTGCACGCATTCTGGCTAAAGAGGCTCCAGGGTTCACATGCTCGTCTAGCAACTCAATTCCAAGAAGCACTTGAATTGGGATCGCTACCTAGCCTTTTGACAACGGGTGTCACTCATTTGATTCACAAATCTGGCAGTACTTTGGAACCTAAAAATTATATACCTATTACATGTTTACCTACGGTCTATAAACTCCTCACATCCAGTCTCATTCATCACCTTAAGGCACAGCACATTCTATCGCCTACTCAGAATGGGTGTAAAGAGGGGGTCCCGGGGTACAAAGGGTTTGCTCCTCATTGATATGGCCATTTGCCAACAGGTGCGACGATCTAGAAAGAATGTCTCCATGGCCTGGATCGACTATAAGAAGGCA
The DNA here is from genome assembly GCA_905147815.2 of Phalera bucephala. Taxonomy (NCBI): domain Eukaryota; kingdom Metazoa; phylum Arthropoda; class Insecta; order Lepidoptera; family Notodontidae; genus Phalera; species Phalera bucephala. The sequence continues at coordinate 17,651,432 of LR990609.1, read as the reverse complement.
TATGATTCGGTGCCACATCCATGGTTAAGGAGGGTGCTAGAGCTATACAAAGTACACCCGGCGCTATGCTCTTTCCTGGGTTTGTGTATGGGGCAGTGGACCACAGTTCTACGTCATCCAGGCCTTTCTGGCTCGTCGGACTTGATAAAGATAAGCAGGGGTATCTTTTAGGGCGACAGTTTGAGTCCATTGTGGTTCTGCCTGGCTTTGAATCCATTAAGTGCTATACTTAAGGATTAAAAGCTAGGTTACCATTTGCGGAGGGAGAATGAGCCTATATCTCATCTACTGTACATGGATGACCTTAAGTTGTACGCTTGAAGAAAACAGACCTGATGGAGTTGCTCAAAATAACCGGCAATTTTAGCAACGACATTGGAATGGAGTTTGGAGTAGACAAGTGTGCGGTCATCCATGTACAAAGAGGGAGAGTAGAAAATTCTTTTAATCTACAGCTCTCTGAAGATATATCTCTCAGGTCTCTCTCTGAAATGGATTCCTACAAGTATCTTGGTATGTCACAAGCCTTAAGAATAGCTGAACAGGATATGAAACAATCATTGAAAGATCGGTTCTTTGCCCGCCTGATAAAAGTGTTAAAAAGCCTTCTATCAGGTGGAAATAAGGTCCGAGCTATCAATGGTTGGGTCATGCCTGTTCTTACTTACTCTTTTGGCATACTAAGGTGGACTCAGTCTGAACTGGATGCCCTGGATAGAGAGGTCCGTCGATTGCTGACAGCGTATCGTATGCATCACCCGCGGTCGTCTGTTACGAGGTTGTACATCCCGCGGAAGTGCGGTGGTCGTGGGTTTTTAAACGCTAAGACACTACACAACCGCGAGGTGTGTAATCTCTGACAGTACTTTTTGAGTGTGTCCGTAGTGATGTATCGAGATGTTGCCGCAATCAATAGAGGCCTAACTCCGCTTTCCTTGGCAAACGGGAACTGGCGAAGGCCCCAGGTAATAAGTATTTCGGACCGCACAGCCATATGGAAGGGCAAGGAGATACACGGACGATTCTATCGGGCTCTTACAGGGCCTGATGTGGACCAGCTCGCTTCCTGGACTTGGCTACGCTTCAGCAACCTTTTTGGAAACTGAAGGGTTTGTATTTGAAATTATGGATGAAGTTATCATGACGAACAACTACCGGAAGCACATCCTAAAGGACGGCACGGTTGACATTTGTCGGGTATGCCACCGTCCCGGTGAGTCTATTAGACATGTAGTTTCTGGTTGTTCTCGTCTTGCTAACGGAGAGTACTTGCACAGACACAACCAAGTGGCTAAGATTATCCATCAGCAACTTGCTCTTAAATATGACCTTGTGGACTCTGAAGTACCGTACTACCAGTACCAGCCTCTTCCAGTTCTCGAAAGTGGTCATATCACGCTCTACTGGGATCGATATATTATCACGGACAGGACTATTGTAGCCAATAAGCCTGATATCGTGAAAATAGATCGATCGATGCGTCCTGTAATGCTCGTAGATGTCACCATTTCGCATGTTGAGAACCTTGTGAAGGCCGAAAAAGAAAAAAATATCTAAATATTTGGACCTGGCTCATGAGGTTACCGCCATGTGGAATGTTGATTCAACTATCATTATTCCGATAGTCGTATCAGTCAACGGACTAATAGCGAAGAGCTTCGATAAACACCTCGAGAAGCTTTCGCTTAGCTGTTTGGTGAAGGGCCTGATACAGAAGGCGGTAGTATTGGACACGGCGCGCATCGTGAGGAGATTTCTCTCTTTGGAGCCCTGACCACCGGTAGTTTGGGTCGTAGACCTCGCTGTCAGTGGAGCACATTTTTTATATAAGATATATAAGAATATTTGGATTTTGTATTTTTATATATATTTTATAAGAAATTGTATTTCAATAAATGCATACATAATAATATATCTGAGTGCTTAGCACGAATACTTCCACGTTAGCGTGACACTAGTGAGTAATTGTGCTCTTACTTTCATTTTTATTTAGTAAATTTGTAGTATAACAAGGATGGCATATAAATTCGCTAGCATTGCGCGAACATCAATCTTTTCGTACTAAGCTCTTTGCTCTCTGATTGCGTACTTACACGCTTACAATTTAATTAAATTTATATTAACGTTGTCATGCCTATATAGCGGAAGAAACAGAGGTGAACTATGACTACCTACATTTTGTGTCGAAATTTTATAAGGGCCAGCTTATTGCTACACTACGCACAGTTTGGGACGCCGAACCTATTGAGAAGTTTTCGCCAAGATAACCACAATTACACTTCGTCTGGTCTAGGATTGGAACCTATTGCCACCTGGATCATACGCCACTAGAACAACGAGGCAGTCAATATGTATTTTACGTATAAATCCAAATTTTGTTAAATTTAACGGACGATATATGTCTACTTTCTAATATATCTCGATAACAGGTTTGGTACATAACCGTTGTCAGAGCAAAATAAATATTACACTTATCTGTGGTCTGCGTGGGAGAGCTGTCAATATAGTCAATGGTGGAAACGTGCGTTATTCCGGTACGTGGAGGATTTCACCGATAAATCATTCTATTGCGATATTTTATCATTATTACATTGTTTCGATGACACAAAACCAAGATACGAATATTTTCTGCGATATATTATAAATACCAATAGCCTCTCGTCTGCAGGGACTTTAGGGCTAATTCACACTGCGATTCTTTTACGCACTGTCAACGTGCATTACAAGAATTCAGTTAGTTGTATTGGAAGGACAGAAACACTCATCATCAGTACGTTAACTGAGGGTTTAGCATAAACAGATTGACGTAACAGGATCGCTATCGATTGAATATGCCATGTTTTTCATGCTGCAAATTTAATAAATAAAGATACATGAGACGGCACGATTTCTCGAAAACGTTACGATGACACCAAATAGTGTGTGCTTAGCATTCAGCTCTACAAAACTGAATAATCAGTTAAATATTTGCATCTGTATAAATACAGACACACGGTGAATGCGGTTAAAACGCATATGAAAAGCACATGCGTAGCGCTATATTTTACTTACACTGCTTTCTATACCGATATCAACGTGAGAATATCGCGCGTCCGCATTGCTGTAACTGCACTTTTTAAGCGATACAAGCACGAGGCTCAATTCATCGTAATATATCGTAATATAAGATCGTAATATCATAAAAGTCTTTCAATAGAAGATTATTTAAAAAATTAAAAATGCTAAAGGGTATGCTCCGTTGGTTCGGGCATATAGAAAGAATGTCCGAAGAAAGAATGACAAAACTGATATACAATGCGAAAGTGGAAGGATGTAGGTACTGGGGAAGACCTAGACTATCTTACCATGACCAAATAGACCGGGTCTTATCTGAAGGACAAGTCAGGAGTCTCCATAACCAGCGAGCGAAACCAACCAGAAGCCAGAGAAGTATGTAAGGAAAGAACCTGTTGGAACTCTGTACTCTCTGCCTACCCCGTAAGGGATCTGGCGTGATAATATAGATAGATAGATAAAAATGCTTGGATAGATGCTATTCCAACTCCACTGCCAACATTCCTTCTCTTCCTTCTATTAATTTAACATAGACATTTAATGGTGTACTTTTTTTTGTGAATGGAGATAAAGCCATTTTGTATAATTTACTTTTTAAACTTAGGCTCACCCGATGATCAACCTACACTGTTCTCCCATACCCCACAACAAAATGTAGATGAAAGTTTGTAAAATTTTATTTTAAAAGAGTAGGTAACCGTAGAGTCTTTATTACTTTGCTGACTATTCATAAATGCTTTAATGGTTTCATCATCATCATCATCTCAGCCTATACTTGTCCACTGCTGAACATAGGCCTCCCCAATCGCTTTCCAGCGTAACCGGTCCGATGCCACCTGCATCCAACGACTTCCTGCGATTTTCACAAGATCGTCGGTCCATCTGGCAGGTGGTCGTCCCACGCTGCGCTTGCCAATACGTGGTCTCCACTCTAGAATCTTTCTGCCCCAACGCCCGTCCGATCTTCGCGCTATGTGGCCCGCCCATCGCCACTTCAGCTTGCTAATCTTAACGGCTATGTCGGTGACCTTGGTTCTTCTACGAATCTCTTCATTCCTGATTCGATCACGTAGAGAAACGCCGAGCATAGCTCTCTCCATAGCTCGCTGCGCAACTCTGAGCTTTTTTATGAGACCTATTGTAAGAGACCACGTCTCTGATCCATATATCATCACTGGTAACACACATTGACTAAAAACTTTAGTCTTTAGGCACTGAGGTATTTTGGATGAGAAGATGTTGCGCAGTTTCCCGAACGCTGCCCAGCCGAGTTGGATTCGTCGATTGACCTCTCTCTCAAAGTTGGACCTACCTAACCGGACTACCTGTCCCAGGTAAATGTATTCGTCGACAACTTCAAGAGTAGAGTTCCCAACGGTGAGTGCGGTGGGTACGACATGGACGTTACACATTATTTTCGTTTTGTCCATGTTCATTTTAAGACCCACTTGTTGAGATACTCTGTTGAGGTCGCCGAGCATTCGTCCTAGATCTTTCTTCTATATCTTTAATGGTTTACATGTAGAAAAATATTGTAAAACTGAAAAAACAACCTCTTATTCTTTAATTAAAAATCTAGAAAAATAATCTGAGTAGTAAACAATAAGAAATGACTAAGTAGGTAATAAAAATAATAAGTTCTAATAAAAATCCAGCTATGACCGAGGACTAAAGGATAAAATCGAGGTGAGACAGAATAAGTACTCCAACCACGCGGAACCGGGTGCGGGATAGCTATTTGCTATTCAAACTTCTTTATCACTTTTTAGGTTTCCAAATCGAGTAACAGCGCCCATATTAAGTAGCAACCGGAACCAATACCTAAGCTCGTCTTAAAAAACATGAAGATTCTCAACATCTGACTTGCCAGAAACCGTTACCGCTCTCAGAAGGACCAAGTCAAATGCTACATTTAGTAATTGCTAAGGAAATTGCTGACATGCAGCGCTAGAAGTGCCTTCAACACCAACAGATCTCAATACAATCTCACAAAACTATATATATATATACAAGCTGTATCGTAATTAACGTAAGACTTCAGACACCCCGATTAGCTAATTGCTTCACAAATTCAATACAAAAACCAAATTTGCACATTTAAAGTTTGTTATCCCTTTTTTAATCACTTTTATACCCCAATTAACCATGAAAGTTGTACGTGTTTGTGTGCATATTGAGAAATACATTTTGGAAATGCATTTGAAATCTCCATATTGCTTTGAATCAATTATAAATTTAGTTTGTTATAGCGCACTGAAGGATTACCAGCATATGAAAAGAAAGAAAGAAAGAAAAGACATATATTCAACCACACCAGTAATTGAGATACTAAAATTAATAACGAAAATAATAACCAAAAATAATAAAAAGGAGAAAAAAACAAAAAATGCTAGCCAAAACATTTACAGACACTAGAGGTTGTGTGGGGTTAAACAGGATACTGCCTCAGCATATTGCTACACCATAACGATGGATCATGGTGCAGCGCTAGTATTCTGGCAGCACCAATAATGGTGACGTCAGAGATGCCAATCTGGACTTAAGGGGAATAAATAACAATATACTTACATAAATATCCGTATAGACTTACATTACGTATTTAAATTTTAATATTAATTATATATATACATATTGTATATATATATATATATATATATTGTATATATATATATATGTATGTATACATACGTAAAAGTAACTAATCAATGACTGCAAGATGTGAACCTTAATGAGCTAGAACCCACAGTCGCAATATTGTGTTTGATAGTTACTGCATTGACAGTGATAGATGTTATTTATCAGACTAAAATGGCGGTGAATTTGTTATAGAATTAAACAAAGGTTTTATTTTGTAGAAAACGTAATGAAATACTCAGTGACCATTAAAATACCTATATAATTACACTTTTGCCAATTTTGTGTAGTAAGCCCAGTGAATTAATTTATATTATAACGGGGTAACCCAAACCTTATAGTGTGCTATTATATTTCATTATTTACTGTTGTTGTTGTAATACAAATATTGTACAGCCGTATAGACAGAAGGGAAAGACTAATTTAGATTACAAGAGTGAGTAAAGCTGCAATTCTTTTTGCGCAATCAAAGAAAGTTTTTGAGCTTTGTTTTAAAATCGCTTAACGTTTTAAGGGCACGAACAGGCGGGTTCAGATCATTTCAGCATCGAGAGGTAGCAAATCTAAAGGAACCACGAAATGCCATGGACCTGTGTCTCGGTGTGTGAAATACGAACATACTGATCCGTCTCGGCTGCTCAGATTGTGATTGGGCCCATGAGAGTTTCTCATATAGATATTTGGGGGTTTTAGTCGCAATGACCCCAAACAGCAGCGAAGCAAAATTGAACTTCCTGCGCGTCGCCATTTTTAAGAGGTTTGAGGCATTCAAAAATGTTTTGATATGTGACCGAGGGGCAACCTGAAAACAAAAACGAGCACATGCATTCTGTACGCGTTGGATTAATTTTTCAGTTCTACTGAGCAGGCAGGGACCATATACAATGTCACAGTAATTAAGTTTCGATAGAACCAAGGATTCACAAAGTAGTAGCCTGATCTCCTCGCTCAGGTAAGGCCGAATTTTATACATTAGTCTTAGTCGAAAAAAGAACAGTTACATAGACCCTCAGCAACATGTTTTTCAAAGTGCAATCCGCTATCCAAAATCAAGCCTAGATTCCTAGCTTCAGTAACATCCTCAACAGTCTGAGCATCAACTAAAATATTGAAGGACCCACCCTGAAGGTTATCGATGTTTTTTCTTGTGCCTATAAGCATGCACTTCAACTTATTGGGGTTTAATATAAGACAATTAGATTTAGCCCATGTCGACACTTCTAGTAAATCTTGATTAATTTTGTTTACAGCATTAAAGTAAAGGAATAGTAAGTAAAGGAGTGATATAGCTGTAGATCATACAAGTGTTCCCTGTTAATAATGTCAGCACTGTACAGAATAAAGAGAATCAGTCCAAGTATAAAGCCCTGTAGGACTCCTCGAGGGACAGGCTGCTGTGAGGAGTGTGAATTTGAACCATCAGGCTTAGTGATTTCAACATATTGTCTCCGACCACTAAGGTAGCTATGAAACCACTTCACTGCTTGTGTGTCAAATCCATAGTAAACAAGCTTAGACAATAGTAAAGACACATTAATAGATTCAAAGGCGCGTGAGAAATCGAGTAGTACCAATATACTGCTCATGCCTTGGTCCTGCGCAAACAGTAGATTGTCAACAACATCAAGTAGTGCTGTAGTGGTGCTGTGCTTTTTCCGGAAACCTGACTGTGTCCGAGGAAGGATGTCATTGGCCTCAAGAAATGCAGTGAGCTGTATACACACTATTTTTGACAAGCAGGGTAGAATACTAATTGGCCGGAGATCTTGCAAGAAGACAGAGTTGTTGACTTTTGGAGTAGGTTTAACAACAGCAACTTTCCAGCTGTCAGGCAAAGTTCCTGTCTCCATAGAGGTATTAATTATGTTTGTAATTGTATCCAAAGATTTTGGCAACGTCAACATTATCATATCCAAGGAAATACCATCCGAACCCAGTGCATTAGACTTAAGACTGTTTATGACTTTATTGACAGTTTCGTTGGTTACTGTGTTTAGGGAGAAGGTGGCAAGGCTGTGCCTATGATATTCATAGTAGGTTAGTTGGGAGATAGAGAGAGATGCTTCACCGGGAACATTAAGAAAGTAGGCATTAATTAGTTCAGGATTTTCAATTTGGGGTGGGAGTTCTGTGCTTTGCTTCTTGCCAGGACTGCATATAGCTTTAAGCGCCTCCACAATTTTTTTTAATTTTTGACGTTTCTGTTTATATGTTGCATAAAATAACTCTTTTTTCCGTTTTCAATTATCACCAATTGTTTCATAGTTTTGTAGTGTATTTTTGTACATCTGTTCTGTATTGCTTATATTTGTCATGGTAGCTGTTCCTGATTTGCATCATGTCTCAAATCGTTTCAGTTATCCAGGGATCCTGACGATCCTTAAATTTAGCAGTCTTAAAGGGGTACATGTAATTCGAACAAGGCCACAAGAAGATCTGAGTATGTTAGAACCATTTTGCTTACGTCAATATGATATGATCTGAAATAGTCCCAATTCACACTATTAAGGTCATTATGAAAATGATTAAGCAATATATTTTTAAAAGCTCTGTAGGTTACGAGGTGTGGAGAGATTTTATCTTTTTTTAAATTAAATTCAGCTAAGATCATGGCGTGTTTTGCTAAGTCAGGAGAGTGTTTGGTGATTATATTGCGGGCTATAACATCCGAACATACAATCAATCAGTCAATCAGTCTTGCTATGCTCAGTAAAATGTGTTGGGCCTTTTACAATTTGGTTTAGGAGGACGAATTTGTTATTGTGCGTGTCAAGAACATCTATGTTAAAATCTCCAGCTAATACTATTTTGTCATAACGAGTAAAGGATGAAATGGAGTCTGTAATCGCATCTAGAAAGATGTTTATATCGAGCCAAGGTGGTCTGTAGGCAGTTCCAATGATAAGCTCAGCACCCCTTATATTTAGTCGAATCCACATTTGCTCTACCAATGATGCTGGAGGGTGCTGAAGGATGCCATTTCTAACAACCTTTCGTATATAAAAACCTACACCACCTCCCCACCCTCCACGAATATGGTTAAGACGGGGGGAGTGGCACAGTCGATAGCCAGGTACTCTTGGTGCCCCATCATCCTCGCCAGGTCTAAGCCAAGTCTCGTTGATGGCCATAATAGCAGGTTTTAAGCTTTCAATTGCTACAATAAATTCGTCATGGCCTATGTGAAGAGATCCCGCATTAAAGAGACCAACTCTGAGATGAGGAGTACTAATCATTGATCATAATTATTAATGTGTGTATTAGCTTGTAGATAATTATTAATATATAACTAGATATGTAAATAATAAAGGCATACAGAATTGTAATTACAAAAATTGATTTATATATTGATTCATAGCTATGATGAGATAAGGTGATTGAATTATTCCAAAGAAAGCATGATATACAAATTAACTCAAAACAATGACAGTGGTAGCCTGGAGATTCCGTAATAAGCATATAAGTTATTCTAAGGTTAGGGTGGTGCAAAACTAGTAAACAATGTATATATGCGGGGACTACTACGTATGATGAGATATGTTTTATTATTGAATATAGATAGCATAGAAATAAATAGTAAGTCATTTTTTTTATAATAGATTATATATACAATGAACGAAATGGATGCTATCTATGTTATTCCCCACACAACACTCTAAAATTACATCAATGCAAGAAAATAAATACAGAACATATATCAGAGAAAAGATAGACAAGTAACAGGCAACGAAAATAAAGCGGCAGGACAAGTCAAACAGAGCTGGAACCAAAAACACGATGTATGTCCGCATCGCATTTGATGTTGTACACAGTGATACCATCTCCTTGCCTTGCATAGATGCGGCCGCGCCTCGTCCAGGAGTACCGTCACTACCGTATTCGACATTCCTCGCGGACCCGATGGAACAGCTGACGATTTGAGCGCGTCAGTCTCTCAATGACATAGATACGGGGGCCAGAGGCAGCGCGGTCGGCGGTGTCGGCCGAAAGGGTGCGGTGCACACGCGCGGCGCGCAGCAGCTCGTCGCGCAGGTATCGGCGCGCCAGCCGCACAACCACGCGCCGCGGCCGCGCCGCCGCAATAATATAAAAAAATTAAAATACATTAAAAATAGTTGGATTGAATTCAGTTACAGATTTAAAACAATCTATTATGTTACACCTTCTGCCTTTCTGATTTAGAATATTATAGAAATCACTTCGCGGCTCTAATCTCCAAAATATTACACACCTCGTTTAAATATATAATTGCTGGCTTCGGAGAGTTTTGTTCACGTATAAGTTAATTAAGCAGTACTTGAAAGGTTATTTAACTATCGTATGAACAAAATGTACCTAATAATATAGGTACCGGAAAAAAATTAGACTATATTACCATACCAAATACGCCGTGTCTTATTTGAAGGGCAAGTCAAGAGTCTCCGTAGCCAGCGACCATGTAAGAAACGAACTACGAGACTGAGAAAGCTAGAGAGGTCTGTAACGAAAGATCCTGGTGGAATTCCCAAGAGATCTGCCGTGATAATATAGATAGAAACCTAATACAAGAAATAAAAAATAACATTCATTGTCGCGACAGTTTTAATTAAAACGTAGCTTGAATTTTCATGAAACGCCAGGTTAAATGTGGTCGTCAGTCGTGCCCTTGATCTGCCCCAGTTTACCCGTTCGCCGAATCACCAAGGATCTCTCGCTAATTAAAGAAAAGTTACTTAATTAATTATTTTCCTGGAGATATTTTCCTGACGCTGATAAGGCTTACCTTTTAGAGTTTTGAACTTAATGCTCAATTAATTCGGTGTGGTAACACATAATTTGATCAATTGATGTTAATGTTATATAATGCGATTACACATATCTTTTCTAATACATGTATATTTAATGGATACACATTCTTTAAAGAGCAATGAATTTTTAAGGAAGACACTAAATCCACATTTACACTTAAGGCATTAAAAAATACTTTTACAAACGAATAAACTAAAAAAAAATGCCATTGTTTTGTACGCTTACGTGCAATAATATGCGAGAATAAAGTTTCTTATAAAATTTTTTAAATAAAATAACGTTATTTTTCATGTCACTTTCCTTAAAGTACTTAGATAAACTATACGTAATTCTTGAGATAGCATATACAATTTTATACTCCAACATATAGTCGACGAAAATAAATATTTTGTTCTCTTACAGCGGCGTTTCCGTAAATTAATAACTTAATTTTTAGGATACAAAACAAGAGGGTAGCGTACTGTACATTTAGCGCGCAACGTACGGGCTGGACTACAGCTCTGAAATAACCGGTGAGCTCCATACACTCTTTGAATTTATGTCCACACAAATTGCTTAATTGAGGAAAAGACTTTTGTTTGTGCTCCTTTTTGTAGCAGAGGGATAGCAACGGCGAGCGAGTATTGTACTTGTGTTAGGTACTCCATGTACCTCGAATACCCCACGTGAGCTTTTAGTTAAACTATGGGTTACCAAGGGCTAAGCACGAACAGATTGACGGTAGCGTAAGATTGTCAAAAAAACAAGCTGCCACATTCATCTTTATTTACTAAATTTTCTGCATGAAAAGGTGGCATATCAACTATATAGCATTTCCAGTAGCTCTCTGATAGATTTATACATTTTAGGCTTCTTCTTTAATTCGTAGGTAATATTGTAGACATGAAAAGCTTATGAAAATACAATCTACATCCCGTGTATTTTGATAGCCAGGGAATCGAAATGCAGCGAATAATAGATGACTATAGAAACCATATAACTTCATTTCTTTTTGCTTTACGAATTATAAGTAAAAAATTAAAATTCGCGTTGTAATAAACGCGAGACTTCAGTTTCACCGCAGAGCTCCCAGGGTAATGCGGAATCGACCTAATGTTAAACGGGGTTATTCAAATTCTTAACATTTTGTTCTACACGAGCTGGCATAATGCCAGTAAATGAAGCCACTCGGCTATCTTGCTTCTGAGTTATAACATCAATGCAACCCGTCATCCAACTCTAGTCCAACCATAATCCAAATTTGGAGAGTAAGGAATTATTTTCGACTAAATATATTTCGTTTCCGCGGTCACGTTCGGCACTTGAGGATGGGTTTACAGCAATCTCAATTGTAATACATTCGTGTCACGACAATTCCTTTTTAACTTATTGCATTTTACTGTGGAAAACTCAGTCCGCAATCATTCCGTTACGACGAGAGCCGTCGTAAAGAGACTAGTTGGAAACTTTACAGCCTTGGTACGTCCCCCAACAGTTAAAATTGTCCACGTCGAAAAAAGTTAATACTGAAGTGCGAATAAAACTATCCGAGTATGTACAATACGGTTGGAATTCGTTTCTAAACTGCGGCGCTTTATCTGCGAATTCTTGCCGCATTTTAAAAGTAAAAATCAAGAGGATTTTATGTGTTTGTGAGCTTCTACAATTAACACGATGAAAAAGGATAAAATCACTCGGGAACACGCGAGTGCTTGAATATCGGGTAGGTATAAATTTAACTCAACAACAATTTTAAGTTTATTACTTAAATTTTTCATGGACTTTTATTTTGATGAGCGTTCCTATGCCTTCATCATATTATTATGAGACAAAAAACGTTCACTGGAGGACAAAGGTGTCCCTCAAGTAATACCATGATGACAGGCTTTGTGCTTTTACCTGCGACCTTTTTGGTTTAATTTGTGAGGAGCTTGCCCACTCCTTGTCTTCCGGTACGTGATCGCCGCTTGAGAATCTTTCTGTCATACGGCCGGTTTAAATATTTAACTAAAGGAGAGATTTGCCTACTACAGATAGAATTTTAACATATTTTGTATGAAAAATTTGTCAAAATTCTATTGAAAGTAAGCAAATCTATCCTTGCGTTGAATATTGAAACCGGCCATTAATGGCTGTTAGTCCTAGTAAACTTTTCGCATAGGAAAAATGTTTGTGTAGCCTACAAACATTTGTTTGTAGTCTGTCTGGTAGTTTTTAAAGCCACCCATGAAATTCAGATTCCTGTGCGGATAAACACTTTTGTGAATAAAAAAGTCAATATGTTACTAACTGTATATAAAATGGTAGTTTTATTAAAGGTACTACGCCCACCGCAAGTTTGGGTCCCACTTGAAAATTTCAAGTGATCTTTTCAATTAAAGTTGCTTACCTTTACCTTAAAGATAACTTTGCCAAGGATAGAGGATATATAGAAGTTTGGTATTCTGAACAAGTCTTACCTTTACGTATTACATGGGTGTGCAAATAAACATTTTTAATATTGTAGCTCTGGCAGTTAGTTTTACGTACTTATGGTAGATACAAAAATACAGAACAAATACTTTATTCGTAGTATCCAGGTACATCTTATATCCATATTGCGTAATGTGTACTAAAAAGTCGGTCCGTACATTTATTTTAATAGAATTATTGTTTCAGAAATCCAATAAATTCGACACGCAGGACGAGCAATATTCCCTATTACTACTTCCGTGTTTTGAACATTGTAAATAATTTATTTACTGTATTCACATTCATTTACTATTAAACATGTTTAATTGCAAGAACAAAATAGGCTAAAAGGTTCTACAGTATTTTTCATGGCGTAACCTAGTGGCTTTATTAGAGGTAAATAGAGAATTGAATTTAAAGAAAAATATTTCTCTCTTGAAGGGGCGATGTATGCTGTCTCGTTGGAACAATAAAAATGTCATTAAAACTGAGTTCTGTACCCTCGCCTTGGTTGGCGTTCAAATAACCTCAATCCAATCGTTTTACTGTGTGATTTTATCCACTCAGATAAAAAAGCATTCAAATTTTATGAAACGCGATTATCGTTAAAGGGGGCTAATGCTAGATAAAACTTAGATTGCGGATTATTATAAATGGAAATTATTAATTATTAGTGTTCTATATATATTCTTTTAAAATAGGTATTGTGCTGCGGCCGTTGAGGTATAAATATTTGAATGTTTTGATATGAAGTCGTTTTTGGTGCATTCGCAAATAGGACATTGTGATACAAAACGAGAAAAATTCTTAAAGAAGGACCATGCATCAGAAAGCGAGGATTGAGCAGGCCTCCAGAAGATGAAAGTGTCTCCCAGTGAAAGGTGCAAGTAAAAACTGAAAGCGTACAATATTACACAATACCAGCGCTTTTTGTAAAGGAATATATCTAGTGGTGAAAGTCTTTTGGCTAATGACGATAATAATAATGTACTGTAAGCTTACAAGAATTATAATTACCTAGTACACAATAACTAAACATTGAAATTAAACTTCATGACAGGAAACATGCCAAAGCTCGCTAATACTTTTAAAAGCAGAAAATGAATAAGTTGCTTAGAACTAAAACGTGAACTAAACTCAGAATTTCGTTACTGGGATTTTCATGGAATTATTTTGTTATGTTCAAAATAAAACTTAGTTTAAAATACTCATGTAAATTGAAAGAAGTTTAATTGTAAAAATTCTAAAATAAGTTTCCCTTTACTATTTGTTCGTGGTAAGATAGTTTAGGTCTTTCCCGGTACCTAAATCCTTCTACTTTCTCATTGTATATCTGTTTTGTCATTCTTTCTTCTGACATTCTTTCTATATGCCCGAACCAACGGAGCATACCCTTTCTCATCTTTACACCGATACTATCTTTCATACCTACTCGCTTTCTACTACGCTGCGAATGCGGTCGATCAGCTTCACTCCGCACATCTTCCGCAGAGCTCGCATTTCGACCGCATTTATTCCACTTTCATTCTCCTTCTTACATACTCAGCTCTCGCTGCCATGTACCAGCGTTGGGACAAGCACTCCGAGTCTTATCTGAAGGACAAGTCAAGAGTCTCCGTAACCGGCGAGTGTGTATGAGACGAACAATGAGAGTGGAGGAAGCCAGAGAAGTATGTAAGGAAAAAACCTGTTGGAATTCTGTACTCTCTACCTACCCCGCATGGGATCTGGCGTCAAATGGTCAATGAAATAAAATATATTTAATGTATTCTGGACATCCCACATCACTCTTAGAAATGACGGCCGTTGGGACAGAAAGATTCTCGAGTGGTGACCACGTACCGAAAGACGTGGAGTGGGCAGGCCCCCTACAAGATGGACCGATGATCTGAACGACGTGGATAGAACGTGAATATAAACAGTACAAAGCTGGTCGTCGTGGCTGTCTTTAGGGAGACCTTTATCCTGCAAAGGATGTCTTTCGGCTGGAGAAGTGTATTTTGGAAATGCTTTAGACTGTTAGCCAATTTGGTTTGACTTAACTCTGAGAAGTAAAATCTATGAACGATTCTAAGCAAGTCAAAACAATTGCTTCAAGGATAAAATGATGCTTTTTAGGAATTAAATTAATTATTTAAACAACATTAACTATATTCTTTGTCCTAAATCTAATGCGGAAGTTGAGGTCAAAGGAATATAACGAGAAAAATCTCAAAAGTACCTTCCGGGCTCAGTGAGGCTGCGATCGTTTTAAATCCACGACTTCTTAGAGCACATTAAATCACCTTGGATTTTTGGAAAAGTTACGAACTCCGATGAGACCAATTGTAACCGTGGGCTTAAATTTGGGACGGGTGATAGTATTGCGGAAAGAATATCTACTTTATAGGCTCTCTCAAGCTTACTCGAGCAGGCCCCATAGACTTACAGTTATTGCCAAATCATCGGAACAGGATGTGACTTTTTTAATTTGATTATATCGATCTAGAGGTGTCTGTTCGTCAAAAAAGGGGATCTTTTAAAATTATGCTCTCTTGTTATGAATAACCGCCCAAATCGGTTTTTGCGTGATACCCGAATAAAGAAATAAATAATCAAAAGCAGAAAAAAAATATCATGTTTGGAAACTATGAATTGATGAACTACATAATGAGGATACAAACACATTTCCCGGAGTCAGAAGTTGTCCTTATTTTAATAGCAATAGTATCGTTCCCTTTCACATTAGGAGCTAACACCGTTGACAAAATCCTACCTGCATTACACACACACGCACAAACAATGTGCATAATACTTCTCTGTAAATCTCCATTTTCTTTCGTGCTCATGATAGTGTTTTTTTTTTGCACGGGAAATAAAAAAAATATATGAGGTGTTCTGCGATTTAAGCCCACTCGGTTATAAAGTCGGTCGTTATTACTTCGGAGAGGTAGGTCTGGAGGTGTATAGTCCCAAGGGACGAGAGCGATAACTTTTCTAGAAAATTCTCTGCGAAGTAATACCAGGGTAAAGTTTTATGTGGCCGGCTACTGATATAGGTAAATGATTTCAGATAAAACGATATTTCAGCCGTGTACAGTTCTCCTTTATGTTATTACTTCTTTGGGCAACAGATCAAAACGAATAGTTGTTGAGTCAACGCCCACGAAAATTGCAGTAAAAATTTGATTGGTAGTTTTCTTTTACACAGAGAAAATATACATGTCTCCAAGAAGTGAAGTAGAAGTGTATCGTATACACCTACATTTTTCCGTCAATGTAAGGTTCGCATATTATAGGGAGTGAAGCAATTGCCATAATTCTTGGCACAGCCCTAAACTCCGCATTGCTTCTTAGACAAACTAAACACTTGTCCGTCACAGAATTTGAACCGTCCTAGCACAGGTCGTAGGACCTGAAGTAGGTAGTTGAAATACCAGGGCCTCGACATTTTGCGCCAACGAAGCAGTATTTTATTTTTATGTATTATTTGTTACTTTAGAACAAAGTATTAAATTATCTTCTTCGAATTAGGTGCGGTTCTTTATTTCTCTGCTTAAAATAATATTGGGATAAAAAGTATCCAAGAAATCTGAGTTGCAGCAAGAGTTGAAAGAGCGCCATTAACTTAATTCCTAGAAAATCTATGCAGTGTAGTTGAACTTCCAACCATCTTCATTACTTCACGATTTTACTTTTATAATCTATCTATCTATCTATATCATCACGCTAGATCTCTTGCGGGGTAGGCAGAGAGTACAGAGTTCCAACAGGTTCTTTCCTTACATACCTTTCTGGCTTCCTCCACTCTTATATTTAGTCTCATACACGCTCGCCGGTTACGAAGACTCTTGACTTATCCTTTAGATAGGACTCGGTCTATTTGGTCGTGGTAAGAAAGTCTAGGCATTCCCAGTTACCTACATCCTTCCACATTCGCACATACTTACACCTCAAAACCATTATACTATTTTTTTCTTCTTCACGAGGCAAATTGTTTCAGAAGATTTTCTTTTAGTACTCTTTAGCAAGAACTGAGGTATGTGGGGTAACTTTTATCATACTAAAAAACCTCGTGGTCTCCTTCATCCCAAGTCTATGAGCCTACCTTGATAAACATACCATCCAAGAGGCTTTGAAACTTTTACATAAGGTAGTTAAGCAGGGAGATTCGAGATGACTTTCATTGCCGATTACCATAGCCATTCAGTAACAAATTTAAAACGGAACTTGTTACACTGCCAGTAAAACGCTTATACAAAAAGTGCAAGAGGCTTTTGTTTTAAATGACTGCTTTCTGTATAAAAAAAAAACAATATTCTTTTTTTTTCAATCTCTGCTTAAAGTCATTGTTTTATTTGGATTATTTGTTCAGAAAATATAAGACAGAGGTTGCTTAGATACTCTCCCTCTGGGTTTAGGATTAATTTAGCGCAGTGGTAAAGAGCTTAAGCCGCTTCGGCCACTGCGCCTAATAGTCGCGGGTTCGATTCCCGCACGGGACAAATCTTTGTGAGATCCACAGTTATTTGTTCCGGTCTGGGTATTTTGTGTATGTGAATTTTCATGTTTGTAAACGCACCCACGACACAGAAATAAATCTTAGTGTGGGGCTACGTTTAAAATAAATAAAAAAATTGAAAATAATCTCCCATATGGTTGAGTATTTATTAAAAGTATGGTTTTGCTTTGAATAAGAACCAAAACCATACTTGCTTTACTTGCAAAACATGCATTATTACATGCTTAAACCGTATTTGCTCAAATACTGCATAGGTAAGAGAAGTGCCGTCAAACGTATCAAAAGTGCAATGCTACCAATAAGCGACTGAACAGTCAAAATGAAGAAAGAATACATATAACTTAGCACTTTAGTTTTTCGTATGCGCACTTATACTCCAAAGGTCCGATTTCTTAATCGTCAAATAAAAGTTTACCTAACAAAATTAACAATTAACCAAATGGTACCATAGTTTCACATTATTTCTGATTGAAAAATCAGCTGTATTCGCAACAGCGTAGTAAAAAAGCGAGTAGGTATGAAAGATAGTATCGGTGTAAAGATGAGAAAGGGTATGCTCCGTTGGTTCGGGCATATAGAAAGAATGTCAGAAGAAAGAATGACAAAACAAATATACAGTGCGAAAGTGGAAGGAAGTAGGTATCGAGGAAGACCTAGACTATCTTACCACGACCAAATAGACTGAGTCTTATCTGAAGGACAAGTCAAGAATCTCCGTAACCGGCGAGCGTGTATGAGATGAACTATGAGAGTGGAGGAAGCCAGAGTTGGTTGGAACTCTGTACTCTCTACCTACCTCGCAAGGAATCTGGCGTGATGATATAGATAGATAGAAAAATCAATCCTAAATCGAAAATGAACCATCATAATCAATCGAATCAGAATCGAAGAGTAACATCTATAGATATACTTGTAATCGGATAAACAACGCAGCAGTTACTTAGAAATCACTCTCCACATTCTCATTTAGTTATATTTGTTGCATGTAATCTTACTGTTTACCGCTTAATGAGGATTTGAAGCTAAAGGTGGTGTGCGGATAATCTGGATAGAGGCAAATAAGCTACGTTCAGCAAGGCCCGTTGGCGGATGGATTACTCCTTGAGTAATATTTACCTGGGGGCCACGTAAGCTGTTAGTCTTGGATAATATTGTGATTATATCTTGATATTCTAGTGAACACGTATTAATATAAATATTAATAATGCATTTGAATATTATTATAATTGATATGAAGTTAAGCCAACTACGCTGTAAGATGCCGAATGATCAGATAGATATTATTTGTGAAATATTATGAACTGAATTTAAAGAAAATCTTAAGTTTGAATTTGCGTTCAATGTGATTATGTTCGAATACAGATCATCTGAACGTAAATAAAAAAAAATACTTCTTATTAACTGATCAATATATAACGTCGAAATGTGCCCCTGGGAACACTTCCTATCCCTCTCTACAAAATGCTGGGAATTTTTAGATAAACTCATCCCCACATAAAAAGGGTTTGGTAAAACAACCACTATTCTTCTAGTTTCCTAACCTTGGTAAACATCATAGAAGTCTTAACAACTGGCTATACTGGGATTTTAATCTTTGAGTCTTGCCAATTAAAATGGGGTGATGAATTTGAAGAAGATACGTTTTAGCAAGTGCTCCACTCAATCTTGGTTTTTTTATATCTAATCACCACCCAAATTGATTGAGAGAAAGGCAGAGAGCACAAATTTTCCACAGGATCTTTTCTTGGGGTTTTTCCACTCTCATAGTTTGTCTGAACCTTGCACGCCGGTTACGGAGACACTTGACTTGGCCTATAGAGGCCTTAGCACAAAAAAACGTGACGCTAACGAGTAACTATGCTGTCACGTTCATGTTTATTTACTAAATGTATATTGTGAGACGAACGGCATATCAACTTGCTAGCTCGCTTACGTCAATTTTTCGTGCTAAGCTCTCCGATACGACAGTAAGTTAAAAAAAAACTGTTCAACCAATAATGTCAACGGTCTTACCGCCAAGAAGTCTCAGATTTAGATGGCTTTGTAATACGATTGCTCGACGTCACGACGTATTGCATCGACTTTACTGCAGAATTTCGCACAGTGCTTCTCGGTCGTAAACGTCGCCCACCAAGTTAGTGCCTTAAATCTTCTTAAATGTTTCACATCTTTATTTGATTTTGAGATATCACACATTATAAGATATTTGAGTCATAAATAAATCCTACTTTAAGGTTGACCTAATTTTAACTCGATTTTAGAAAAATCTTTTTAAAAAAGGTAAACCGACTTCTAAAAGCAATAAATATTTGAAGTCGGTACCGGTTAGTTCAGTCGGATACTTGGCACCTTGTCAAATATTTATTTTTTGCTCTATGAAGTCGGCTTACCTTTTTTAAAAAAGATTTTTATTTTACAATTTTAAATGACGAGTGAATTATTTACTAATATTTATATACCTATATTATATTATTTTGCTGAGTTGTACAGTAAGGTACCTACAGGATTGATATAATAACCATAATAACGGAATCTATACATTCGTGCTGTTCACCGTTAAGGAGTCCCCTGGTGTCCAGCACGTCGAAACTATACTAAACCCAACGCAAAAAGTATCATCAAAAACAGTTCATAAATAAATAAATTATGAAAAAACACAGTCGAATTGTCAACCTCTTCTTTTTTTGAAGTCGGTTAATATTATGACTAGTTCTATAGCAGGGTACCTATAGGATTGACGTAATACCCATAATATCTCAATCTACGTATTCGTATTGTTTGTCATTAAGGAGTTCCCTGGTGTATCTTCAAAGTCCAAAGTCCAATACCGATGAAATTAAAATGGGACCACCTTGGAGCTATACTGAATCTAATGCAAAAAGAATCATCAAAATTAATTCATACTTGGCGGAATGATCGCGTAACATACATACAAAAAAACATAGTGGAATTGATGTTATTACATGAACTATGAGAGTTGAGAAAGCCAGAGAGCTATGTAAGAAAAAAACCTGTTGAAACTCTTTACTCTCAGCCTGCTCCGCAAGGAATCTAGATAAAGATATAGATAGATGTTACTACGTTTTAATACTTAGTTGGTCTAGGCGTGTGGTGTGAATGGTGACCTTTTTAAAGCTTTTTAAATACTGGTGATACTGGAATTTGAGTCTGATTCAAAATAAAATTGTCTATCATTTGGAAAAATTATTAATGGGCAATGAATTATGCCATTTATCGTACATGCATAAGATGAAACGGTAGATTTAAGAGAATTTTCTAAGCATACCAGAAACACGGGTAGTTTGTTTTCTGAAAACTCAGCTACCGTCACGATTTGGGCGAGAACATTCATTACTTATTCAGCGGCATGCGCGATGTCTGCAGCGTTCCTCTGTTGCCTCCCACTTTACTCACTTCATTATCACATTTAAACACCCAAATTGAAGCGGTATTATGTTATGTTCCTGCTCAAGATTGCCGGCTGCCGTGAATCACGGTTTGCTACTGAACCTTCTGGTTTAAAGGGTGTTAGTAGAAACGGTTTTGTAAAGATTTTATTTATTGTGAATTTGAATAAAAAAAGTGTGTAATGCATGAGGAGATGTAGATTAGAAAGTAGATGAAGCGAAAGAGGTGTGTCAGAATCGTAGTATGTGGCGAACTGTACCCCTACCTACCCCAGTGGGATAGAGGCGTGAGTGTCTGTATGTATAAAGTGGGCTGCTTATTTTATTGTATCTCTCCGTTTATGTTATTTAAAAACATATATAAGTTACATATTCATTTTTATATTAACAAACCATTAAAAATATATACTGTTAAAGTTTTCCAACCAAAATTTCTCAGTAGCAGGTTAAAGATTTAGGAATTGTGTTCGTTATAATTGGAATTATACTTTCTGCCTGCCTGTACTTACTGCCTACACCGCAAGGTATCTGGCGTGATAATATAGATAGATATAATATAGGGATACTTTCAATAAGCTCCTTTTCTGTTATATTGGCATCTAAAATCGTTGGCGAAATGTGGCCATAGACTTCTGACACCCCGTCCGTGCAATGTAGTCGTGACGATGTATTTACAATATTTGGAAACCAGTGCATTTACACAATCTAACAAGTCTAAACACACACATGGATTACGTTGTATAGTTCCCATGTTCCTATGCCCACCTTCTAACCCCATTATCAGACCAGATCCATGGTACCATATTATTGCATTGTTACCAACTTTACATAAGTATGCCGAATTTCAGCTCAATAGTATATCCGCAAGTGTTGGAAAAATTGATCACAACATTTGAACCGGAAAGACAAGACAGACAGACAGGCATACGAACATTGCAAGTTAAATATAAGCTTGTAATATTAAGGCTTATTTACACCGTGCGGTTTACTGCCTAGAAAGTCGATTTTAGTTTGTAAATACACACAAGAGAGTAACCTCGAAACAAGTTCGAAGTTCAGTTGATGTAAGAACGTAGGTACCGGAACCGGACATAGAGACAGACAGACAGACATACGAACATTGCAAGTTAAATCAAAGCTTTTAAATAATAATGCGTATATGAATAAAAACTATGAGTAAGTATATAAAATCCGTACTCAGGGCTTGAACAAACCGCCTGCAGAACACGCGAGCTAGGTATTAATTGCCTTTTTACATTGAGAACTTATGTTTAGCTACTTGAGGGCTGGGCTTCCGCCATTCGGAGTGTGTCTGAAGCACGCAAAAATTAATCGTTAATACACTGTTTATTTTCCTTTTTTCATGTTAGTTTTAAAGCTGCAATATAGGGACTTTGTACCAGGAAAAATATGGTTTTTGAAAGTCTATGTCACTAAGTTAATTAGGAACTTAGCGTACACTTTGGATCGCAGTCAGTTCAATAAAGGCTGACTTTTCAATCACCAGACACAAGTACATAGTTCATACATATACAAATATTGATAACAAAATTAAAAAGTACAGTTGTATGAAAAAAATTGTTTAACTATGTCACATTTCTATTCAGCCATATTATAATGTAGTTGATTGATACACTTTATCTGATGATTAATAAGACGGCCCTACGTTATTTGTTATTAAAAATACATTATTCAAGAGCCATGAAAACTGTTAATTTTTATTTAGAAACTAGCTGTCACCCGCAACCACGCACGCGCACGCGTTTATTTTATAACTTTTTTTATAATATCTTAATAAGTTATAGTCTATAATTAAGTTTGTAATATATGTGTATCCATATTTCAAGCAATAAATGTTTTCTGATTCTGGTATTCTGATGTATAAGCCGTATTATAGTCCTTTTCACCTGTCATGGGTACGCTGACGTTTAGAATTTGACGTTTCTAGAAATGTGGTAAGTGTGAAATAGACTGGATTGAATATCATATCGAGAAAATTTATAACGAAGAATGAATCGATATTAATAAAAATAATTTAGGAACAAATAGAGAAACAACAACACAATAAAATAATCTCATTATTTATTTACGACAATTCATTGGCTAAAAACACCGTCTGACAAATCAATTGGTACGTCGCTTAGGTGTATTATTTTTAAATTATTATTAGAAAATCTATAAACCTCCCTTTCACTGTGTTAGTCTCTATAACGAAAACTGTTACAATTTATATAATTGAGTAATAGAGATTTGTTTTGTTTATGTGTTAATTTTTTTTTATAAATACCCATATTTATGGACAGTATATGATTTAAATGAAAACTGAAGTTGATTTTGATGTACTTTTATATTACTGTTTATTTTTGGATTCTGTATTTTCAATACAATTTGCGTGAAATGGTACATGATCAAACGTCACCGTACCCATATCTCGTGAAAAATACTTAGTGTAAAGTTTAAACAAAATCCCTTTCGTAGTTTTTGGGCGAATGAATAACAAACCTACATCCATCCTCACAAACTTTCGCGTAATAGGATGTAAAATATTTTAATGGCCAATCATTGCTGTCATTTGAAATAGGGCGATTATATTTTTTTTTAAATCATTCCGCACTCAGAAAGTAAACATACTTAGCACACTCACGAGTTTTTGAGTTGATAGCAACGTTAAGTTGTCGCAAAGATTGATTATAGTCAAAGATTTGCGCAAAGATATTGTCAAGCCAATGCATTCGTCAAACACAACAGACATCTTTAATATCTCCTCCTTGCTCATGTTGACTGTACTGTATATTTTTTGAATGTCGTAGAAATTACAAACATTAGAGAGTAGATGGGCACCGCGAGCGCTGCAGAGTTTTTCCACCTCGCGAGAAATAAAATCGAATATTCCAAGCTGACAGCCAACCTTCATTAATTGGAGAGGCACACCAAAATAAAAGTCATGGAAGTGGTGGGAATACAATTTAGGAAGTCAGGAAACAAGCCGTTTAATGTACAATGTTAAGCTAATATGGTTGAACTTAATTTATAGTTACATTTAGATGCAATTACAACCTCCTTTTGTTTACTAATTGTCGTGCGTTTGTGTATGGGCATTCGGACAATGCATGCATGGCGATTTATGAGCAATTATCTTTTAAACATAATATAATTTTCTTTTAAACGTATACGTGTGGGTTTTGACGAACAGCTTGGTCGAGTGGTTAAGAGGTTGTGTCGCTCCGCGTACTGGATAAAATAGAAGCGGGTTTGCCCGTAGCCCGCATGGAACAAATCTTTGTGAGACCCACGAATATTTATTTCGGTCTGGGTGTTTGCACATGTGAATTTCATGTGGATGTATTTACGTTTTGCTACGTTTTATTTAAAAAAAGAATTTCGTAATCTTTTTCGCTGTATTATATTAATTTTAGTTTGATGTTTGAAAGAGATCTAGACATAGCTCTGTCATTTGCTTACCGTAAAGATTACATTAATACTGTTAATGTGGTCACGGTAGACTTCCAGGGTTCCCACGAATTAATAAGTTGGATCCTTCGTTGTAGATGTTCGGTATCCGCAAATGTGATTGATCTATTTGTTAACACATGGCAAGAAAGGTAAATAATAAAATAAGCACATATATTGACTTTTTGGTGCATACAAGCACAAATTTCATATACAGAAACAACCATACTGTTACAACATTTCTGAATCATACAAAGATTAAAAGAAACCGCAAGTAAGTGGAGTAGCCACTAAATCAAGCTAAAATCACCCTTAAAATAAATTATAGAAAAAAATCACGCTTTAATAGAGAGCCGAAATAAAAAGAAGAAAATAAAAACTGAATAAACTTATTGTTAAAAAGCGTGGAGTGTTAAATGTAATAAATAGTTCAGTAGTAGCTATTTTTAATAGCACTAATAAACTATAAAGCACCCCACGCTTTTTCACAATGAAGTTATTTAGTTATTATTTTCTCTTTTTTAATTCGACTTCCTATTAAAGCGCAGTTTTTAGTTTGATAACTATAACTTATTTTCGGATTTTTTAGTCTTAATTTTAATTTAAAAAGTTTTTTTTAGAACATGCTTTTATACTCGTAGCAAAAACACAACGACGATAACTTACTTAGTTGAGGAGTTCCTATGGCGTTCTTTTGGTTCCATCATCAGACCCTGGACATCATCCGGGTATACAGAACTTGGCAAGACAAATCCAACGAGTATACCACGGTGGGGTTATGTTGAGTAGTTGGGCAGTTCCGTTGGCCACCCTCCAGCTCCATCATATGACCCTGGACGCCATCCAGGTCTACAAAACTCGTCAAGACAAATCCAACGAGCCCAAACACGGTGGGGTTATGTTGAGTAATTGGTTGGTTGTCTTGGACACCTTTCCGCTTCATCATCAGACCCTGAACTTCATCTGATTGTATCATACTTGTCAATACCAATCTAACAAGCTTAAACACGAGGTGGTTATATTGTGTAGTTGACATGTTTTCATGGTTACCTTCCGACTGCATCATCAGATCAGCTCAATGGTATCATATTATTGCATTGTCCCAAATTTATAAAAGTGTGCCAAATTTCAGCTCAATAATTTTTCAAGTACTTTCAGGTATCCACCAGAAAGTACTTGAAAAATTAATCACATGATTTGAACCGGAATGACATACAGACAGATCCTGGAGATCCTTAGGATATTACATCAGAATTATAGTAATGCCATCGGTATTTGATATGTGTACCATTTTTCAAGTTAATCAGACGCCTTAAAGTTGGTGAAAATCACGTTGAAATATTCCGTTACATACATCGTTACAGGTCAAGCTAATAAAAGCGTGTTAAAAATCGTAGTTAAAGCCATGTCTAAAGCGATAATTAATTTAAATTACTACTATTCAAGTTTTCTAAAATCATGCTACATACGGCAGAGAAAAGTAGTAGTGTTCCCGGCTTAGCTTCGCCTCTGTTTCCCATGGGTGGACCGCACGAGTTGACACGGACTAGCTCGTGTAGGTACTACGAGTTTAGTCAACGTAGACTGCCGTGTGAACCACCTCCCCGAATAGTCAGGGAGATAGTGACAAATATATATTACATTAAAAGTATACACATAGGCGCTCCTAGCGCTTTGCGACTGCGGTGTTCTTAAGCATCTCCAAGGTTCGGCTGGGTCAGTCTAAAATGGTAAACGTTTGTGGTATTTTCATATTCGAGCGTCTCCATGCTTTGGAAGGTGCGTTAAGCTAGTAGTAAGTGGTTTGTTAGTACCTAGTAGTAGTAGTAAGTTAGTCCCGGTTAATGTGGTCGTTAAGCCAAGTTGGAAATTTTACAGGCAGCTTCATAAGTTCTAACAGCAGATGGCCGCAAATCTGTTTCTGCCAATCCGCACTGAAACCACGTGGTGAGGGATTACATAAGGGCATCACCATCTCTCACCTTGATTTGTGAGAGATGGCTTTTGCCCAGCAGTGGGTATAGGCTGATTTATCATTATTTATCATACAGGCTCGCTGCAAAGCCCCCTATCCTTTCGTTCGCCTATACTAGTTTTAGCAAGCCACCAGTCCTTTTGATATAAGTCCAGTTTGTCTTGCACCTCTTCCAGACCCTACCATGCTGTTTTCCCCTCTTGGAGGGATTAAGCTGTACTTTTTGAAAAAATGAGAAAGAATAATAATACAATAAAGCACTAATTTTCATTGGCTGCTTCGTTGGCCTAGTAGTGGGTGATCACGAGGTCCTGCGCTCAAATTCTATATCAGACAGTCTTATGGAGGTATTTATATCAAATGATTCTCATTAGTCGTCTGGAAGTCTAGAATTGTGGGTATACTCTATATACCTCTGCTCAATCACCAAGGAATTCGTCAATTCTTAAATAACTGTTTATTTATTTATTTAATACTTTTTGCACAATTGGTACAAAGGCGGACTTAATGCCTGAGGCATTTTCTACCAGTCAACCTTATGTTCTTGCCAGCGCTTATTTAGTTTTGTTTTCTACACTTTTACCAATTTTCAAACACATCGTCTCTTAAACTAGAAAGACATCGATTTTCGTTACATTGCACAACGCAGAGTTTGTCGTGCCGATCAGTTTGTGTGCTTTGGTAACTAGATTATGGGTGCAAGCTATCTTTCCCAAATGGAATGTTATACTGAGAAAATACACTGAATTATGATAAAGAAGGTTGTGGCAGGATTTGTCATAGGGAAGATCTCCAGCCTGACGGGTGTTGTGTCTGGCGGGGCCTGCCACTCTCCCCGAGAGTTCTTGTCGGGGGCTTGTATATGTTACACGTCGTGAGCATTCTAATATCGCGTTCTAGACATGTATGGCGAATCGTCAGCACCATCTATTGGTAGGTAGTCGCAACTATGTAGTGATGTATAGGGGTCGTTACAAGGTATTAAGTGGCGTATATTTATTATCGTTTAACTAGTGGTGAAAAATGTGAGGCACTCGTAGTGCGACCGCGGTGTTCTTAGCGATCACCAAGGTTAAGCAGCGTTCGTCTTGGTCAGCCTGAGATGGATGATCGTTTGTTGCATATTCATATACGAGCGTCTGCGTGTTTTTTAATGTCGTTAGACCACATTGGAAGCATTATAGGCGGCTTGATAAGTTTCAACAGCAGGTGGCCACAAACCTGCCTCCACCAATCTACAATGGGTTCGCGTGTTAGAGTATGACCTAATGTCATTCACTTGGATTTGCGAGTGAATGGTGGCGAATGGTGCAGATAGCGCTCATGACATCCTGGAGTGAAATTCTAGGTCAAACAAAATGATTTGGGGATTTCCTACAAGAAAATTATCACTAGAAGACTGAAGTTTGGAATTGTGCCTGGAAACGTGATATTTGTCGTAGAAGGAGAGAGGCTTATATATCCTGCAGTGCGTAAATTAAACTGAATGTGATGATGATACTGGCAGTAGGCTCATCACTCATTGTTCTTAAATATTTTATACAAAAAAGAATGGTAAAACTCTTATTTTGAGAAGAGTTTCTCGCCCTTCTTTTCTAAAGAATTGACATTCCGAACGAGTGGTACAGTATAGTACTTACTAGTTGCTTTTTTGACTAATATAAACTAATAAGTATTTATTGGTCTACATGAATAAAAACACTTTTGGTTATGATTATATTACCTAACATAAAAAAATAACTTTCAATTACAAAAGAGATCATTTAACATCTGATCTTCTAAGAAGGTTTTCAAATTTTATTAGCACTAAGTACTAAAATGTAATGTAAAAAGGGGTTATTCTTCATTAGTGATTCAGCAGAACGTTCCATAAATCTAGTTAAGGGACGGTTTGTCTCATTTCAGAAACTACTTTTTGGTATTTAGCTTGCGTAACACTCATAATGGTGAAAACAAACTAACGACCGTTGCAAACATTACCTTGGCAAAGTAGTTCTACAGGGCTAGCACATTGAAAAAAAATGTTTGATATCACCTTCTCAGGTAAGTAAGAAACCTACATACATGACCTTTATTTGGAAATCAACTAATTACATTTTTGCACACATAATACAACTTTATATTAAGAAAAAGTTAGCATCAAAATTTGTAGTAAAGTACCGACGGAGTGATCTCGTAACAAGGTTATCTCTCCGAAAAGTGCGTGTCTGACAACCCTAACAGTGGACTATAACGTACATCACTGTAAAACAAGTTGGGTAACGAAACGGGTCTGTTAAATTAACGTGATTGGGCAGCGTGTATGTGGGCTTAGAGCCCTATTAGCCTGAGGGCTGAGCACGAACAGATTAACGTAAGCGTAATGCTATCGAGTTGATATGTCATCCATTTCATACTACTTTATTCGACTGCATCGTTGTTCTAGTAGTAAATAAAGCGCGTAGCGATCACGTTGTACAGTACAAATTCTGGGACAGATAAAATGTGGTTGTTCTTGCGAAAAATTCTTAGTTTCAGTCCGAAGTAGTTTCAGTCCGGAATTGTGCCTTCTCGACAGCGTAACGCTAACTTCTGTTGTCTATCAATTCGTGCAAGTTCCCCTGATCTGCTGGTCTAAGAGAAACATATTCCTTTAACAAACTTTGCATTTTAGAAAGAGCGGGGGTAGTTCGCTATGCTTTGTTTTTCATTACTACGCTGTCGGGCGTAATTAAATTTTGATAGGAACTTGTTTGTTTTGTTACCTACGGTCCAGTTACATGATTTTCATAATAGTTACTAGTTTTTCTTTTATTAAGGCTGGTCAGCGATGGACCCTCTCACCCGATGGAGAGTGACGATGGGCCGAAAATTTGGCTCGCTGATGCAATAATAATTGCCTGTTTACTTTGAAATAGGCTGTGGAGACAGAAGTGAATCCGGGTTCTGAATCTGCATAATCGGGATAGATTCGCCTAGTTTGATTATACTCACTCATCATAACCTACAAAATACAACTCGTTGACATAAAATTTTGAAAAAGCTAGGCTTCTCCATACAAATAAGGGAGATACTTGGAAATCAAATTGAATAGTCGCCCATCTTAGACTGACCTTGGTGGTATCTAAGAAAATCGCGGTACAGTCGTATTCACATATCGATGGTATAAATTGACGTTTACAGTGTTGTGGGGATTTGGCACTTTTTAAATAAGGATGTACCACAATATAATTTTTGACGATTAAATAAATAAAAAAAACTATTAAATCTCATGCTACTAAAGCTTATTTTAATAAAATGTAAGACAGGTGTAAAAAAAGATATCGTTAATATTATCTATCTATATCTTCACGCCAGATCCCTTGCGGTGTAGGCATAGAATACAGACTTCCAACAGGTATAGGTAAATATTTTATTCAGAATATTTTACTTGAAAATTCTGAAACAGTCGTTAGTTATTTTTAAAATAAATTTATCTAGTACACTTTTCAATTTTAAATGCGCAATTTCAAATTCAAACTTAATTTAACAAAAAAAAATGCATATTTTTTATATATGTCTATAATTCATGTCTATTGATTTAGCATGGCATTTTTTTTATTATTTTGACAGATTTGTGCGATTTGTGAACAGGAGGTTACAAACTTAAGGTCTACCTGTACCATTATCTCCGCTGACACATTCATTACAGTAATTCATCCACTCCACTAATCTGACAATGAGATATTAGTTAGTACGGCACAGCTATCAGGCATGTAATTCTACCAGTCAAATTGCTACTTTGATGTTTAATCAATCAACGTGTAATGGATGGCCTTAGCAATCGTTTTAGCATGTTAAATTGGTTCTTGTTCTTGTTGGTGTTGTTGCTTCTATTGAACAATGTAATATTGACATATGTAATTTAAATTCAGACATTTTTAATAATGAAAATTTTGTCATTTCAAATTATTTAAATTACACTTTAAGACAATAGAGACATCCTCTTGCTGTAATACTCATGAAGTATTTTCACTCATTTTAGCAAAAAACAAAATTT
The DNA here is from genome assembly GCA_905147815.2 of Phalera bucephala. NCBI lineage: Eukaryota > Metazoa > Arthropoda > Insecta > Lepidoptera > Notodontidae > Phalera > Phalera bucephala. The sequence goes on along the minus strand of LR990609.1, from coordinate 17,621,175 downwards.
AATTAACCTGGTCCATCAAAATATCCAGTGTATGACGGGTAAAGATTAGGAAATTGAACTACTGATGCAGGCGTTGAATTAATGAGGAATATTATTGAGGCCTGGGAGAACTCGCAGGATGCTTTAGGTATATTCTGCGACTAGTCTAACTGGCTTTTGACTGTGTGCATCATGAAACTCTTCTCAGGAAATTACACTGTTACGGAATTAGGAACAGGGCTCTCGATCTCTTGACTTGAATTCAAAAGGTCGATGTTAATGGAAAACGATCTCCCGGTTCTAATGTGACACTGCGCGTGCCCCAGGGTTCTATACGCGGTCCATTTCTATTCCTCATATATATAAATGACTTACCCTATTATGTAGGGGATAATCAGGACATTGTGCTGTTCGCAGATGATACATCTCTATTATTCAAAATAAAGAGACAGCTGCTTAATTATGACGATGTGAACAACGCACTGTCTAAGGTTGTTCATTGGTTCAACACTAATATTCTTCTCCTTAATGAGAAGAAAACAAAATGTATTAAATTCACAACGCCTAATGTAAGACAGGTAACAACCAATGTACAAATAAATGGCGTGGATTTAGACCTTGTAGAGTAAACTGTTTTTCTAGGTATCACTATTGATGCCAAATTACAATAGGACCAATTGTCTGGTAGTTTAAGCTCAGCGACATATGCCGTAAAGAAAATGAGGTTATTAACTGATATTGAGCTAGACTTGTTTATTTCGCTTATTCTCATAGTATTATGTCATATGGCATACTGCTATGGGGATGCTCTGCAGAACTAAACACCATCCTCGTTCTGCAGAAAAGGGCTGTTCGAGCAATTTACAATTTGGCCCCGAGAGCTTCCCTTAAGGAAAAATTTTGAGAAACAAATATTCTAATTGTTATCTCACAATTTATATATGAACATCTTTTATATGTTAAAAAGAAGATCAGTAGCTTTGAAAAATATAGCGACATTCATCATGTTAATACACAGAACAACGATGATCTTATTGTACATTCTACTCGTCTCCACAACGCTTCTACAACAAATTACCCATAGATATCCGAAAAACATGCCTATCAATAAATTTAAAAAGGTAATCAAAACTAGAGTGTGTAAGAAAGGGAATTACAAAATTTCGGATTATCTTGACGATAAAACGGATTGGGGTTGAGCAGCTCCTCAATCAGCAAAATTAAACAATGCTGTATTATACAATTTTGAAACCAAAAATGGTTATCAGAAAGGCCAAACAAATTAAGTTCAAACACTAGCCCGCTGAGATTCTCGCCGGATCTTCTCAGTGGAGGCCGCATTCCGATCCGGTGGTAGATGTAAAAATGTAATAATTTTGACGTTTATAAGTGCTATGTATTAGCCTAAACAAATAAATGATCATTGACTTTGACTTGAGCATACTAAAACGAATAAAGACAATTTAGTATCCACCGATAATATAGATAGATAGTCCCTACAAAGATCGAAGTGCCAAAATATATGGGCCAGAAACAAAACAAATTACTTCGAAAAAGTAAAATATAATTTAGTAAGAAAACCCTACTACATTGCAGTATAGAAAATGATCGCCGTCTCTAATGGCATCACGCTAGATCCCTTGCGTGGTAGGCAGAGAGTACAGATTTCCAACAGGTACAGGTAGGCTTCTCATATTGAATGACCTTATATAACGAAATGGAATTCTTACTTCTAACAAAGATGAGTTGAAACGACTGTATCAAATTTTTAAGAACTAATATGGGTTTATTCAAAACATTATGTGACATCAAAACGTGATGTATTTGTCTGGCGTGGAGTGGGCAGGCCCCCCACAACGTGGAGCGATGGCCTGGTGATGGCCAAGTAGAAGCTGGATGCGTACAGTATAAGGCCGGTCGTTGTGACGAAGTTTGGGGAGGCCTTTGTCCTGCAGTGGACGTCTTACGGCTGATGATGATGATGATGATTTATCAGTATATCTATATCATCACACCAGATCCCTTGCGGGTTAGGCAAAGAATACGGAGTAAGTTTATTTGAAGTTCGATCGGGACACCGTGGTGAAAGGTTGTGTGCACTTTACGATTGATAAATAACAATATCTACCCTCAATATGGTGCTAAAAAAATGTGATAAGTGTAAGAAGAATATCACAAAGAAAATGCCCGGATTGGAGTGCAGTAGATGCGATAAAGTGGTACATGCCGATCCTGCATGTGCAAAATTATCAAACAAGCAGTTAAATACCCTGCGGAACGCTCCAGGTATTGAATGGAGCTGTGGGGAGTGCCTACAAAATACCTCTCGTAGATCGTCGTATATGATACCGGATGACGACGAAGACGATGATGAATCACAAGCTAACTCCTCTACGCCGACTCATACCATTGATACAAAAAAACTCGTAGAGGACATCAAACGAGAGGTGAAAAAAGCCTTTCGAGAGGAGATGGCCAATCTTGAGACCTCACTTGAGTTTTTAAGTGACCAACTTAGAACAATGCAGAATTCAATTCAGAAGCAGGACACTATTATTAAAAGCCTTGAGCATAAAAACGAAGATTTACTAAATAAAAATAAAAACTTAGAGTTGAGAGTAAATGTTCTTGAACAAGGACTGCAAACCTTTGAACAAAAATGCCTATCAAACACCTTAGAAATTGTTGGATTACCTGAAATTTCACCAAAAGATTTAAACAATGCCCTAGGAAATATAGCCTCGAAACTAGACATGGATGGAGGTGATATACAATTCTCCCAGCGACTGCCTGGGTCTAAAGATAAACCTGGCCCGATACGTGTCGAAGTGAAGACCAAACTTGCTCGTAAACAATGGGTAGAAGCTGGTAAGGAGAAGGGACTCACCGTTGGACTTCTCTTACAAGATGTACCAAAGGAAAAGACAGATAATCGCGTCTACATAAGAGAGGCGCTAACAAAACATGTAAAAACACTCTTGTACAACTCCAAAATGCAGCTCAGCAAGTCATTCCAATTTATATGGTGCAAGGACGGCAATGTTTGCGTTAGAAAAACTAGCAACAGTAAAATCTATTATATCCGTTCACTACAAGATATAAATCAACTATCTCAGGCTAAGTAAACATTTCCATCTAGCACTTGTAATCATTGTAACCTAGTTGTGAAAATATATATTAAACTATAAACTAAACAGAATGGCTACACAGATAAATGAATTATTTAATTGTAATTCTACCAACAGTTTCTTTCAACAAATTCCACCTAAAACTTTATTAAATATATCTTGCCTACACATAAATATTAGATCTATGATAAAAAACTTCACAAAACTATTACAAGTCATTGATAGCTGCCGATTTCCGTTAGATGTAATCGTGATTACAGAAGCTGGCATTTCAAATAATGTTTGTAACTTATTTAATATATCAGGCTATAAAATGTACCCACAGCTGCGAAATAACAAACGGGGAGGCGGTATTATATTGTATGTTAAAAACTATATTAAATTCACACCGCTCCAACACCAAACAAAAACATTTGAATGTTTAACTGGTTCGCTCAAATTAGACAATACACGTTACGCAGTTGTGTGTGCGATTTATAGGCCACCGTCAACTAATAAAAATATTTTTATTAAGGAACTAGATAATCATCTATCAAGGTTCGACTCTAAACAAAGTCTTCTCCTAATTGGCGATATGAACATAGATATAAAATCGTTCTCATCGTACAAAGATATTTATCTAGAAACACTTAGTCAGCACGGCCTGATGTGTGGGATAACTGAATTTACCAGAATTGAAACAAAATTAAACATTATAACTAAATCATGCATTGATCACATTTTTGCCCGTTTCCCCACAATGCATCCGTACTCTGCGGTGTTGGACGTCGTACTAGCAGACCACCGTGCGATTATATTTACTTGCATCGACTGTAACATACCGAAGTCTATACAGGATGTTACTAAACGTGTAATTAATTATGACATTCTTTATCGTGAATTAAAAAATGTTAAATGGCTAGAGACTACAGAAATGTGCTGCCCTAACAAAATATACAGTTTTATTCAAAACTCATTTTATAATGCGAATAAACTTGCGAGCTCCACAGAAGCCTTTAGTTTTAAAAGGAAGCGATTTAAAGTTCCTTGGATAGATCGGAACGTATCACGTCTATGTAAAAAACGTGATGAATTATTTAGGTCTTGGAAAAATAGCCTGAATGATCCTAAACTAAGACTAGCATATAATAAAAGCCGTAATAAAATACATAAAATATTAGAAAATAATAGAAATACATACTATATTAAAGAAATAGATAGCAATTCAAAAAATATAAAAAAAGTTTATGAAATTGTTAATAAAATGTTAGGCAGAGTAACATTATCAATCGATGCCGCAGTACTCAAGGCTTTTAATCTACAAGGTCTAAGCAATAAGATTATTGCAGACAACTTTGCAACTCATTTTCACAAAGCCGTAAATGACATAACTCCAAATTGTGACTCGAAACTTCTAGATCCAGCCAGTTATAATACACAAATTAACTCTAGTATTTATTTCCAAAAAGCGTCAACAGATAAAATACATAAAATTATTAGTAAATTAAACTGCAAAAAAGCTCCAGGGCTTGATAATATAAAAGTGTCCGACATTAAAATAGTCGGTAAGGAAGTATCATTGGCTATAACAAATCTCATTAACTGTAGTGTAGCAACGGGTCTGTATCCAGATGAATTAAAGATTGGATGCGTTAGACCAGTATATAAAAAAGGGCCAAGAGACAATTATTCAAATTATCGTCCTATAACATTGCTCTCAACCATAGATAAAATAGTAGAGAAATTTGTATGCGAACAGATTCACTCATTTTACACAAAGCATGATGTGATATACCAAAACCAATTCGGGTTCCAATCAGGCAAAAGCACAAACCAACTCTTAGCAAAATTTACGGATGAAGTAAACGGATTCCTTAATGAAAGAAAACATATATTGGCGCTATTTATAGACTTTTCACGAGCCTTTGACACCCTGCAACATAATCAACTAATCACCAAACTCGACCATTGTGGAATACGCGGCCCATTACTCAACTGGTGTAAAAACTACCTACAAAACAGAAAATTTACTGTAAAGGTTGATAACGCATACAGCGACCATATACCCATAACAGAAGGCACAGCCCAAGGATCCGTGCTAGGCCCCCTCCACTTTTTATCGTATGTTAATGATATGAGCGAGTGTGTTAAGCACTGCACATGCTACCAATTTGCCGATGATACGTGCTTGGTTACGTCCGATACAGATCCGCAGAAAGCTAGTGATCTCTTACAATCTGATTTAAATACCCTTGTAAACTGGTGCCATGATGTGGGTCTAGTGCTAAACTCTATTAAAACTAAATTGTTAATAATTAAATCTCCATACACACAAATTAAAAAAACCTATAGTAGCTCACGGGCACAAATGCCTACACACAACAGATAAGAAATTATGTCGTTGTCCGACTATTGAAGTCGTCGATACTCAAATATACCTTGGATTAACTATAGATAGCAAATTTAATTGGAGCAAGCATATCGAGTATGTTTGTAATAGGCTCAGGCAGTTTTTAGCTAACATAATCATTTTAAGGCACCGTATACCCTTCAGGGTCAAGCTAATGTTATATAATTCACTAGCTGAGTCTTATATTCAATACGGTTTAACTAGTTATGGTCGTACTTATAACACATATCTAAATACTATCTTTGATCTCCAAAGAAGAATCCTAAGAAATTTAGTATCTCCAAAGATAAAGAAGCAATTTGATAACAATGACAGTGGGCTATTTAAACACTGTAATGTATTACCTGTCCATTTACAGTTCAAATATATGTTACTAAAAGAAAACTTTTTTAATGACAAATATAAAATTGAAATTACACATCCTGTATACACGCGGGCTGTGGCGCAGAAACGGCTTCGTACGAACACGACCCGCGTAAACAACTGCTATGGCGAGCGAACAGCTGCTTACCTAGTTCCTCGATTTATCAACGAACTACCCTCTGATGTATGTATTAACATTAATAGAAAGAACATTAAAGATAAATTAAAATCCTTCTTGCACAATATTGCCTAAATAAAAACATAATAGTTTAATTATATATAAACTTGATGTTTTTAATATTTTTGTTATATTTTGTTATTATTCTTATAAATATGGTGTCTCGATGTATTTAGCATGAATACAAACCTTTGTGGTTTCTCAATGCTATGTGACCGACTTGTTGTACAAATTTTTTAAGTGATAAATAAATAAAAAAAAAAAAAAAAAAAAAAATTTATGGTATTAAAAAAACTGTGTCTGCCTCGTTGGTCTAGTGAAGAATAGTGTGCGTTGCGATTACGAGGGTTCAAATCCTAGATCAGACGAATGTAGTTTTTCTATCGAAAATTGCCAGTATCAGTCCGGAGTCTGGAATTTTGTCCGGTATATGGCAATAGGCTCGTCCTCTATTGCATGAGACCAAACATCGTCGGCGAAAAGTGGGTATACACAGAACAACTCTGCCAGCCCCGCTTGGGGAGTATATGCGTAACGGTGTATTTAAAAAACTGTTATTTTGTCACGTTCTAACTTCCATCCGCAGAATGGTGGTAAGAATGCTGGCAGTGTTACCTCGAATAGAGAAACTAATCTTTTGAGCCAATCAGTGGTAATTAGTAATTTAATCATGTTAATTAAGACGATATTATTATTATAATAATTTAATCGTTTTACTCCCCTGTTTGTGATATCAGCTGTAATTATGTCTGCTGCTAACATTGAACTTTGATGATAATTATTAATCGCAATTTACAATTCGGCGCCCAGAGCTTCCCTTAGAGAAAAATTCAAAGAGATGTTGTCTCGCAATTTATATATGAATATCAGTAACTTTGAATGTTAATACATGGAACAAAGATGATCTTATTGTATATTGTACTCGTCTTCTTAGAATTAGCAACTCTTTCATGGAACAATGTATACGCTTCTACAACAAATTACCCATAGTTATCCAAAATATGCCTATTAATAAGGTTAAAAAGGCTATTAAAACTTGACTATGTAGTAAAGGATATTATAATATTTCGGAGTATATCGACGATAAAACTGATTAGGTTTGAGCAGCTCCTCATTCGGCAACTCCTAAATATAGTTTGTAAAATACTTTGTATATACTATGTAAAATACATTTTTTTTAAAAGAATGATAAACAGAATGGTCAGTCCAATTAAGTTAAACGACTAGCCCGCTGATTTTCTCGCCGGATCTTCTCAGTATGAGGCCGCGTTCCGATCTGGTGGTAGTTGTAAAAAAGGTAATAACTTTTGACGTATGTAAGCGCTCTTGTCAGCTAATACAAATAAAATATTTTGACATTGGCTTTGACTTTGATGTCAATAACGATATGATAGACGAATCTTCTTGAACCAAAAAAGTGTGAAAAATTAAATATGCATATTAAACATTTTAAATAATCATATACACGTGTATTAGCAAAAAGGGTGCCCGAAATGTTCTATGTACCCACATTTTACTATATATGGGTACATAGTAAAATGTGGGTATTTGTACTATGTACCCACACTGTACTATGTACCCACATTGTACTATGTACCCACATTTTCCCGACGATGGTATATCCAAATGTCATAGGTGGCGCAGTGGTTAAGGGCTTAAGCCGCTCCGCCTATTGCGTCGAATAGCCGCGGGTTCGATTCCCGCACGGGACAAATCTTTGTGTGACCCACAATTATTTGTTTCGGACTGGGTATTTGTATATGTGATTTTTTATGTTTGTAAACGCACCCACGACACAGGAATAAATTCAATATGGAGCTACGTTTTTCAAAAAAAAACATTTTGTAAACCTAGGATTTGAACCCACTAGACCAACAAGTTAGTCAGCTATATAAGTAAGTAATATAAAATTATCATAACACTGACTCGTCATTGGCGCTGTCTCTTACCTAAACACAAAATATAATGCATGTACCACAAACTTTTTCAATCAAATGCAAGTATGCAAAATAACCAGACCACCTACAAAAACTTTAACAGACGGCCGAAATAAACTCCCCAACGAATAAAAGCACCCGACTTATTAAAATTACACGCTCTACTCATTCAAATTGCTAATAACAGACAAAAAACGGGCGGAAATCTAATTTATCTTTAACCTTGGAAAATGTATTAAATATTGAATGAATGTAAGGAAGAACCACGAACGATATTCCGTTTTAATAAAACTTTCAGCTTTTGTTTCCTTAATTGAAATCAAATTTCAGGAATGACACAGCTGCTGCTTCGGTGGACCGACCGTTATTTGAAATTAGTTTCTTTATCAAAATGACTTTGGTTTATGATAATTATAAATACAAAAGCTTCATATCTTTTAATTCTCGCATTAAAAGTGCGAGAATTAAAAGATATGAAACTTATGTATTTCTTAGTGCATTAAAATTGAGATTTTAATAACTAATGAACACTTGTGAGAAATGCTTGTAGAATGTACGTGTAACACATGGTTGAAATAATTGATTAGTAACTAAATTAGTCAGTGAACTTAGCCCACACTTAGCTCTCATTCGCTATGAGTTAAAAACCTAACGCGGTGCGTTACGATAAATTTTTGAAATGATTGTTTAGTGGTACTCCAGTGGCATCCACGATCATTCCACGAAGTTATCGGAACGTTTCGGGTTTTGTTATAGCTAGCAGATAAGGGCTCTTGACTGCTTGATAATCACAAAGTCCTGTGTCTACACTTGAATGCTTTACACACCACCTAATCAACTTTTATACTTTTCTATACACCCTGACACATTTTTCGATATACCAGTAGGTACATATTCACCCTGACGCACCCTTTAACACACACACAGATACACACTCTAAAATACACACACACGCACGCACGCACGTAAGTACGCATGCACGCACGCACGTAAGCACACAAGCATGCACGCACGAACGCATGCACGCACGCACGCATATGTACACAGATTCATACCCTCACCTCAATCACTCACATATGGTTTCTGCGTTTTGGTTCTGTTTAGATCCGCATTTCATACAGTAAATATAACCCATTTTATAATTTATATACCTACCAACCCATTGCAACTCCACAATGTATCCCTTAATCAACTTATAACTATAAGCACATTGTTACGAATGAACACTGCTTCGGGAAGCTTCAAATCGGGAACACAAGATTTGAAGCGGAAAGGCTGACAGACAGACATATGAACATTGCAAGTTAAATAAAAGCTTGTAAAAAGATCTAAAACATTTAATATTTGTAAGGAATTATTAAAAAATATATTATTTTATCACGTTTGTATTGCGATTGCCCAAGTGCGATTGGCAGAGATGGAGGTATTGTACATACTCAAATATTACCGACAATGCTGGGTCTGCATATGATAAAGGTGTATAGTTCGCTCCCGCATTTTGTCAACGATTTTAGTATCCAATATTACCAGCATTACCTGGAACCATTCCAGATAAGAGGCGCTCGTAGCGCTACTCTACCTCCACCACGCGGACCCAGTGCGGATTGGTGGAGGCAGGTTTGTGGCCACCTACTGTTGGAACTTATTAAGTCGCCTTTAAGGCTTCCAACTCGGCTGAACGACTACCACATTAAGTGGTAACCGCTTTGGGGTGCTGCGGTCGGGTAACCTCCTAGTGCGCCCGACCCATTGCCAGTCCCGCGGATACGTCCAGAGGAACGACAATGGGCACGGGACGGTGCACCCCGGGTATCGTCAATAACTTCTCTTACGGGGGATCTTGTTGGCGATGGCGGATGACCCGACATGGCGCAGTACTTGGGATTGGGTGCTGCGGCAGGGGAATAGGGGGGGAGGGGGGGGACAATCTCCTGCGTGTTCGTGCCGTGCGCGGTGACCCGTACAGCAAGGTGAAGGAGTCCTGGAGGTTGAGTCGGCGATGGACCGGCAGTTGTTGTCTGTCGCTGGCAACACGCCTCTTCGGTCTGGATCTCTGTCCAAACGGGAGGCTATCACGTAGCCGCGTGGTAGTCAATCGGCTGAAGTCCATCCTTCAGATGGGCTAGGCTAGGGTTCTGGGGTGAAGGGGTCCGCAGGCGGCGGTGTGAGCCTACACTACGTGGGAGTGAAAGCGAACAACGTTAGTCTCGTGGACAACTCATCATGGAATCCTATACTTTGGTGATAGCCCTGGTGCTTATATAGCATCCCCAAAGGTGAGGGCTCCGTGGCGGGTGGGGAATCATCAGAGCGAAAACTTTTTTAGGTCATATGGACAAAAAATTAAACCCCAACATGGTCTCCGAAAGGGGACAAGGTGCATCATGCACACAAGGCCCATCAGGGCGAAACACCAAGCCTACGGGCAACAAAAAGGCAAAGGGACAAATGACGGCAGCGAACCCGACCGGTGGCGCCAGTCTGGTCCCTACAAGCAAACAACCAGGTTCTAGGGGAGAGTCAGTGTCTTCCGGTCTACCCCTGGTTGCCAAGGCGGAGGTCAAGGCGTCTGGCTCTGCTGGACCCGAAAACTGTACCGCTCAGGCGACCAGCGTTGGCAGACTGCGTGACCAGGTCTCCCCGAACTTTGAAAACCTGGGCATTGCCTCGTCCCCTGCTGGGACGGATGAAATTGCCCTAGAGTGCAGCGATCTGGAGAGCTGCAAGTAGGTGAGTCCCTTGTCTGGACTTCCTGATCCGTACACAAACTCGACGGCAACGGAGCTTGGTCTAAGGTGTGTGCAAATAAATCTACATCATTCTAAGGCGGCTACGGCGATACTAGATCGCCAGCTGCGCAGGGTTACCTTTGATGTAGCACTAATACAGGAACCCTACATATATAGGGGACAGATACGGGGCTTAGATGGGGCGGGGGGTAACCTGTTCCATAACTGCTTAACCAAGGACATGAGGACTTGCATTTTTGTCAGAAATGGCATAAGTGCAATGCCTCTGTCCACTTTCTGCTACAGGGATCTCACCACGGTGAAATTAAAATTGGAAGGTAAAGGGGGCAGTCGGGATGTTATCTTCTCGGCTGCCTATCTGCCCTACGAATATGCAGACCCAGTTACAACACAACTACGTGACTTGGTCGACTATTCCAGCACAAACAACTTTGAGCTCATCATTGGTTTTGATGCCAACGCGCATCACATCGTCTGGGGCAGCTCGGACACTAATCAGAGAGGGGAAAAACTTCTGGAATTTCTGGTAAGTTCTCCTCTACAAATTCTTAACAAAGGCAATGAGCCCACGTTTGTGAATAAACGAAGGGCGGAAGTTATCGACATCACAGTTGCCAGCAACAAAGCGAGTAAGAAAATTGGCAACTGGCATGTCTCCAATGAGATCTCATCCTCAGATCACAATTACATATGTTTTCGGTACGAAGCTGAAACGAATTACATAAATGTAAAAAGGCGCAATCCCAGGAACACTGATTGGACCGCGTATAAAAGAGACCTAAAGATAGAGCTTGGAAAGGTCAGAGGTAGGCTTAACTCCATATTAGATATAGAGTTTGAAGCAGACAACGTAGTTAGGGCGGTAAATAGCGCCTGGACTAACAACTGTCCGGAGAGTACAGTCCTAGCAAAGCGTGTACCGTGGTGGACGCCAGAACTAGCAAAGCTGAGAATAGAGACCCGCCGGACATTTAATCTAGCAAAAGCAACTAAGAACTTCGGTGCTTACTCTATGATACTCACGAGGTTCAACACAGAAGTGCGGAAAGCAAAGAGAAGGGCCTGGAAAAGACACTGCCAAAGCATATGCAGCCTCCCAGAGGGTATGAGGCTAGCCAAGGCAATATCTACGGCCAAAATAAATCCACTTACTACGGTAAGGAATGAGAAAGGAGAACTCACAAACAATGGGAAAGAAACATTGAGAACGATGTTCAACGTGCATTTCCCGGGTTCAGTAGAAATACATGAAGAGGACACCATTTATGATGTCAATATGGATGAGCTTAGCCTAAAAACAACCAGAGCTGACTGGGAAACGGCAGGGAAAGTCGTGGAACAGAATAAACTCAAATGGGCCTTGAAGAGCTTTCAACCGTTTAAGGCCCCTGGACCGGATGGTGTTTATCCCATTCTTTTACAAGAGGGGGAACGACTACTCAACCAACACCTGTGTAGATTGTTCAGGGCGTGTGTGGCCTTTGGGCATACCCCTAGGATCTGGCGGCAGGTAACAGTGACGTTCATCCCCAAACCGGGAAAACCGAATTATGAGGATACCAAATCCTATAGACCAATCAGCCTATCATCGTTCTTTTTAAAATGTCTTGAGAAAATGATGGATAGGCACATAAAGGATTGTCCATTAAAGGATCATCCTCTACATAAGATGCAATGCGCTTACCTACCCGGTAGGTCTACGGAGACCGCATTGCACTATGTGGTGACTCGCGCAGAGATGGCCTTGCAGCAAAAGGAAATCTGTGCTGCAGCTTTTCTGGATATTGAAGGTGCTTTCGATCGCACAACATTCTCATCCATTGAAACAGCTGCTACAGGGCATGGGATAGAACCAACTCTAATCAGATGGATCAAAAACATGCTAAAGAACAGGATAATCCAATCTACAATATTAGGAGAAAGTCTCTTCGTCAAAACGACTAAAGGATGCCCGCAAGGAGGTGTCTTATCGCCGACTTTGTGGAGCCTGGTAGTGAATTCTCTTTTGAGAATAATCAACAAAGGTCCGTTCTACGGAGTTGGATATGCGGACGATATAGTGATAGCAGTCAATGGAAAGTTTCCAAATACAGTATCGACACTGATGCAGGAAGCTCTAGACAAAGTCACAAACTGGTGCACGACAAATAGTCTCTCGGTTAACCCAAAGAAAACTAACGTGATCCTATTCACACGAAAAAAGGTACTAACAGGTCTACAAGATCTACATATGTACGGTAATAAAATTAAATGGGCCACTGAAGTTAAATATCTAGGGGTTATACTGGATAAGCAACTGCGGTGGCATGCACATGTTGACCATACCATTGCTAAAGCATTGAGAGTACTGAATATGTGTAGGTCAGCATATGGAAAGACATGGGGCCTACAGCCCAAAATAATGTACTGGGTATACAAAATTATGGTAAAACCGATATTAATGTATGGATGCATCGTGTGGTGGCCCAGAACTAAAATACAAACCTGCAGGGACGATCTAATGAAACTACAAAGGACAGCCTGCCTGGCCATCACAGGTGCATTCAAAACAACACCGACGGCAGCTATGGAGCGGTTACTTAAGCTCACTCCATTACACATCGTCATTGAGACTGAGGCGAGGAAGGCGCTCTATAGACTGGAGAAAACTGGACTATGGAGCGTAACAGCGCCAAGCCTTGAACACACCAAGCTAGCGCCACAAAAGGAACTAGATGACATTAGGAACATGAGATGTGACAAGATCTTGACCACGTACATGTTCAACAAAAGATTTAGCACCCACATCCCTACCAGGGAACAATGGAAAAGTCGTCTAAGCAAGCAAGGTAAAGAACAAATGATATGGTACACGGATGGATCCAAAACCAAGTCTGGAACAGGAGCCGGTGTATATACAGAAGGATACAATCTAAGCCAAAGCATGGGTAGATTTGCATCAATATTCCAAGCAGAGACCTATGCGATAAATGTTTGTGCAAAAGAGATATTGGACAGACGAATTACAGGCAAGAGAATCTACATTTGTAGTGACAGTCAGGCTGCCCTCAAAGCCATCAGCTCCTATGAGCTAAACTCGGCACTGGCCGTGGAGTGCGCATACCTTCTTGACAGATGTGGAGCGCGCAACACGATTAGATTAGTCTGGGTCCCTGGGCACACGGGGGTTGATGGCAATGAGTGTGCGGATGACTTAGCTAAAAAGGGAGCAATGGAGAAATTTGTTGGTCCAGAACCGTTCATAGGCATACCAGATGGTGCCTACAGAGGAGCGCTGTTCAAATATGCCCAAGAACAACACGGGAGAGAATGGGAAACTAGAACAGGGCTGAGACACTCCAAGGATTTCCTTTCCACATGGTGTGACAGCGACAGCGAGAGACTGCTAAAACATAGCAGACTACAATTAAGGCAACTAATCGGAGCTTATACTGGCCACTATGGCACAAAAGAACATCTACATAAGATGAACCTCTGCAGCGACGTGGCATGCAGGAACTGTGGGACAGAAGCTGAAACCATGAAGCACGTTTTATGCCACTGCGACGCTCTGGCGGCGCGGCGAATGAAGCTACTGGGAGTGGCCTATCCAAACCCAGAGGAATTTCGGCTCTTCCCCCCTGCTGGAATCTGCAGCCTGGTACAGGGAGTATTCGATTCTACAGATATGTAAGAGCGCTAGGGCAAGGACAGCACAAAAGATCCCAACTGGTCGAAGTGCGCCTGAGGTCTCCTCGGTCCGATAAGCCAATGACAAGATAAGATAAGATAAGATAAGTGGTAACCGGGACCAACGGCTTAGCGTGCCTTCCAAAGCACGGAGACGCTCGAATATGAAAATGCCAAAAACGGTCACCTATCTCAGGCCGACCAAGTCGAACGCTGCTTAACCTTGGTGATCGGTAAGAACACTGCGGTCGCACAGCGCTACGAGCGTCTCTTATCTGGAATAGTGCCAGGTAATGCCAATAAGCTCGTCTCCTTTCATACCTATTGGATACTAAAATCGTTGACAAAATGCGGGAGCGTATAGTTATACACCTTTATCATATGCGGACCCAGCATTGTCGGTTATATTTGGGTATGTACAATACCTCCATCTCTGCCAATCGCACTTGGGCAATCGCAATACAAACGTGATAAAATAATATACTTTTTAATAATTCCTAACAAATATTAAATAATTTTGATCTTTTCAAGCTTTTATTTAACTTGCAATGTTCGTATTTTTGTCTGTCAGCCCTTCCGCTCCAAATCTTGTGATCTTGTGATCAAGGAAGGTATTCAATTGAGCTTAAATTTGTCATACGTATGTAGGTTCGTGATAATGCAACAATGCCATGGAGCTGGTGTGATGATTGAGTAGGATGGAAGCCATAGGAACTCCATTCTCATACCTTTGTTGTGTTTTTGCTTTAAAGGTTTGGTCAAATAGTCGACGGAGCGTGACAGAAGCGCTCGTCTACATTCGGTTGTGACGATTGCCGTCGCGCTGAGCGTGGCTGCGCTATGTGGCGTCTCCCGTTCATTTCAGTACATTACAACTCCCCAAGCCGCGCCACCGTCGCGTCGTTTTTAAATTGAAATTACACATTTTATTTTAGTTCATTAATTTGACACAATCGTAAAATTACGTACCGTATTTATACGACGTACATATTCTCGTATTGCGAAACTCTATATTCCATCAAAATAATCTCAAGTACCGTATCAAGTAATAGGGGTTTAATTTATTGGCGTAATGACGAGGCACTTCATTACCACTGGAATTCTCTCAATAAGTGAGAATAAGGCGATTTTCTACTAACGAATGTTGGATTTTATCTCAATATTAATACTATTCCTTATAAATTTTTTATTTGGTCTTCACGCTGTGTGTTTTGGGAGCCATAAAATAATATGCGAATAGAATAGTGTCGACTTTACTTTCAGTTGATACATACATGGTGAAGCATCATCGTCGTGACGCCTATATTCGTGGGTGTGGCAGAGGTGTACTGTGTTCACCCACTTTTCGCCGACAATTTTAGGTTCCATGTAATAGGGGCGAGCTTGATGCCATATACTGGCCACAATTCAAACTCCGGGCTGATGTTGAAAGGTTTTCGATAGAACAACTACATTTGTCCGACCTAAGATTTGAACCCAGGAGCTCGTGATCGCAAAGCACATTATTACGCCACGAGACCAACGAAGCAGTCTAAGTGAGTAAGTGATTCATCATCATCAATCGAAAGATGCCCACCGCAAATAAAGGCTTCTCCCAAAGATAAGCATCCAGATTTACCCATTACTTTTGCCAGGTCATCGGTCCAGTATTAAAAACAAATGGCAATCTGACTTCCCAGCATACTCCCTTTGTAATAGGGGCCATGATGAACAAAAACATTCTTGTCTTCAAACTAATATGCTAAGGGTGTTGTTACTCGATGTGACTTGAAAAGTGCACCAGTTTCTTTCATGAAAAGCTAACTTTGACCAACTATTCTCCTATAGTCCAATATTGATCGAACAAACTTTTAGTCGTAACGGAGGTGCATATTAAAATACACGTTAAACTTTGGTTTGTGAAAGAGCTTATAAGAAGCTGTGTCACTCTACTCATAATTTAATTTTAAACTATACGGCTTATTAAAGAATTCTTTGTGCTTTTTAAATCTGCGCTTTTTAGATTATATTTGATGAAGACAAAATTGAAAGGCATTTTTCACGCAGAAAAGAACGGAATGCTTTAGAAAAATCTTTGATAAGACTAATAATGTTAATCTAATAAGGGATTATATTGCTTTCAGTATCTCATAAATGAACGATGAGAGGAGATGCTGTTGGAGCTGCTGTAACTACCAAAGGCTTTACCTGCGCTGTATTTTAAGTGATAAAAAGATATCAAAATGAGAAATAAAAGGACCAGTCCAATAAAACAATATCAGAAAAATACTACCCTGCTAAGTTTCTTGCTGGATCCTATCAGTCTGAAGCTGCATTCCGATCCGGTAGATTTAAAAATGTTATCATTTTAACTTTTGAAAGTTTTTCTATTGCCTAGTTATATAAATGATTTTTATCTAGATAGATATTGATCTTCAGATCTTATTTTCAATGCAATATCATCATATTATATAGCAAATAATTCATCATATTATGTGGTAAGTAATATATAAATACGATTGCAGTAATCCAAAATTCGGTTTACCCGCGCCGTATCTAACACACGCCGTAACTAATATACTAAATTCGTCATTCAATTTCATCCATTTCTAAACAATAGACAGATTGATTATAGAGGATTATTATTAATGAATATTTTCTGCACATTAGCCAGACTATAATTATATCTAACCCTGTCAGTCAAACGAAGTCAGGATATGTTGTATATAGGGCACGATTCTTCACGAAATACTACTTTTATCCACAATTGCTTAATAAATTCACATTATATTTATAGGTATAATTAACAAGCTCTTAATACTAATGATTTAGAGTCAGTTTAAAAGGCGCACTTCTCGCCTTTATCAACTGTAAGGGAACCTTTTAAATTAATTCTGTATTTGAAGGAATAAAGCTGCCGGGTTATATCAGGAATCACCAAGATTATTCAGCGATCGACTCAGATGGATGGCTGTTATGTGGCAATTATTAGATTGTTCTACACCAAGAAAATAAATTCAGCGACTCATTTTAGAACAATAATAATTAGAGATGTTTTAATAATAATAAATTAGTCTGTACTGTCCCACTGATGGGAAAAGGTCGTCTTTCACAATGTACACGGTTAGGCAAAGGCCGCTTTTTTAAAATCTACATGGGTGAGAGAGAATAGATGATACTCCACCTACCAACTGCGACATGGTGGAGCCAGGTTTGTGGCTACCTACTGTTGGACTTACTAAGCTGCCCATATAGATTCCAAATTAACGACTACCACGTGAAATGGTAAAGGAGACAACCTTACGTACCTTTCTTTTTTTTCTGTGGAAAATCCTGCATAGGACTTCCGCGACCCTCGGGGAAAACTTGCGGGGCGTGTTGGATTCCTACCTATTAAAAACCCCAGGGTGGCTGACTTCAGCACTTTGGAGGAGCTCCGGGATCTCCGTATGGAACGAATCGGTGCCCCTCATGTGCCGCGCTCTGAAGAGTTCGCCATCGAGGGGAGACTTGATGACTGGCTCCCCCCTGCATCGACGCGTTGCTCACGGTGACGAGGGCCAAACCACGCCGCCGTCCTCCTCGGGGTCGCTCAGGGCCCCGGCCACTTGATACCGCGACCCCAAAGGCCCCCCTGCTGATGTTGTTGCAGTGGGGAGGGGGAAACCTAACGTAACCTACGAAGCACCGAAACGCTCAAAAATCGAATGACTACAAAGTGTGACCCATCTTAAATAGACCGAGCCGAAAGCTGCTTAGCCTTGTTGAACCCTAAGATCACCAGGATTCCACACGAACGACTTGATATTTGATAGATATCTTAAACTATTAACTATAATCAGGGTTCAGTTAAATTATAGACTTATATTATGTCGCGATGCGGCTATATTTAAACCCACCTCACGTTTCCTTTGATGCCCGAATCGAGCTTTGTAATGATGGGAATTTATTTACAGTTTAGTTTTGGTAAAGAAAATAGTAGAAAGACCAATGTTAGATAGACAATTATATTGGTCATCGTTTGGCTGAGACGAATCCAATCATAAATCAGACAGTGTTGTTGAGGGTGTAGCGATCCTATACCTCTCCACAAAGTTGCTACTATAGATGGCGCTGGACACTAAAAAGCAATCCGCCATTAAGATCTAAAACGCGATATGAGAGTTTCAACTACGTATAACATATAAACCCCCTAACGGCGACAACTCTCGAAGAGTGGCAGACCCCGCCAGACACGTCCCCCGTTTGGTTGAAGATCTTTCCTTTAACAAATTCTGCCATTGCGTACCAGCCACAGAGGTTATTTTTTAAAGTAAAACTCAGTCGTAATCCGAAGTTTGGAATCATGACCGGTAAATAAATTCGCCTCCAAATTACACTGGACCTAATATAGTCGGCACAATCTGGATGTACCGGCACTTAGGGTCTATAGGCGTGACGATATATATTTATTTAATTTTTGGGGTATATAATTAAAATACCTGTGGGGGCTGTACTCTCTGCATACCCTGAAAGAGATCAGATATTTTTATATAGAAAGAAAGAAAGAAAAATGTTTTATTTGTCACAGCATGAGAGACACAGACAGAGATATTTAGCTGATATAACAACAAGCAGTATAGCGGTACGTAAGATGATAAAAAGGGGGGGTTTACATTCTCGCGCTGTCCTGTTTCATCTCTATAGCTTTGTTTACTGCGATGCACGCGAGCTAAGTCAGGTTTCTGAGTTATATTATCGATCAAATCATTATGATTTAAAGAATAGAAATAGATTAAACTGTGTCATGGAATCGTTATGAAATTATACCCTCATACCCCTCATCTAAAACGTTAAATCTTTTTTAACTATTGTGGTTTGTAAATGGCTTCTTACTGGTAATCACTAAACTAACCTGTATTGCTAGCTGTAAGGCCTAAAAAGTATAGAAATTACGTTTAAAAAAGAATTAAAAAGAAATTACGATTGTTCGAATTTTCAGTTTTAGAACTTATATTTCAAGCAGACAAGACAAATACCAGTTAGCCTATCAAATACATATATTATTATCTTTGGTTGAATGAAACAGCGATACAACTTAAAGAACAATTCCAAGAATATTTAAGCTATTTGGTGGTTTAAATTAAAGTGCTTATTCGAATTATAAAATTATTGGGCTATATCCTTATAACATGTTACCAGCGATATTGCAAATTCAAAATCAACTGCAAAAGCAACATTAAACGCAAGCATTTGGTAAAATCGAGGCATCAGATAGCTCAATTAAATTTCTGTGTGTTCCATCGTACCTAGCAAAATACGGAGTTCCTAAATGTAGATGCATGCTGCAATTGGAAGCGACGGCCGTTTGATAATAAACGATCGTTAATTAATTGATACAGTGTATTTAATTGATAATAAAGCACTGTTTTGTGTATTATTTAGGTGTTTGTTTACGACTTATTTGGATATAGATTTTTGCTTCATCTGCTTATACATTTCAAAAAGATATAATTAAAATTATAAAAGAAAATAAAAATATAAAACAAACAAAATTTAGTGTTATCAATAATTACCTTTTCGAATTTACGATCTAGCTATTTATTAGTAGTAAAACTCATGAATGAAAATTGTCCTATTGTTTTGCCAATCTCGTGGATTACCTTGTGAGTGCACATTTATATGATGTATTAAATTGTATCTACTAGGTATTTGGTTATAACAGTTTGTTAATACTTAATAAATAAAATAAAATGAAAATAGGTAAGTATTATTTTAATTTTTATTTGGAGCCTTTAATTTTGAATAACAGCAGTTTGATAAGTGCTCGTGCCTTCGGCAACTTTATAGCATCTTTTTTGATGAAGTTTCGCCGAATTTCACACTTAAGATACGGTATTGCAGTGATGGTTATCGTGATATCTCTAAGATTTTTGGAATAAAACTATTTTTCGTATTTTATCCCGATACGGAATACGGTACGAAAATAAATACGTAGGGAACTTAGAATCAAAAATACACCTAGATAAAATCCTAGAAACAGTTTTTTACAAGTTCACATACGACTAAATAATCAATTTATAGTTCACGTCACTAGCAATACGGTTAAGTAAAATGGTCTGGATACTAACTGAATTGTAAACCGAAGCCCAACCCACGATTTAATCCATACCGTTACATAATTGCCTGGTTCGTTAGCTCTCGTCGCTTCACAAACAACCAGTTTCTAGGTATTGTGTGTAGCTCAATATTGTAGATTGATGGACAAATCATAACTGAGGGCTTTGCACAAACAAATTGACGTTAGCTCGATGCTATCGAGTTGATATCCTATACTTTTCATGCAAGAAATAAGCAAAATACAGATAAAAAGTGACATTACACGATGACGTTACGTTAGCGTCCATGTCTTTATGCTATCGAGCTGATACGCCATCCCTTTCATATTTAAATTTACTATATAAAGGCCATCAAAAGCATGCTTTTTCAATAATAATTTTAATAAAACGTCAAATTAATTGTGGTCTGGGGCACACGCATTTTGACAATTGCAAAACGTCATTAAGAAAGCATGCTGCCCCTTTCACCTTCATTTAATAAATTGTTTGTGTAAAAGAATGGAATATCAACTCGATAGTGTCACGCTCATGTCGATCCGTCTGTGCTATGCCTTCAACTCTCTCGCCTAAGGCCCGATACGTACCTATTACGGGTTTGTGGTCTGCTAATCGTATTTGGTGCTCGGTTGAAGCACACTACAACAGTCAAGTACTTGTGGCTTTGGAATTCAGGCTTCTTAAAATGACGGAATGTGTACTCTATTGCCTATAATTAGGGATGTTGATATTATTTATTATTGAGGGTTTTACTTGCCTACACGCTCAGGAATCACAAGATTAAATTAATTATGGAATTTATAGTAAGCAAATATGCACCGATGTTCTTAAAGCGGGAATGGCAGAGTTATACGTTTTATTCCCACCTCTAGACTATCTTACCATGACCAAATAGACCGTGAACTCTCTGAAGAGCAAGTCGAGAGTCTCTGTAACCGGTGAGCGTATATAAGACGAACTATGAGAGTGAAGAAAGCCAGAGAGGTATGTAAGAAAAGAACCTGTTGGAACTCTGTACTCTCTGCCTACCCCGCAAGGGATCTGGCGTGATGATGTAGATAGATTCCCACATTATACTGACGAAGGTAGGTCTCAATGTAATAGAGGGCAAGCCTATTGCCATTATACCCGGCAGAATACCGCACTCCGGATTAATACTGGAATTTTTTGATTTATCCTCCGTGGCAAAATTGCTTAACATAACCTGCAGTGCGTTAGGAGATTTTTCTTTTGCGTGATTCCCGTACTTTTAGTAGCTGATTAATTCTATGAATTATAATTACTTGTGGACTAGCTCTATACTTTTTAATATAAAAATCTTTTATAAAAAAAGGTAAACCGACTTCAAAAAGCAAAAAAATAAATATTTGAAGTCGGTGCTGGTTGGTGCAGTCGGTTACTTGGCACCGACTTCAAATATTTATTTTTTTGCTTTTTGAAGTCGGTTTACCTTTTTTTATAAAAGATTTTTATTTTACAATTTTAAGTGACCAGTAAATTCTATAGTAGGGTACCTATAGGATTGACGTAATACCCATAATATCGCAATTTACACATGCCTATTGTTTGTCGTTAAGGAGTTCCCTAGTGTATCTTCTAAGTCCAAGGTCCAATGTCAATAAAATTAATATGGGACCACCTTGGAGATATACTGAACTCAATGCAAAAAAATTTATCAAAATCGGTCCACAATTGACGGAAATATCGCTGAACATACATAAAAAAAAAAAAAAAAAAAAAAAAAAAAGCATACATACAACCGAACATAGAACCTCCTCCTTTTTGAAGTCGGTTAAAAAAGTAATACATTTTTGTCCTATTTAGGATTCAGAGCTAGAACATAATGATCGCTACGTGCATTATTCGCCCCTAGACCAAATATACAAGGTAAAATTTATCGTAAGCAAATATACATCGATGTGCCTAAAGTACGTTGTACACACACTTTACGCCAACAATGTCAGATCCTAATGTAATAGGGACAAACCTATTACCATAATACTAAAACAATTCTAGACTCTCATAGTAAGATTTCGATAGACAAACAAGGAAAACTTTCACTTAAATAACGCGTATGATGTCACATACATGTCACCATACCTAAAATGGAAATCTAAAATAGTATCTATTCTGGGGTTTGCGTAGGTTTGAGTTTATTTCAAAGTGTAATTACTATCAAATATACAAATATGTATCTATTAGTAGGGATTACGTGGTGGAATCGCTAGACATTTATAACACCCAGATGCCTCCATAGATATCGAGTGGGCTGGCTTATTGCTCGCTCAAAAATCATAATAGCTATTCAGCGAGGCAATGCACCCAGCGCTCTTGCCACCATACCACGCGGACAAGACTTACACCCGTATCTATAAACATGTCTAAGTAGTTACTTTTACTCAAGTATTTACTTAGTACATCATTTTCATTCTATCTGGAAATTGTCAAAAGTTAGAGTTCTTAGTATAGAATTTTAAACGCATTACTGGGCTAAGTAAATTCTTATGACAAAGTAATTTAATGTATATACAATTATCTATATAGATACGGGTGTAAGATTTGTAATTAGTTTCAGTGTTTCTTGCTTCTTTTGTAAATATATTTTAATATGCTTTATGCGGACGATTAAGCGCAGTGGTTAAGAGCTTAAGCCACTCCGCCCACTGTGTCTAATAGTCGCGGGTTCGATTCCCGTACGGGACAAATCTTTGTGTGATCCACAATTATTTGTCCCGGTCTGGGTATTTGTCTATGTGAATTTTCCTGTTTGTAAACGCACCCACGATACAGGAATAAATCCTAGTGTGGGACTAGGGTTTTAAATAAATATAAAAAAAAGTTAGATTTTGTTTAAACTAAAAAATCTACTATCTAGATTTATCATCACACCAGATCTCTTGCGGGGTAGGCAGAGAGTACAGGGTTCCAACAGGTTCTTTCCTTACATATCTCTCTGGCTTCCTCCACTCTCAGAGTTCGTCTCATACACGCTCGCCGGTTACGGAGACTCTTGACTTGTCCTTCAGATAGGACTCGGTCTATTTGGTCGTGGTAAGATAGTCTAGGTCTTCCCCGGTACCTACATCCTTCCACTTTCGCACTGTATATCTGTGTTGTCATTCGTTCTTCTGACATTCTTTTTATATGCCCGAACCAACGGAGCATACCCTATCTCATACTCGCTTTCTTACTACGCTGTTGCGAATACGGTCGGTCAGCACTCCGCACATTTTCCACAGAGCTCGCATTTCCATCGCATTTATCCTACTTACATTCTCCTTTTTACATATCCAGCTCTCGCTACCATATAACAGCGTTGGGACAAACAATCAGTTATGTAACAAAGTATTTTTACATAACTGATTCTCAGTGATTTTATTAATTTTAGATAAGTATAAATACTTTTGATAGTAATATAAAGTATTTATACTTATCTAAAATTAATAAAATCACTGAGACCGATTTATATTACCTAAAATGATGGAGGGTTTGTCCAGTATTTAAAAGCTTAAGCTGCGCCGTCCATTGAATCAAGTAGCCGCGGGTTAGATCCTCGCACGCGATTAGTTTTTTAGGAGCCACAAAATATATATTTTGTTTTTGTCTCGGTGAAACTCACATACACAAGTATGTAATTTTCATCCAAAATCATGCATAACACTGCAAGATTTAAAGACACCATATGTTCCTTCTGCGTAGACTGGACTGACAAAATTACACGTTTGAAGGTACACCGTATAACAATGACTTTAACTTTTGAACGTCAAACACCTGTGTTCCTTCCGTGACCATGTTCGCTGTAAAGCACTTGAAACGTCCCTTTCGAAACGAAATACTTTATTTCATGTAAAGTTCATGTAAATTTCATGTTTGTAAGCGCATGATTCATAATTATATTTTCTAGTATTTGTCTAGTTTCTTCTATGTGTTATTCTATTCAATTAGAGGGCTTAAATAAAGAGAGATGGAAGCGTAACGTTGTGTATGTCACGTTTATCTGTAATTAGTTAATTTGCTGTGTAAAAAGGAAAGCATATTAACTCTAAAGCTTTACGTTTCATGTCAATGTCTTCTTTTGTTGTTTATGGAGATGGCCGCAAACAGCAATACAAGTTACACTAATATAGATCTTAAAAAACATATTCTTATTATTATCCGTGTTTATATTGAAATAAATAATATTTCAATCAATTAAATCAAAAATCCATAATATCCATTTCTCTACGTATCCCTTTGGGAAAAATGGTGAGCTATGTAAACCAGTATCGCGCATAAACATTAAAGTTTAAGCATCAAAAAGAATTAGGAGTTTCGGAACAGGGATTACATACCCAGGAGCTACCGTAGCCAGCCCGGCCCAGTTGGCTACCTACCGGACCCTCAAACTTCCTCTGTGATAATAATTTCAATTTAAAAGTTTAACAACTTAGTTTGTTTACGTTGAGTTGGTATCAAGGGGTGTGCGAAATGCCATATGGTTGTTGGTAAAACCGTGATCAGTTTTTGTTGTAATAGAATTTGTTTTATTTGGTATGATACGTATAACAGACTGCCTCGTTGATCTTGTATGGCATAGTGTGGGCGAAGATCATGGGCTCGAATCGGAAAAATTGAGCTTTTTAAATTCTGAGTCATAGTCTGGAGCATTGAATTCAATCAAGTGTAATAGCAATAAGCTTGCATTCTTTTACACTGGGACTTAAAAGTCGGCGACATTTGGGTGTACATAGTACTATGTACACCCAAATGTCGGCATTGCGGTATAGGCGAAGAGAAAACGTGATGTAGTTTGCCAAATGCTGCCCCACCCAATTGGATCCTGCAGTTGATTTCTTTCTCGAAGTTGTTTTTACCAAATTGGACAACAAGGTAGACATTCTCCCGAACAACTTCGAGCATCGAACCATCGACGTATATTGGTCCCGGCGTGACATGTTCATTAAACATGATCTTGGTTTTACCCAAGTTCATGCCGAGACCGACGCCTCGAGAGGCTCCATTTAGGCTATGCAGCATTTCGTTTAGCTGTTCCAGTGACTCTGCCACGATGACGATATAATCGGCAAACCGAAGGTGTGAGATGTATTTGCCGTTGATGTTAATGCCCCGCCCAGTCTAGTCCAGCGTCTTGAAGACGTCTTCGAGTGCATTGGTGAAGAGCTTGGGGGATATTACATCCCTCTGTCTGGTGAGGCGGTTTGTGAGTACTCTCGAGAACAACTTGTAGACGTGGCTCAGGAGTGTTTTTCAGGATTGGAGTCCAGTCTGCTTTTAGGAGCTCAGTGGTGATTCCGTCATTGCCTGGCAACTTGCTGGTTTTGAGCTGCTCGAGAGCCACTTGACCTCGTCCTGGTTAACATCAGGAATGTATTCCGTGAAGTGGCGTGCGAATGGGGCTCTGTGGTCGTCAGCGCTGGGTCTCGTGAGTTTAGTCATCCGTGATGCGTACAGGTCTTTGTAGAAACTCTCAATTTCCTCGAGTATCTTGAACTTGGAGGTTACGGTTTTGCCATCCGCAGTATTAAGTTTCGTCAGATGGGATCTACCTAGCCGGCGAGCGAAGACTTTGGTGCCTCTGTTCTGTTCAATCGTAGCCGCGATTGCGCGGGTGTTGGAACATCGGAGATCACGTTGCAGCAGCTCCGATCTTCCGGTTGAGGTCCTCCCATCTGGCGAAGACGCCTGCGTGGATGACATTTCCCGTCTCTGCCTCATAAGTTCGAGAGTTTAGACTCTTTGTTACCGCTTTTGCCGGGAAACATCCTGTAGCGTTTTGACCACTGTGTCGGTTTTCTCGTCAACATTTCGAAAGAACGAATTCATCAAGAAGAGCCCCTGCGACTCCAGAAAGTTGACCAGCATCTGCCCCCTGTGGTTTCGGCGCCCCATGCCGTGGGATCCGATTATCGTTTCGCCGCGTTCTTGTACTCCTACTTTGGTATTGAAGGCCCCATAACAACGTTGTAGTGAGCCTTGGTGGTGCCATGTAATGCCTTGGCTATGTCTTCATACATGGCTTCGGTTATGTCGTCGCAGTATGTCGAGGTCGGCGCATGAACAGGTGTACCACCTTCAGGATGTACCTGTTGGTGATTTTAATTATGCCGACATACTGCTGACTTCCACAACATTCTTAGTGAGAACTTTGTTGACCAGGAAATCGACACCGCCCTGAGAGGGCCGATCATCGTCCTAAAAGTAGAACAGGTGGCCTGACTAAAGGGTTATCGTGTTCTCGCCCTGTCTTCGGATAACCCCAATATGTGCCAGTTTATGCGACCTAGGTCTACCTCGAGTTCGATGAGGTGTTGGTCCAGCCGTAGAGAGCGTCAATTGTACTTAGCCAGGGTCAGGTGTTTTTGGTAGCCATGTGTCGTAGACCGGAGATTCTTCGCACCCCCTACCCCGCTGGTACCCCCCGCTACCATGGCAGCGGACAGCGGGACTACCGGGAACTGGGAGCCTTTGTTTTGGGTGCCTTATCTTATATTGGCTTACCGGACCGAGGATACCTCTGGCGCACTTCGACCCATGGGATCTTTTGTGCTGTCCTTGCCCTAATGCTCTTACGTACCTGAGGTGTCCAGTACTCCCTGTATTAGGTTGTAGATTCCAGCAGGGGGACAGAGCCGTAGTTCTTCTGGGTTTGGATAGGCCACTCCCAGCAGTTCCATTCGCCGCGCAGCCAGAGCGTCGCAGTGACAGATGACGTGCTTCATGGTTTCAGTTTCTGTGCCACAGCACCTGCATACCACGTCGCCGCATAGGTTCATCTTGTGTAGATGTTCTTTCGTGCCATAGTGGCCTGTGAATGCTCCCGTTATTTGCCTGAGTTGTAGTCTACTATATTTTAGTAGTCTCTTGCAATCGCTTTCACACCATGTGGAAAGGAATTCCTTTGAGTGTCGAAGCCCTGTGTGTGTTTCCCATTCTTTCTTATGTTGTTCTTGGGCATATTTAAAGAGTGCGCCTCTATAGGCACCGTCTGGTATGCCTATGAACGGTTCTGGACCAACGGGTTTTCCCATTGCTCCCTTCCTGGCTAAGTCGTCCGCACGCTCATTGCCATCAACTCCCGTGTGCCCAGGGACCCAGACTAACCTGACCGTGTTGCGCGCTCCACATCTGTCAAGAAGGTATGCGCACTCCGCAGCCAGTGCTGAGTTTAGCTCATAGGAGCCGACGGCCTTGAGGGCAGCCTGACTATCACTACAAATGTAGATTTTCTTGCCCGTGATTCGTTTGTCCAATATCTCTTTTGCACAAATGTTTATCGCATAGGTCTCTGCCTGGAATATTGATGTAAACCTGTCCATGCTTTGGCTGAGGCTATATCCTTCCGTGTATACTCCGGCTCCTGTTCCAAACTTGGTTTTGGATCCGTCAGTGTACCATATCATTTGCTTCTTGCCTTGCTTGTTTAGACCACTTTTCCATTGTTCCCTGGTTGGGATGTGAGTGCTAAATCTCTTATTGAACATGTATGTGGTTAGGATCTTGTCACTTCTCATGTTCCTTATGTCATCTAGTTCCTTATCCGGTTCTAGCTCGGTGTGTTCGAGGCCTGGCGCCGTTATGCTCCATAGTCCAGCTTTCTCTAGCCTATAGAGTGCCTTCCTTGCCTCAGTTTCAATGACGATATGTAATGGAGTTAGGTTGAGTAGCCTCTCCATAGCTGCCGTCGGTGTTGTTTTGAAAGCACTTGTGATGGCCAGGCAGGCTGTCCTCTGCAGTTTTGTTAAGGAATCCCTGCACGTCTGTGTCTTGGTTCTAGGCCACCACACGATGCATCCATACGTTAATATCGGTTTTACCAAAGTGATAAATAACCAGTGCATTATTTTGGGCTGTAGTCCCCATGCCTTTCCATACGCTGACCTACACATGTTCAGCACTCTCAGTGCTTTGGCTATGGTTAGATCAACATGTGTATGCCACTTCAGTTGCTTGTCCAGGGTCACCCCCAGATACTTGACCTCAGTGGCCCATTTAATTTTACTTCCGTACATGTACAGGTCCTGTAAACCCGTCAGTACCTTTTTCCTTGTAAACAGGATGACATTAGTCTTCGTCGGGTTGACCGAGAGGCTATTTGTTGTGCACCAGTTTGTTACCTTATCTAGAGCTTCCTGCATCAGTGTCGATACTGTGTTTGGAAACTTCCCATTGATTGCTATCACTATATCATCCGCATATCCTACTCCGTAGAACGGACCTTTGTTGATTATCTTCAAGAGAGAGTCCACTACCAGGCTCCACAGAGTCGGCGATAAGACCCCTCCTTGCGGGCATCCTTTAGTGGTTCTTACGGATAGCCCTTCTCCTAATAGAGTGGACTGGACTATCCTGTTCTTTAGCATGTTTTTGATCCATCTGACAAGAGTTGGTTCTATCCCATGCTCTGTAGCAGCTAGTTCTATGGATGAGAATGTTGTGCGATCAAATGCACCCTCGATATCCAGAAAAGCTGCAGCACAAATTTCCTTTTGCTGCAGAGCCATCTCTGCACGATTCACCACATAGTGCAATGCCGTTTCCGTAGACTTACCAGGTAGATAAGCGCATTGCATCTTATGTAGGGGATAATCCTTTAGTGGACCATCCTTTATGTGCCTATCTATCATTTTCTCTAGACATTTTAAAAAGAATGAGGATAGGCTGATTGGTCTGTAGGATTTAGCATCCTCATAGTTGGGTTTCCCTGGTTTGGGAATGAACGTCACCGTCACCTGCCGCCAGATATTAGGGGTATGCCCAAATGCCACGCACGCCCTGAATAGTCTGCACAGGTGTTGGCTGAGTACTGGTTCCCCTTCTTGTAGTAGGATGGGGTAAACACCATCCGGATCAGGGGCCTTAAATGTTTGAAAACTCTTTAAGGCCCATTTGAGTTTGTTCTGTTCCACGACTTTGCCTGCCGTCTCCCAGTCAGCTCTAATTGTCTTTAAGCTTAGCTCATCTATTTGGACATCACACATGGTGTCCTCTCCCTGTATTGCTACCGAACCTGGGAAGTGCACGTTGAACATTGTTTTCAGTGTTTCTTCCCCATTGTTTGTAAGTTCCCCTACCTCATTCCTCACTGTAGTAAGTGAATTTAATTTGGCCATGGATATTGCCTTGGCTAACCTCATACCCTCAGGGAGGCTGTCTATGCTTTGGCAGTGTCTTTTCCAAGCCCTTCTTTTTGCTCTCCGCACTTCTGTATTGAACCTCGTGAGTATCGTAGAATATTCCCCAAAGTTCTTGGTTGCTTTCGCAGTGTTGAATGCACGTCGAGTTTCTACTCTTAACCGCGCTAGCTCTGGTGTCCACCATTGGTCACGTTTCGCTATGACTCTGCTCTCCGGACAGTTATTAGTCCAGACGGTCTTTACTGCCCGAGCTACGCTATCCGCTTCGAACTCTATATCTAATACAGAGCTGAGTCTGCCTCCGACCTTCCCTAACTCTGCTTTAAGGTCACTTTTATATGTGGCCCAATCAGTGTTCCTTAGGTTCCGCCTTCTTGGATTTATATTAAACGTTTCCATCCCATACTGAAAACATATATAATTGTGATCGGAGGATGAGATCTCATTGGAGACATGCCAGTTGTTTACCTGTCTGCTCGCTCTATTAGAGGCAACTGTAATGTCAATAACTTCTGCCCTACGTCTATTAACAAACGTGGGCCTATTTCCTCTATTGACAATTTGTAAAGGAGTACTTACCAGAAAGTCCAGAAGTTTTTCCCCTCTTTGATTAGTGTCTGAGCTGCCCCAGACGACGTGATGCGCGTTTGCGTCACATCCTACGATTAGCTCAACCTTCTTATTGCAGGAATATTCAACCAAGTCCCGCAGATGCGTTGTAACAGGGTCCGCGCTTTCGTAGGGCAGATAGGCAGCCGAGAAGATGACTTCTCGGCTACCCTTGTTACCTTCCAATTTTAACTTCACCGTGGTGAGGTCCCTATAACAGAAAATGGACAGAGGCAAAGCGTTTATGCCATTCCTGACAAAAATGCAGGTCCTCATGTCATTAGTTGTGCAATTGTGAAACAGGTTACCCCCCGCTCCATCAAGGCCCTTTATCTGTCCCCTATAAATATAGGGTTCTTGAATAAGTGCTAAGTCAAATTTAGCTCTTCGCAGCTGGCGATCTAGCATCGCCGTAGCCGCCTTAGAGTGGTGCAAGTTGATTTGTACGCACCTTAGGCCAAGCTCCTTTGTTGCCTGGTTGTGTTCAGTTGGTAGTCCACACTAGGGACTACCTACCTTGCAGCTCTCCTCCGGTTCGCTGCTATCTGGGGCTTCATCGTCCTCCCCTATCGGGGAAGACGTGATGCCCAGATTGTCGAAGCCGCCCGCTAGTCCATCCGATCTCACCGACATGGCTGGCGATGGGACCGGACAGTCCGCGAGCAGTGCCTCCTCCTTATCTGTTGCAGGGGTGTTTCCCCCCTGCTGATGGTCTGGTAGTGTCTCCACCGGAGTAGTGATGGGTACTACCGCTGGTTTATCGGACCCAACCGCAGCCTCCTCTTTGTCCTCTGACGTTTCAAGGACTTTGAAGTAGCTGCGGTCAAGCCCGGCGTGCAGCATGTACCCGGCTTCTTTAATGGCATCAGCCGAGGACTGATCCATCAGGATGATGCTCCTAGCCTGTCTTCCCTCTGTCGTCGTGTTCACGACCCTCCAGCGGTCCGTGAGTATAACCTTATGGAGTCGCTGGAGCATCTGAAGCTCCATTAACAGAGGGACCTTTTCGCTCACACGTATCCTCTTCCACGCCATTTTCACAGGACGGGGTAAGTCCCTATCTCTGATCACCTTGACCTTGACACCACCGACAGTTTGACCGTCGTAGTGCTTCAGCCAGGTGATCGCCTCATCGCTGGAGCAAGTTATGCTGATGATGCCGCCCTGGACCCCCTTCCAATCAATGGTGAGGACCGGATCGCTCCACATCCTCCTCCAGATGACGTCCTTTATGTTCCAGGCAGTCTCCTCATCAATCATCGTCTTGGGATAGTCATCCGCAATGATGAACATCCTTGTCATAGTCAGGGCTTCTTTAAAGGAGGACCCGAGGCGAACTCGCTTCAGATCCCCTGCCGCATCCCTAGCTTCATCGCTGACCTCTCTCGCCCGTTTAGAGAGCGTCGCCTCCTGTACGGGCGTCTGAGAGACAGCCGATTGCCTTGCGAGCTCGATTCGCTTCCTCCGCTTAGCGAGCCCGCTGAGTCTTTTGCGTCCCTTAGGGGGGACATGGTCACGCAGTCCGCCAGCACCGGCCGCCTGGGTGGTTTGGTTTCCGGGTCCAGCAGAGCCGGACGCCTTCGCCTCCACCTTGGCAGCCGGGGGCAGACCGGAAGACACTGTCTCCTCCAGATCCGCAACTCTTAGGTGCAATTTTGGGGACCAGACTGGCGCCACCACTGGGGTTCGCTGCCGTCACTTGTCCCGCTGCCTTTTTCATGCCCGAGGGCCTTACACTTTGCCCCGAGGGGCCTTGTGTGCATGACGCACTTTGTCCCTTTTTGGGGACTGTTTTGGGGTTTTTATTGATTTTTTTGTCCATATGACTTAATACTGTTCTTCACTCTGATGATTCCCCACCCGCCACGGAGTCCTCACCTTTGGGGATACTTTATAAGCACCAGGGCTATCATCAGAGTATAGGGTTCCAGGGTGAGTTGTCCACGAGACTAACGGTGTTCACTTCCACTCCCGCGTAGTGTAGGCTCACACCGCCGCCTGCGGACCCCTTCACCCCAGAACCCTAGCCTAGCCCATCTGAAAGATGGACTTCAGCCGATTGACTGCCACGCGGCTACGTGACAGCCTCCCGTTTGGACAGAGATCCAGACCAAAGAGGCGTGTTGCCGGCGACAGACAACAACTACCGGTCCATCACCAACTCAACCCCCAGGACTCCTTCACCCTGCTGTACGGGTCACCGCGCACGGCACAAACACGCAGGAGATTGTCCCCCCCCTTCCCTCCCCCCCTACCCCCTGCCGCAGCACCCAATCCCAAGCACCGCGCCATGTCAGGTCATCCGCCATCGCCAACAAGATCCCCCGTGAGGGAAGTTATTGACGATATCCGGGGTGCACCGTCCCGCTCCCATTGTCGTTCCTCTGGACGTATCCGCGGGACTGGCAATGGGCCGGGCACACTAGGAGGTTACCCGACCGCAGCACCCCAAAACAAGGGTGCCTTAACAAGTTAAGAGGTTTTTGGCCTACTTTACCACGCTGGCCAGACGGGTTGGTATAATTGTTTGTTTCAAATTTTCCTCTTCTGGTTGTCGATCGGATGACGTTACTACCTTTGGTGGACTGTTACCACCAGCCTAGCAAAAGTACGGCTACTGGGGCATTCTAAATTTCTCTTTCGCTTCCAGCCCAGTAAGGAAGAATCTGGCAATCACTTACTCACAATACAAAAAATAACACTCTTATACATATACAGACATTCTAATTTGCCTTAATAGTATCTCATAAATAAAAGCATACCCATTTATATATACATAATTATAACATTTCCCTAAACAACTATTTCAATTACAATTATATTAAGTACCTATAATCATAAACATGTATCATGAAATAATTGTTTTCTGTAAAGAAACAAAACTAACATCATGGTACATAAATTTATTTTGTGTCGATGTAATTAAAGGCGTACCTAAATCGTGACATTTGCTATAAACATATTATCATTATTAAACTTATTTATTACATTTTTGTTAAATCGATTATGATTACAATTTTCAACCTAAACAAACCCAAAATTCATTCTATAGCAATCATTTAGATATATACCGCGATTTATAACATTTGCCAAACACGTAAAGAAACTATAAATAAACGCAATACAAGATATTTGAGGAAAATCATTATATTTACCTCAAATTTCGAAAGGGTAATTATTAAGCCCAACCGCATTACTTTCTTTACAACCGCGTTACTCTGTAACATATGTATTCGCTCCCGAGACCCAACAAAAATGAATAGACCTCAGACATCCCAACAAAACTTTTGTTTTTCGAACACAACACCAAAACCGACCTTTCAATTTTAAATGGCTATTTACCACCTTTAAAGCATTTTGATATACAAATTAACCACGACACTTGTGCCTATGCGTGTACCGCGAAAAATGTTTTAGAAATGGATTTGAAATCTTATTTAATTTTATTTATTTATTCTCTTTTATTGAACAAAATAACATCTATTATTTAGAACATTTACACGAAAGATGTACAAAAGCGAACTAAACCCAGCTTGAGTTATCTGCCAGTTACCCCTAGATTATAAAGGGCTATTGGAAAATAATCACAGATTTAAAAAAAACTAACACAGAAGGAATTCAGAGTATATAGTAAGAAGTACATAAATTATATATACACAAATATGAATTCATCTTCATTTTGAATTAAGATTTAATTTTGTTTAATACAGTGGACTTGTCAGACCCTTGACCAAAAAGGACAGCAATTCTTGCTAGCTTACATTCGAGTACAATCAAAACAGATAGGACTCAATTGCCGATTTAGAGCCAACCACTTTAAGTTTCGGCGCCATCACGTCACACACCGTATACACATTTTCTTTGGCACAGATGCTTTCATCATCGGCACGGGACGGAGATAGCAGATGCTTTAGTTTAACCTTTATAAACCTGCAATGACATAGTCTCAGAGATGTAAAGTCAGCAGCATGCCGCCCAATAATCATCGTCGCAGACCGCACCAGGTGAAGTACTAGCACAACCCTCTGAAGTCATTGCAATACCTCACTACTAATAATAGCAAACATTCGACGTGTAGTAAATCTGTTAGTTATTAGTGGGACACATATCCACTGAATAATCCGGCAAGTGAGGTATCCTGTATCCAGCGTAAAAAATATCCACTCAATTCGACAACAAGTGAGCCATCCCGTATCCAGCGGAAAACATATCCACTCAATTAGACAACCCGCTAGTCACCCAGCATCTCGTGGAATACCTATCCACTCAATTATCCGACAAATAGCAACCTGCTCCTCTAGCATAACATCCCAGCAATCATTTTTAGGTCTCCTCAAATTTAACCACTGTGAAATACCTTGATCATCGTTACTTACTCTTATCATGGGCTACAAAAAGTCTTGAAGTGTAGCATTAATAATTTATGTATGTACGTCGAGAATGTAGCCTTTATAATGAATTTACATAGAATCATCCGAATATTGACGTTAACAGCATACAATATTATAATCAAAGTCTAAAAAATAATTAATTTTACCATATCGTTTATACCTAATCTATTTCTAATCAGTCTTATTTTATTTCTATTAGCGTTTACTCAACTCTCACTGCTCGCATGTATGTCCGTCTGTCTATTTATCTCTCTGGTCCAAGTGTTGTGATCCATCCTCAAGCACCCGCAGGCATCAGACTGAGCCGAAACTTGGCATACCAACATAAGTTAGGAAACAATGACAATATGGAGCCGGTCTCAAGACGGAATCCGACAGCGGCCACACAACCTTCTTAAGTTTAGGTCTGTTAGATTAGTATTGACTAGCTCTACACAACCAGATAGTGTCCAAGGACCGATGGTGAAGCCGAAAGGTGACTAAAAGAACCACCCGAGTACTCAACATAACTCCAACGCGCTTGGGGGTCGTTAGATCGGTTTTGTAGAGTCTGATGATGGAGCCCGATGGTGGGCAACCGAACTACCCAATTACTCAACATAACCACGTCGTATTTGGGCTTGTTAAATTTGTACTTACAAGTCCTATGGACCCAGAAGGTTTTTTAAGGTCCAATAGAGCCGAAAGATGTCCAATGGAACCCAACTAAGCAACATATTTTCATTGTTTTTGTTACAAAAGCTTGTCTTCAAAAAGATTAACTTGTTTAATATGCTATTTATCTATCCATATTTCCACGTCAAACCAAATCTCGGGGCAGGCGCAAAGTAATACCTATATAACTGTTATGGTCCAAATAAATGAAAATATAAGTATACGAAAGTATGCATGTATTTGTGTATGCACGAGTATGTATGTGTGCGTAGGGGTTTATGTATGTGTGTGTTGTGTTTGACTCGAACATGTTTCCGCATTAGGAATGGTGCAAGTTTTGAAAAAAATACTCCAGCAGCTTGGAAATATGGGTCGTCAACTGTATTGTTACCAGAAAAGTAATTATTTTGCTAGATTCTATTAATCTAGCTGTGACCGTAAGCAGTCAGCTCCTCCTCTCAAAATTATGACCAAATCCTCTTTACTTTAAATAAGATCTTATCGTGGTACATAATTATATGGCAGGCTTCTAAAAAACTTGGAACCATTGCTTGAAGTAATGGTTAGTGGCACAGATACTTGGTTCTTTAGAAAAAACAGTAAGCAGGGTATGAATTTTTGTTTTTATCCACAAAAGCTACATTAAAGTTATACAAAAACCATTACACTATCGCAATAACAAGCGATTGTAGTATCGATCTAATGGAATTAAATACATTATTAATAGAATTCGTTGGATTCCCCTTAATACAATACTTAACTTTGCAATCAAAATACCTACTATCATCAAGTCATCATATCTCTGCTGACAATTTCATACAATTGCAAAACAACGTAAGTCAGAAGTGATAGAATTTGCTTTATCGGTTCAATAAATACCGAAGTCTGCAGCATTAAAGTACTTAAATATTGGTACAAAATGCAACAACTATTGCCCAGAAACCTTTAACATATGACTGTTTTATTGAACCCACACATACTTTGTTTTTTGAATTGCGCTTCGTCTCCAGATATTTTTTAACATAGCATCTTGAAAATAGTATAATAGCAAGAAAAACTGCAATTATGGAGCTACAAGGCTCAGCAACACCTACAATTAAAAATGAAGTACTTCTAAAAGTAATTACTCCACATTATTTAACATTATAAAATAGCATCTAAATAACAAAATAACAGTGTGGGCTATATAATCAAATATATAAACAAATTAACTACAGCGAAAATATGATTGCAAGATCAAATATCAAAAAAACGTTGTAATGCAAAAGTGTGTGTGTGTGAATGATGTACGCTGTTGGCCGCGAGGCCTTTACAGCTTCACCGGACTTAAAGGCGAGCGTGCAACCACTACGCTCTAGCCAGCCAGAAGGGCAAGAGGCGACATACTTGAGGGCGCCTCTTCGAGGCGCCCTCGGTTGGGACAGTCGCTGTAGGGGGACGGGTGCACTACTAAGTGCACCGGTCAACAGCCGGCTATGGGAGGGGATCTACTACTACGTCGTCGTCGTCGCCCGTATTCTGAGCGGAAAGAAGGGATGACAAAGCATCGGGGGGGTCGGTGAGAACATGTCGCGGCCGGCGGTGGCGGCAGGGGTCGGGGGGGAGATCGTAGTCGGCGGTGGCTACGATTAACGGATTCGCATGGGTAGATGCGTTCGCAAAGTGACTTTTTAATAAAGGCGCGAATAGGTTTGAGACCTAGATCGGAGTGGAGGTCGACGTTCCGTACGAACCAGGGGGCTCCTACGGCTTTACGGAGGAAGCGGTTTTGAACCACTTGGAGTTTATCGATGTGAGAGGGGGCCGAATGCTCGAACACAACACACGCATAAGTCATGATGGGTCGAACGCAAGTTTTGTAAAGTGTCACCTTATTTCTAAGGGACATTTTACTCCGCTTGCAGATTAACGAATGGAGACGACCGAGCACAAATGATGCTCGGTGACGGACCCGCTTGATGTGCGGGCCGAAGGACATGGTACTGTTTAGGGTGACCCCTAGATATTTGACCTCTTTGACCCAGGGAATGGGTCGGTCGAACATGGTCACTTGGCCGAGATTACTTCTAGGGCGGCGCAGGGAGTGGCGCGGGGTGGCACCTCTGGAGAAGAACACCGCAGCGCTCTTGTCCGGGTTCACCTCAATACGCCACTTCCTGAACCAATTCCCTAGGGAATTGGCGGATGCCTGAAGGTGTCTGGTAATGAAACCCTTATTCCTATGCGAGACGTAGAGAGCGGTATCATCCGCGAATAGGGCTAGATGCGCCTTACTCGAACGAGGAATGTCGTTCGTGTAAAGGCTAAACAGGAGCGGAGAGAGAACTGAGCCCTGTGGGACTCCAGCACTGATGGAGTGGAAAGTGGAGCGCGTCATTTCGACGCGATAACGGAAGGCGCGATTCGACAAGAAGTCTCGTAAGATGAGCACGAGTCTGTCCGGCACACCCAATTGGTAGAGCTTGTAGATCAAGCCGTTGTGCCAGACTTTGTCGAATGCCTTCGCGACATCTAGGAAGAGGGCGCCCGTGTAGATGGGTTTGGGTCTATTGAGACCGGAGAGGATGTGCTCCGTGATGCGGTGCACTTGGTGGACGCAAGAGTGTTTGGCTCGAAAGCCAAACTGCTCGTCGATAAGGATACCCCTGGACGTTACGAAGTCTTTGAGCCTCGCCAGAAGTAGGCGCTCGTATATCTTGGCCAGGGAGTTGAGGAGACTGATAGGGCGGTAGCTCGTGGGGAGATTGCGAGGTTTGCCGGGCTTGGGAATGCCTATGACGTCCGCCTCCTTCCACTTAGCGGGGAAGGTGCAGTTCGCCATGGCGGCGTTCAATATGGCCACTAAGAGGCAGATGAGTTGGGCGGGCAGGCATTTCAGAACGCGATTCGAAATGCCGTCAATACAAAAGTAATGGCGAACGAATTTAAGATTTTTTTTATCGATAAGATTACTCTAATACCAGCTTTAAGGCAAATGGTTGCTGCACCCACACACCTTGCAAAAAAAATTTATGCTCATGGCTCCTCATTTAGGTATCTAGACAGATTAAAAACTAACTCAGAAACCAATTACCAGTACAGATCGTGATGATGTATCTATAGGAACAGCAAATGCTTACTGGTGATTTAATATAAGCTCATTGGAATCATTCTTAGTGTATAAATAAAAATATATGAACTAATGACTTAAAATAAAAATTAAGCAGTTTTCCTAAAAATACGTGGAGGCGAAACGTGGGTGTACTAGTACACCTCTGCCAACCCTGCTTGAGGAATATAGGCGTGACGGTGTATCCTAAAAATAATCTTATAGACAATTAAGATTATGTGCAGAATTTTGTACCAATAATTGAAATTATATTTCTTTTTTTTTATTTAAATCTGGAATCTCTAAATTTTGTTTTGCTTTACCTATTATACCTATTTACAATAATGACTTTTTAAAATCTATAAACTATTACTTGGTTTTATCCATTAACTAAACCACCTTAGCGTAAAGATGCAAGTTTACTGTGATGCCATAGTGATCATTTCAATTCAGACCGTAAAATTAACAAATAATTAATCTACATATTTAATTGAGTAGGGTCTAATAGTAATTTTTAAAATTATTGAATGACTTACAAAAAAATAGATAGTAATTGAAGAAGGAATACCCCATCGTGATTTAGACCGAGGTTTTAATAAAGTAACGGGCGTAGATAATCCAAAATTGCTAGAAATAACCATTACTAATGAACTTGGTTGGAAGCCGCAAACCAAAGAAAAGAGTAAAAAGTGAGTACATAGTCGACCAGGGATTATGCCCTGCATCAATTAGGCTACTAAGGTACGCCATATTTAGAGAAAATTTCATTAACACGGGAATTAATTTAAGTTTCATTTCAGTCGCAATTCTTACTTTATTGATTTCAATATAAAAACATTTATATTTTAAAGATAACGTTTATTACAAAAACCAATCCTGCACTTTATTTCGCATGGGTAAGTACAAAGACATTATAATCAATCAAAAGGACCAACATCAACTTGCACTACGCTGGAGTAAGTGAAAGTAAGAAGAGGCCTTGACCTCCTAGGGCCCATAGATTTATAATAATAATAATTATTACTATTATAACCCGACTGCAATACCAAGTGAACGGCCATGGATAATAAGATATCAATAACTATGGCTGGTGTTCGTATTCTCAGAAATAGACAAGCTTCTATCCACGAAAACCTGACTTCCTGTCTGTTGTTTCCTTTATCCGTCCCATAGTTAACCTGAGCAGGCAACTTACATAATTCTAACTTCTCGCAAAGGGCCTCTTTTTCATGACCAGGTAAAACTCGTGATCTCAACGAGACATAATTACTATAAGCCCATAATATGACACCATTTGAAAGAGCTTTATGTCAAAATGAAATAAATATTATAGAATTTTGCTACTATTTCTCATTGACATTTTCTTATTACTATTGTAACCTGTGTATCTTTACTGATACTAACATGGTTCATCAATATTAATTTCTTCAATATTCCTATTGTACCAATTCTATTTTTTTTTCATTGAAGTTTCTTTATATACACCCTAAAGTTTTGTGAATACGCCTTGAATGAATTAAAATGTTTACACGCAAGTAAACTATCGTGATCATATATAGATAATCAATACAATTATAGATCATTATTGGTATTGCTGTGTATACATTCTGTGTATACCCAAAAAAGTGTATATAAAAAACCGTGAAGTAAACTGGCTAATCTTAATTATAAATCGCAAATAAGTAAATAAGCGGGCGTGTAGCAAAGGATACTTATATAGTCAGGTGAATACTAAAACATTGTGGCTTAAAATATTATCATCATAAAATGCGAATAGATCTTCATGTATTCATTTAATTTAGAACAGAAGAAAAGAAAAAAGATACTAAATATTGCTGAGCATACCTTGTTGGTGTGTCCCGCTTATGATGTGCGACGAAGCAAATAAAACACTTTTAAAATATGGATATCATACTTTTAATCTCGATCATTAATCCCGTGTGGGTACACGATACACTTTTTAACAAATCCTGGTCACCCGATTCCTTCGTCTGTTTCTATCGAGCGCTAGAATCGAATTATCTTAAAAATGGCCGGCCTCATCAATTTATACTTTTAGTTGAGTCAAATCAGATACTATTTAAAATCAGCATTACATCCACAAATCAAATGAAGTACTATTTATTTTCTATAACAATTAAAAGTCAGATAAAATACTTTTAAAATTCGAAATAAATAATTTGTAACCGGAAATCGTGACACTCCCGTCTAGGGATTATAGACGTGACGTTTTTTTTTACTAGAACGTAATTTGATAAAATATGCAGGCAGGCATATCCTTCGTAGTACTAACGGCCGTTAAGGCAGAAACCATCTCTAGTGACAAGTTAGGCCCGCAACCTGATGAAGGTACTGTGCGTAAGTTTAAACTACGTTCTATAATCGTTTATATTTTTCGGAGCAGTGGTTTATATTTGTCTCGCCAAGTGAATCGCTCTCTCCGTAATCGCCCTCAGCTCATCCCTTGTACAGGTAGTGGGGTATAAGGGTAAAATAACTACTTTAAATGTGAATCAAATATAGTTAATAAAATATTCACACCGTAAGATTCTTACACTTGATATTTTATGGCTACGGGCATACAGCCCCAGCTAAAGCTGTTCAAAGCTTCTTCGGAGATTTACTATGTAATTTTCAGAGAAAATTCTTGATAACATTAACTCGCGGAATCTGATTTCTTGATTTATATTTCCTTATGTTTATATCTTTTTGCCAAAGCCATTTCTTACTTTGTCGCATGATTTTTGTTTTAATGTGCAAATAAGATTTGGTAAAGCACTAATACGGATTTTGCTAATTTATAGAGAGCATTATTTTAATGTACATTAAGTTGGTACCTATGATGTTATGATAAATACTAATCCTATGGGCTATGTCGGTAACCTTGGTTCTTCTACGAATCTCCTCATTCCTGATTCGATCACTTAGAGAAACGCCAAGCATAGCTCTTTCTATAGCTCGCTGAGCAACTTCATCTTTTTTATGAGAGCTATTATAAGAGACCACATCTCTGATCCGTATATCATCACTGGTAACACACATTGACTAAAAACCTTAGTCTTACGGCACTGGGGTATTTTGGATGGGAAGATGTTGCGTAGTTTCCCAAACGCTGCCCAGCCGCGTTGGATTCGTCGATTGACCTCTCTCTTAAAGTTGGACCTACCTAGCTGGACCACCTGTCCCAGGTAAGTGTATTCGTCGACAGCTTCAAGAGTAGAGCTCCCAACGGTGAGTGCGGTGGGTATCAAAGTTGTGCATTGGTTTAATAGTAATAATCTCCTACTCAATGATAAGAATACTAAGTGCATCAAATTTTCGACGCCTAACGTGAGGCAGGTAGGAGCTAATGTGCAACTAAATGGAGTCGAGTTGGATCTTGTTGAATCAACTTCGTTTTTAGGGATTACCGTAGATGTCAAATTACAATGGGCCGAACATATTCAAAAACTATCTGGAAAGTTAAGCTCGGCAGCTTATGCGGTTAAAAGAATTAGGCTCCTAACCGATGTTGAAACGGCTAGAATCGTTTATTTCAGTTATTTCCATAGTATTATCTCCTATGGAATCTTGCTTTGGGGGTGCAGACCTTAATACCATATTCATACTACAGAAAAGGGCTATTAGAGCCATTTACAATCTATCTCCTAAAGAAACTCTCAAAGATAAGTTTAGGGAAATAAACATTCTAACCGTTATTTCCCAATTCATATATGAAAATTGGTTATATATGAAAAAGAATATTGACTAATTTGAAAAATTGATCCACACTGTTAATACTCGGAGTAAAAATAATCTTGCTGTACATGTCACGCGTCTCCACAGAAATAGCAATTCGTTCATGGGCCAGTGTATACGCTTTTATAACAAACTTCTCTACGATATTCGAAATTTACCAATTAATTAATTTAAACCCGTAATCAAGACTAAATTATGTAAGAAAGCTTATTACAAAATCTCGGATTTCATAGAAGATAAGAATGCGTGGGATTGAAGTGCCATGTTATTGATAGTAATGCTATGTATTGTTCTCTTATAATTACGGCAATGTTAAAGTGTAGCGTGTTCTGCCTGACGAGCTTGGGGTATTGCTGCTTTGTAGACACAATGTGGCTACCGTCTTTGGGGTTCCGGTTTGGTCATGCTCACTATAATGTCTTTGCTTGCGGTGGCTGTCTGGCGCGGGTCACTCCCTTCCCTCCAATATGGTCGAGGGGAATGCTGTTCCAGCAGTTTTACTCGTGAACGGGTGCTGTTTTTGGGGACTGGTCCATCTGGAATTCTTTAGACGCTCTTTACAGATATTATTAGATTCATATCTCGATAGGCATCAAACTAGAGCTAGGTCATAAAGTATTTAATTGTAACCTAAACATTGTATCCACACAATATGATTGAAAAAAAGGAAAGAAAGAGAAGTAAATAAAAAAGACAAGCCCGCTGAGTTTCTTCGCCGGATCTTCTCAGTGGAGGCCGCATTCCGATCCGGCGGTAGATTAGTAGTATAATTAGATTTAAAAAAAATGTAAATTGACTATTTGTAAGCGCCCCCGCAGGGCTTATACAAAATTAATTATTTGAGTTTGAGTTTGAGTACAATGTGGACGTTAAACATTATTTTCGTTTTGTCCATGTTCATTTTAGACCCACTTGTTGGGATACTCTGTTGAGGTTCCCGACCGTTCGTCCTAGATCTTCCAGTGGTTCTGCTATTACTATGATGTCGTCAGCAAATCGAAAGTGAGTGTTGTATTTGCCTTTGATGTCGATGTCAATTCCTCGCCATCCCAAGAGCTTGAAGGCGTCCTCCAAGGTAGCCGTAAACAGTTTCAGAAATAACGTCCGCCTGTCCATCCCCAACTTCTCGCAAAGGGCCTCTACGTGTTAGAACAAGTAGAGGCTCTTGTCGAGAAGTTAATATATAGAAGTTAATGTATGTATGTCACCTGCTATGATCGATTGCCGAAAATGAAGTATATATCTTCATTTTCAGCAATTGATCTTTTTTTTTTTATTGAACAGATTTTATTATTATAATGTATCTTGCTGACAGCCAGGGGCTTTACCCGGACCTTTGAAAGGCTTGTATGGGGACATGGGTCTAACACGTAGAAGCCTTTTGCGAGAAGTCACCTGCTAAGGTCACTTGCTGGAAATCAAGAAACATAAACAGCGAGAACGGACGCCGGCCATAATGAGTGATACCTACCTACCCGAGGCCGGCAGTGACTCGCCGCTTACTAGATGGGCCCTTAAACTGTCGTCCTAAGACAACTGAAGACAACACCGGTGTAAGAGACTCAGGGGTGTCAAGAGGTGTGCTGCGATTTCACCGAAGTTACTCGCGGTGTTATGGACTTTAACACTTTCACCTCTGGAGTACATCGACGTTGGAAAGCATTATCTTCCTACGTCGATAAAACTCTCGCAGCTCCTCTCTGGACAGCCAATTAAGGCAAGCCAGAACCGAGAGTCCTGCTAACACGGTTTCCACTCGACTGACGAAGACACACCAAGGTGGGGGCCCTGACCGACTCTCTGGAGTACTCGGGTGTCGTTACTCACCAACAGCTCGCCACAAGCTGCCCTGCGGGCTTATTATTAATATTGTTATTATATTAGTTCCCTACTATTCGAGATCACTCATGTGTGATTACCACTTGCTAACGGTGAAAGAAAACATTGTTAAAATGTTTTGTACGTTCTCTCGGCTATGGAAGCTTCCATAGCCGAGAGAATGTACAAAACATTTCCGTAAGAAATGTAATGATATTAAGAGCCCGAAGAATGGGAATAGGTTTGACTTCTGTCACATGGGAGTAGATCACAAAATTAGATTGCTAATTCTACATAATCCTAAACCTCCGGGAGCCTCCCTCCTTAGGAGGAAGAAGAGGTAGGTATCTAGGCGCGGTGCGACTTTCTTGTTCCAACCCTGTCATGTTTAGCCATTTTCAACTAGTGTATTAACGGGTTAACGGGTGAGTATCGTGAAATAAATCTGATTTATCTTGTGATTTCCGAAAATTTTGAGTGCTTACCAGCAACAACACTCACTGTAACGGTAACGTCAAACATCTCAGTTTGTAATCAAAAAATATATGATTATGTACTTTAGACATCTCGCTTCACCATCCTCAGCATATTCTTAAAAACCAATAAGTATAAATATCTCTTGCATATTCATCAGACCGTCATTACCAAACACTAATAAGCCTCGATCCCTGCGCGCACAAACTTAAACACGAGGTACTAAGTCTAAGGCCACAAGTCCCATACAACACGGCCATAAATAACACGCCGTATATAACTTAAAACACATAATGTACCTAAATATCGCGCTGTAATAGATTTTGCCGTAATGCGTCAAACAACAGTAATTTATGGCCAGATATTTGGCAAGCATCGGGGCACGGAAAAGCGTGATAATTTCTAGTGAGTGGATGCAACGTTTAAGGCGGGCGAACCATGTTCTATTTGCAATGGAAACTTTAGTGGACAATATATTATTCTGATTATTTAGATCTGAGGGCTAAGCACCAACCATTTAAAACTATCCTAACGGTGCCGAGATAGTGTATGA
This sequence comes from Phalera bucephala, assembly GCA_905147815.2. NCBI lineage: Eukaryota > Metazoa > Arthropoda > Insecta > Lepidoptera > Notodontidae > Phalera > Phalera bucephala. Next base: position 17,576,249 of record LR990609.1, on the reverse strand, counting down.
GACAGTGTGCTGTCACTTTCATCTTTATTTAGTAAAATTTAAATGTGAAAAGGTGGCATAAAAACTCGATAGCGTCACGCTAATGTCAATCTGCTTATGCTAAGCTCTGATTCTTGAAAGACACTTCGTTTATAAGGGAGGGCACGTACTCAAAGGAGGGCAAATTTTAGCAGTATGTGATGCAATTTTTTTAACACTGTTTCGCGAATGTATTAACAAAGTTACACTGTTACACCTATATTCCCTACTTTTCGCCGATGGTGGTTAGCAAGCATCGGGTCACGGAAAAGCCTGATAATTACTAGTGCGTGGATGCAACGTTCAAGGCGGGCGAACCATATTCAATTTGCAATGGTAAAATTTAGTAGACAATATATTATTCAAACGATTAAGAGCTAGCATTTGAGCATTTGACGTTATCGTAACGTAACCGAGACAGTGTTTTGTCACTATTATCTTCATTTAGTGAAATTCAAGTGTAAAAAGAATAGCATATCAACTGGATAGCGTCACACTAACGTCTGTATGTTCGTGCTAAGCCCTCTGTTTCTTGAATGTGCCTTCATTTATAAAGGAGGGCAATACACAATTAACACACAGCAATTATGCGCATGTGATATATATGAGGAGATTCGTAGAAGAACCAAGGTCACCGACATAGCCCTTAAGATTAGCAAGCTGAAGTGGCAATGGGCGGGCCACATAGCGCGAAGATCGGACGGGCGTTAGGGCAGAAAGATTCTAGAGTGGAGACCACATATTGGCAAGCGCAGCGTGGGACGACCACCTGCCAGATGGACCGACGATCTTGTGAAAATCGCAGGAAGTCGTTGGATGCAGGTGGCATCGGACCGGTTACGCTGGAAAGCGATTGGGGAGGCCTATGTTCAGCAGTGGACAAGTATAGGCTGAGATGATGATGATGATGATGATATATATTTTAATGAATATTTACAAGAAATTTTAAGTAGTGTAAACTCACCACGGATATTCTCGTGAATCAAAAAATTAACAGCGTCACGCCAATATTCCCCAAGCTGGGTTGGCAGAGGTGTACTGTGCACACTTCGGTTTGATAACGATGCAAGGTCCCAATGCAATAAGGGACAAGTTTATGGGCAGATATTTGGCAAGCATTGGGACACGAAAAAGTACCTTCAGACCATATAAAGCGTTCCATATTCCAGACCTTTCTTCGTTAACGTCGTTACAGGATATGTATGTCAGGAGTACTTGTCACACCCTGTCTACGAGCCTATACGTGTTAAATTAGAAAAGGGATCAACAGGAAAACAGCGGGAACTTTGTCTTCAGGATGGATGCAGCATTCATACTACGCTACTATTTTTAACACGGGTTACGTTTAAAACGTCACATATAAGCGTAAGTATCAATATAAAACATCATACCAAAACTTAGACTGAGACATTAGCACGAACAGATTGACATTACCGAACGCTATCGAGAAGTGTTGTAAAAACGCTTAACACGGCGCTTAAAACGCTTACGTCTTCTACGTGTTTCAACGCTCGTGAGCGTCGACTCAGCGATAAACGCTCGACTTCAGCGCTCATTTTTACAACACTACTATCGAGTCAATAAAGATGGTGACAGCAGTCACGCTTTCTCAACAGCACGCTCACTTCAATGTCTTCATTTTAAGCCTGAAGGCTTAATATCAAAGCCAAAATATCAAAAGAAAAAAAATCATTTTTATTTAGTTAATTTGTAGTGTCACGAAGATGGTATCTGATCATAAAACGTTAAATAAGTCATAACTTTAATAAAAATAAAAGGAATTCTAGTTTACATTAGAAATGCAAAAGAGAACGGTAGCGGTAATGCAAACCAAATATCGGCCTTGACGAGACGCTTACTCGCCGAAACGACAATGAAAAACTTATTGTGAACGCGAGTTACATTCGAAAAGGAAATTTAAGAAGTTTCATCGAGCAACGAAATAGACCATTAAGCAAGATTATTAAAGAAAAATAAAAGTAATAAAACAAGTCGTGCGTATCGTGTAGAAAAGAGGATGTTGAGGGCGATAGAAGGAGGGCGGGAAGGGCGGGCGAGAACAGGCGCCCAGTCGCTTGTCGACGCCCGCAAGGATAGCCGTTGCGCACCCGACCCTCCGGAACTTTAGAACGAACTTCACTGCCCGTGATTTCGAACATTGCTTTCTGTGCTCGGATGACAAAATGTGATTTTGTTGTTAACTTTGACGACGTAAAAAAATATTGTAAAAATGTTGCTGCCTAAAATAATGTTTAAAGTTTTCGAAATTGTGTTTTTAACACCTGTTTTAATGCACTTTGATGGGATTAACAAATGTGTCGTGTACAGTGAGAAGATTCCGATTGGTAAGTCAATATTCAGATAATTTTGTTTTGAGTTAGATGATATTTTCTTTAAATTCAATTAATTTTTTTTTAACACCCAAAACAAATATTTTATTTCTTTTAATTATTTTTGTGCCAGGCATGTACTTAAAATTATTAAGTTGGTACAAACGATTATTTTAATTTGCAAAAATATTTAGTTTTATCATCCCCGTTTTTGTTTTATGGCTTTTATTAGTTTTATTGATCATTACAGAATGTTTATATTTTTGTTCCGCTAAAACAAACATTTTATTTTCTGTAATAATTTTTGTATAGTATTATGCCTTTGCATATAACATATTCATCAAATTTAAATTAACTACTAACTTATTTGCACTGCGAATGTAACTAAATTATTGGAATCAAAAAGGAAACTAATGTTATATCTTGTTTATTCAATAATATATTCGAACTAAAAAGAACAAAAAAATTGCCTTATGCAATACAAAAAGGAACTGCAATTTTTTTTTATCAAATCCTGTACGTTATCTTCTCACTTTGGGCGGCCATGATAGTTTAATATTTGAGTTAACTAGTCCGGCTCCGGATTCCCGCGTACTTACGAAAGTCGAACCAAGACCGTATTAACTCCAAGAGCTCTAACTAAAGCAACTAAGTGGACCCGTAGCGCCGAGGTGACAAGTTATAAGATATTAATTCCGTTCAAACAATAACGGCGGGCTGACTTTTCTAGAACAAAGATACCTTTTGGTTCTTAATAATATTTTAAGCGTCGGTAAATTAAGAGAAGGGAGGAAATTTGAAAGCCTTTTATTGATTTGCTTACACAGTTGTTAAAGGTACGATCTACGTTTTTATTATTAAAAGGGCAGTTTTAATTACCGATGTTTTGTCACAAAATTGTATAGATGGAACAGACAAGTCTATTTTTTTATATTTTCTTAAAAGCAATTAAACTGTTTGTAAGAATAATATATTATTTCCACATACCATATAATTTTATCCCTTAGTGACTCAGAGTTATGGTTTCTACAATTGAATAAAGAATTACAGTGATATGAGGAACTTGTGGCCCATCGCATAACATTCGCAGTGTTGCCATTTGCTTTGAATGTACCCAAGTTGTTTTTTAATTAGTAACCGTGCGGTGCGGGTAAAGCAGTGATAGCCTAGTGGTTAGACCGTTGGACTGCAAAGTCAAAGGTCTCGGGTTCGCACGCAGGCACGCACCTCTGCCTTTTCGAAAGCATGTGCGTATTAAAAATTAATTATCACTTGCTTTAACGGTGAAGGAAAACATCGTGAGGAAACCTGCATGCCTAAGAGTTTCTCGAAGGTGTGTGAAGTTCGCCAACCCGCACTAGGCCAGCGTGGTGGACTATGGCCTAAACCCTCTCAGTTTGAGAGAAGGCCCGTGCCCAACAGTGGGACAGTTTCTTAACAGGGCTAATAATAATATAATATATATAACCGTGCGGACCGAAATGTGTCCGGACAAAGAGCAATATTAACGCCCCCTGTCCATGTCATCCACATGCCAAAATATCCTTGTCGCACTATAGATATTAATTATTTCGGCTTTGTTGACAAATTAACTGTATTATAGTTTGCATCCTGCAAGGGATATGATAGATCTGATAATGAGTTAAACATCCCAATATATTAAAAAAGCAACGAAAAAATGTATATCTACAATGGTAACAATTTCTGGGCGTACGGATGGTAATGTTCACGACAATTTTTTTGTCCTTTAATTAGTATAATATAAATAAATAATATAAGCCTGTATTGCCCACTGCTGGACACCTTTGTCCACTAATTGAGGTGAGAGAGATTAGGTCATACTCCACCACGCAGACCCAGTGCGGATTGGTGGAGGCAGGTTTGTGGCCACCGGCTGTTGGAACCTATCAAGCCGCCTTTAAGGCTTCCAACGCGGCTTAACGACTACCAAATTTAGTGGTAGCCGGGACCAACGGCTTAACGTGCCTTCCGAAGCACGGAGACGCTCGAATATGAAAATGCCACAAACGGTGACCCATCTCGGGCCAACCGAGACGAACGCTGCTTAACCTTGGTAATCGGTAAAAACACCGCGGTCGCACAGCGCTACGAGCGCCTAGTAGTATAGCATAGACATATTCATCACTCTAAACTCATCCTACTAATATTACAAAATTGTATGTTTAGATGTTTGTTACTCAATCACGCCCACTGATAGTTTTTTACATGGATTAACATATAGGATACTTTTTATCCAGAAATGTAAGGTGAAAGCGGAGGAAGTCGCGGGCATAAATTAGTCTATATCTATAACATCACGCCAGATCCCTTGCGGGGTAGGCAGAGAGTACAGAGTTCCAACAGGTTCTTTCCTTACATACCTCTCTGGCTTCCTAGACTCTCATAGTTCGTCTCATACACGCTCGCCGGTTACGGGGACTCTTTACTTGTCCTTCAGATAAGACTCGGTCTGTTTGGTCGTGGTAAGATAGTCTAGGTCTTCCCCGGTATCTGCATCCTTCCACTTTCACATTGTATATCTGTTTTGTCATTCTTTCCTCTGGAATTCTTTCTATATGCCCGAACCAACGGAGCAGGCCCTTTCTCATCTTTACACCGATACTATCTTTCATACCTACCCCTTTCTTACTACGCTGTTGCTAATGTGGTCAGTCAGCTTCACTCCGCACATCTTCCGCAGAGCTCGCATTTCTACCGCATTTACCTTACTTTCATTCTCCTTCTTACATACCCAGCTCTCGCTACCATATAACAGCGTTCGGACAAGAACTCCGTTATGTATGGCCAGCTACGCCTTATGGCTTAAGTGCCGGCTCCCAAGTAGCTTTCCCATCGCACCATTCACTCTGTTCCCTGCACTCACTCTTCTCTCTATGTCAGAGGTGTATTTCCCATCCTTACTGAAGGCGCATCCAAGATATACAAACTCATTCACTTGTTCCAGCACATCGTTACCAACCACAATCCTTTAGTTTAGTATAGCATAGCATAAATTAGTTTCACAATATATTGACTTCTAACAAGTTAAATAAACACCCTTACAGACTACTCGTGCTTCTTCCGCTTATTCATGTGATAGTAACTATAAATTATTTTTTTCACTTAATCCGTTGGCGTGATAGTTTAAGAATTATCTTAAACATTGGAGAAAACCAAATATTGCGAGCTCACATATAAAACGGGAATCATTTACAGTCAATAGCTGAAGTGGCTGATCATGTAAAAATATTCTCTATCTATATCACCACGTCAGATCCCTTGCGGGTAGGTATAGAATACAGAGTTCCAATAGGTTATCTGGCTTCCTCCACTCTCATAAAATTATGCCTTACTAAAAATATATTTTTTTTCAAAACTGTCGAAACAAATTTTGTTCCTCGCAAAAAGTAGTAGTGGCTTGGTGGCGGGTAATAGATGGATGCGTACAACACAAGTCTAGTGGTAGAGCGATTTATGAGGAGGCATTTGTCCTGAAGTGGACGTCTTTCGGCTGATGATGTATATCTAGTAACTAAAAAGTCAAGTTTGAATAGTACTACGTAATCATTCAGTCATTTCTATGAATCGATAACTTTGACTGTGTGGAGCGACTCTCTTGTAGACTTTCTTAACAGGCCCCTGAATCTTCGCGTACCTTATCCACTCTTAAACTACTAAAAGGTATTTTCTAACCACTCATATTTTTTTCATAGTATTGCGAAGAAAATTCGAAGACATTACAAAATGGCCGCTTTTCCACAGTTGAAGTTTTGGGTAAAAAAATACTCGTAATAGGAATTGGCGAAGGACCTAATTTTTTTCACATTTTAAGAAAACGAGCTTGGTGAAATGTGTGTGTACACCTCCACTTACCCCTTTGAGGAAAACTAGCGTAAAGTCTATCTAAAAATGTAAGAACTTTTGGTAAAAAATATTACGTAAAGGATTTATAGGTAACTGATTAAATTTTGAGGTCCATTAGCGCCTCGTTAGAATCATCGACTCGTCATAATTGAATCAGGCTTTTAAAGTTCTCTTTAAAGTTGAAATTATTATTCTACGAATATGAAGGGGCATCAAGTTCATTAATTATTCCGAAAGTTACATTAATTGAAAACAATTACCACATTTATAAATGTTGAAAAGGGTATTTGCTTATTTAAAAAATCACGATTGAGGGCTTAGCGCGAACAAATTGACCTTAGTGTAACGCTATCGAGTTGATATGCTATGCTTTTCACACTAAAAGTTTAGTAAATAAAGATGAAGTTGACAGCACGTTTTCTCGACAACGTCACGCTTACGCCAGTCTTTTCGTACATAGCTCTCTATTAGAGACAATATTTTGTTTGCGTGACGTGAAAGCAAAATAAACAGGGAGAAAAAGTAAGAACCCGTTTTGTAATATTAATATCAATTACAAGTGAAAGTATTTATTATAGGTATTTACAATAAAGAAGTGTATGTACAGTTAATATTTAAAAAGAAGAAACAGAAACAAAAACTATATACAAATTGGTACAATACAATTACAAGTGGGTATTGATCGGTGTAGTGTTATGCTTACTGCAACTGTAGTTAAGTTGCATTTTTACAAGTTTTTAATTTGCATCGTTTGTAGAATCTAACTTTTTAGGGTTCAAATTTTAGGGCCAATAGAAATTCGGCATGTATATGTAACCGTGGAGCTGAAAGTTGAGAAAAGCAACATGACGGCACCTAACCGCCTGATGATTATTGAATTTGTCTTGACCCATATGATGTTCAAGTCTGATTATAGAGCCGATATTTGGAATCGCTGGAATAGCACTAGGTGGTGTCCAGAATTCAGATCTTATGGCTGTATCATCAGTGATACGGCCAAAAGGTGGCCATAGCATATGCTTGAGTATCATAGCACTGGTCTGATGTTGGACCTAGAAGGTGATCTCAGGGAAACATGTCAATAAAGCCGCCTAGCACTCATTGGGTTTGTCTTGATAAGTTCTAAAACCCAGTACGTATTCAAAGTCTGGAGACAAGTGTTTTGCTCACTGGATGAGATACCACGAAGCCATAAAAAGACATCACTTGACGCTAATTTCTAGGTCGTGCTTAGTATTTGATGGCAAAATCAAATGGTGGCCATTGAAACTCCTTAAGTAAACAAAATAGCCACATCGTGTTTGGCCTAATTGAGTTTTTTTTAAAGTTCTATAGACTATAATATCTTTCACATAAGATAGGTGGTGACAGTTCTAAGTGCCAAACTAAATTAATATTTAATTCAATCGTATTAAGGCATAACACTATAAGTATAGAAACAGGTCATGCCTCGTATTGCCATTGAACAAAGTGTTATTATAGCCACACCAAATATCTATCTATCTTCGATCTTCCGCAGAAATATGTCAACTGCAGGTCAAAGGACTCCCCAAAAGATTGCCATGACGAGCCGGTTCTCGAGTGACGACCACTTACTGTAACACGTGGAGTGGGCAGGCCCCCTACAAGAAGACCTAGTGAAGGTCATGGTAGAAGTTGGATACGTACAGCACCCCAACGTGTTAAGATAAATCCAATTAGTTTCAGATGTAAATAAAGATACTACACTTAGTCTAATATTTCAAAATAATTACGAAACTGGAAGCAGAGTCAAAGGCCGGTACTTATTGGGGTAGGTTAGCTCGTTGATCGAACGTTGTTTTATTTTCCGCCTCTTTAGTTGCGGCGAGGGCTTAATTAATGACCTTTCGCTGGACAAAGGCCAATCTTGGAAACTACTCTTTATCATTAGGACTACGACTGCGGGGAAATGTATTATAAGTACAAGAACATTTTGTGCACTTTTATTAATGCAGTTGAAGGTCACCAGAGCGTGAAATTTAAAAAAAAACATTCTTACTAACAGTCCCTAGTCTGTAGGTCGCGTTTTATTACAAGTATTGTATAGTAGTAAGATCGTTAATCGTTCGTGAAAAGCTCAAAGAAATCAGTCGTGAAAAGTTTTATAAACTGATTTTTGTACTAAAATATTAGTTTTAAAACTATATTCACGACTGATTTTTGTTCTGTAATACAGGCCTTAACATCTAACATTTTCTGTGAACTGTGAATGCAAACAGAGGTTTACTCATTGCGTTTTCTTTATCTTTTTACCTTTATCAATATTTGAAAATCCTACTAATATTATATTATAAATGTGAAAGTGTGTATGTTCAGATGTTTGTAACCTAATCACGCAAAAAGGGCTTAACGGATTTGGGTAAAATTTGGCATACATATAGTCTAGTACCTAGATGAACAAACAATATACTTTTTATTTCAGAAAAAATTGAGGTTCCTGTATTAAGTCGACGCAGACGAAGTCGCGGGCAGAAACTAGTTGAGGAATAAAGAAATGGGGAATTATGAAAAAGGCAGTTGGACAGTTTGGAATCTCATTGCTTACGTTTGTAAAATATAAATCACCAGCGAGTATGATACATCATTGTTATCGCCAGCCGAAAGACTTCCATGGCAAGTCAAAGGCTTACTAAAAGATCGCGACCACAACCGGCTTTATGCTGTATGCATCCAGCTTATATTTGCGACCTTCATCAGATCAACGGTCTTGTGGGGAGCCTACCCACTCCATGTCTTCAGGTACGAGGTCGCTACTCGAGAACCTTTGTGCCCTAAAAGCCATCAGTTCTACGAGCAATGTTGCCCCATTGCCACTTAAGTTTGGCAATTCTGAGAGATATATCGGTGACTTTGGTTTTCCGTCGCATCTCCTCGTTAATTCGATCTCACAGGAAAACTCCGAGCATAGCTCTTTTCATTGCCCCTTAGGTGACCTTGAGCCTTCTTATGAGGCCCATCGTGAGCGACTATGTCTCGGTGCTGTAAGTCATCACTGACAACACACCGGTCAAAGACTTTATTCTTAAGAAACTGCGGTATTTGGGACGAGAAGATATTTTTTTCTTTATTATGTACGCATGATCATAAAACAAGTTGGACCGATGACTAGGTGAAGATTGCAGGTTCAAGCTGGATGCATAAAACCAGTTGTCGTGGTAACCTTTGCTGGAGGCCGCTGCACTGCAGTAGGCGTTCGCTGGATGACGTGATACAATCAAAATAACAAAACAAGAATGAATTAATAGTAAAAAAACATTTTCAAGAGTCAGTAATGGTGTAATTTAAAATGACCAACCGCCATAAAATTTCGTGTCTATGCTGTTGGCCGTTGAGAAGTTTCTTCTGGGTGAAGAATCAGGTCATCCTCGTCATTGGAACTAAACCTACATGTCAAATTCAACTCCTCTCAAGATTTTTAGATTTGACTTAAAAAAACAAACATTGCAAGTAAACTAAAAACTTAAAAATAACTGCTCCTTGCCATGTTATTGTCTTTAGTAAAGCCGGTATAATATTAATAAACCACACTGGAGAGCGTAGTTGGCAGCGACTGTTATTAAAAAGAGCTGCCAAAATCTTAACATTAAACTAGAGTAAGTATATTTAATTTAAATGACCTCTTGAAAACTGTATCAGCGGGTATGTGGCATTTACTAATAACAAAAACATAATACTTTGTATGCAGTAAGTGACCATCTACTGAGCCGCTATAAATTGTAGTTAGTTATTTCTTCTCTTATCATAATAATCTGGTAAACTTACAATCATTATCAACATCATCTCAGCCTTTACCCGTTCACTGCTAAAAATAGGCATCCCCAATCGCTCTCCAGCGCAACCAGTCCGATGTCATTTGCAAACTTACGATATTTAAACAAAAATGAAAAAAAACGTCGCCCCACTCTAGAAATTATTCCTTTCTCGTAGATGCGCTTTTAAATTTACACGAACATCCAGACCGAAAATAAATTTTCGTGGGCCACACAAAGATTTATACCATGTGGGAATTGAACCGATGACTACTTTATCCAATTGGTGAGGCCGCTTAGGCTCTTAAGCACTTCTACTTCGTTATTCTACCAAAATTTCTTTCTGACAATATTCAAACTTGGTAAAAATCGTCATAAGCACATATTTTTGCTTGCCTTCTCTCCGTGGTTAGAACTAATTATTACAGAAAATCTATCTATCTAAATCATCACGCCAGATACCAACAGAAAATCTTACTTTTCATTGTCTTTCACCTGAATACCTAACGTGAATATCTAAGCTACAAATTGTATTAGAATTAAACTTAACCCATAATGCACCAACTTTACACAAGTTCACAACACAACTAATATTTTTCAGAAATTACATGGCAAAGTTTAATAAAGGACAAATTGGACCGTCGCCCTCAAGGGAGGATCCAAATTTACTAGTTCTAAATTTCAAAGTGATTGAATTTCTCGGGTTCGATTATCTCCAGATTGTGTTAGGCTCTTTGGATGTTATCAGCTGACGATTTCGCGACCCATATCTCAATAGTTCTGCTGTGGATTTCTCTTACTTAACAAATTATCTTAGAATTCAAATAACTCTGCTCACATTTTTTCTCGAGGATTATTATAGGATATGTACATAATATATCGAGTTTCACGTTTAAACCTTTTATTTATTAGAGAATGTTCCACGACGCGTCTCGCTGGTGACGTCAGAAGTTGAGCGATAGCGACTTTACTTGACATCTTGTCCTGCGACCTATGACGTTAATTTTTGTTTAGTCGGTTGCAACATGTCGCCCGGAGAGGTTTCTCTTAGAGGTTTCTACATTGGTTGTCAATTTTGTTGCACAGACGTCTACACTACAGTCATACACAAAGATATTTTAGCCCGCGGCCAAGCTCGAAACCAACTCGGAACTAACGCTGTCATCGAGTAAAATGATATTTCATGACAGTCGCAGAGTTGCCGTTTGCTATGAAATTTATCCAATTTATTTTTTTAATTATTAACCGTGCGGACCCTTCTGTTGAAATATTTCCCTGGATGTAGAAAAATACTACATAATAACCCAATTTCACACCAACGCCCCTGGCAATGTCATCTACGGGCCAAAATATTCTTGTCGTACTATATGTAAGTTTAGTGTCTCCGCTGAAGTGACACGGTGACAAGGAACATTGGGCTTAGTACGGGAAAATTGACGTTAGCATGACGCTAGCGAGTAAGCGTGGTGTCACGTTCACGTTTATTGATGAAATTGTAATGTGACAATGATGGCATATCAACTCGCTAGCGTCACGCTAACGACAATCTTTTCAAGCTGAGCGCGATGTCACTTGATGTCGCGTGACATCTAAAGCGCCTCGTATCGTGCGACATTTGTCTTCTATAAGGCTTTAGTTTCACGAAAAATATATTTCCAATATGGAATTTGTTTCTAGATGAAATCGCAGATTTGACGGAGAGACATTTAAGTAAAGCGAACTGGTTGCTTGAGCAATTTCCTATTCATAATTAAATATCGATCAAATTAATTCAAATACAATTAAATTTTTTTGAAAGATTTTTGTCCATTCGAGAACAATACATATTCAGTATTAACGATTTAATCTACAACTTTAAACGCTCGAATGGTTTTCTACCTAAACTGCCCTGACCCTAAATTAATCGTACGTCATTTGAAAACTGTTAAATTTACTTAGTTAACCAAATTAGAGACCGACCGCTAATAAACAAAGTGTAAGGGTCAGATAGCCAAAAACTAAAACAGATATACAGCATCCTTCGCAGGAACAGATTGACATTAAAACAACCCTATCCAGTTGATATGCTATCCTTTTCGAATTACAAATTTAATAAATAAAGATTAACGTGACAGCACGTTTTCTCAACACCTCCACGCTTACGTCAATCTGTTCGTGCTAATCCCTCAGGTAATAAAACCCCACCCAATATGATCAACTAATGATACAAAGACAACTTAATAACAAAATAAGCGGTTACATACAAAAGTTGACGCGTATAAGCCTCTTATAATAATTAAGAAATAATATATTAATCTTCGATCAAGACGTATAAAACTCCTGATATTTTCGTAAATATAACCATGTTAAATTCATTTGTGTTGATAAGTACTACAACCTTTTTGCGTGATTGGACACCTATCTTCTATGACCTACTGTATCATAACTTGGCATACTACAATATTTGCCGTCATCATGTCCGTCCCTTCGAAATTCTCGCTCCACAAGTTCTTACTCAATCAATTTTTGTCGCAAAGTCGCATGTACAAATAATCTCAGATGCGACGAGACCGACGCTATAATCACTTGTTACGCTGACCGAATAGGATTCCCCCTAAAAGCGACACGTGCAAACGATAAATGAGTAGGGAAAGATTAATGACGAGGAAAAACTTCGGTCTACAGTTGTTATACAGCACGCCAGCATAACAATTTCGAGTGTCGATCCAGCTAAAGTATTATAGACCTTATTACTTGAAAAATACAAGGCCTGCCTGTATGGAATAGAGCCTTTGGCTGCCGTATTTTGTAAAGTGTTTTAGATTTACTATTTTTTAAAGAAAATTTGAAGAATGGATGGATTTTTTATCTTATACATGTTTGACCACTTTGGCGAAACCACATTTAAATAAAACTTTATGTGATTTTCGAAGGTGAATTTAACATTTTATATAATAATAATCAGCCTATACTGCCCACTGCTGGACAAAGGCCTTCTCTCGCAAATCGAGGTGAGAGAGATTAGGTCATACTCCACCACGCGGACCCAGTGCGGATTGGCGGAGGCAGGTTTGTGGCCACCTGCTGTTGGAAATTATCAAGCCGCCTTTTAAGGCTTCCAACTCGGCCTAACGACTACCACATTAAGTGGTAACCGAGACCAACGGCTTCACGTGCCTTCCGAAGCACGGAGACGCTCTAATATGAAAATGCCACAAACGGTCACCCATCTCGGGCCGACCGAGTCGAACGCTGCTTAACCTTCGTAATCGGTAAGAACACTGCGGTCGCACAGCGCTACGAGCGCCTCTAACATTTTATATACTACGTATCAATTTGAAAGTATCCGTGTATAAAAGATGATACCGTATTATCTTTTACAAGTTGCTTTAAAGAAGTTGCCATTAAACTTTTTGTTTAAGTATTTATGCATTGTGTCCGAATGATTTACAAGCTTTTATTTAACTTGCAATGTTCGTATGTCTGTCTGTCTTTTCGGATCAAATTTTGTGATCCATTTTTCAAGCACTAGCGGGTATCCGTGTAAACTGAAAATTGGCATACGTATGTAAATTCGGTGACTATGCAATAATATAGTACCATGGACCTGGTCTCATGCTGGAGGCGGAAGGTGGCCATAGAAACATGTGAACTATATAATGTAACCCCCTCTTGTTTAGGCTTGTTAGATTGGTATTGACCAGTACTATACAACTAGATAATGATCAGGGTCTGATGATGAAGCCAAAAGTTGGTCAATGGAATCACCCAACTACTCAATATAACCCTGCCGTGTTTGGGCTCGTTGGACTTAACGAGTATCTTAGACCCGTATGGTGTCCAGCGTCTGACGATGGAGGCGGAAGGAAGCCATGGGAACTCCTCAACTAAGCATGATATCTTCGTTGTTTTTTAACCGACTTTAAAAAGGAGGAGGGTTCTATATTCATCTGTATGTCCTTTTTTTTGTATGTTTACCGATATTTCCGTCAATTGTGGACCGATTTTGATGATTCTTTTTTGCATTTAGTTTAGTAGAACATCAAGGTGCAACAAACATAGCCCCACACTATGATTAATTTCTATGTCGTGGGTGCATTTACAAACATGAAAATTCACATACACAAATACCCAGACAGAAATAAATATTTGTAGGTCGCACAAAGATTTTTCCCGTGCGGGAATCCAACCCGCGACTACTGGACCCAGTGGGCGGAGCGGCTTAGGCTCTTAACTACTGCGCTAAATTGTCCATGAAAAATTATTACACGAGTTTTATGTTTATATAGTTATATGATTTAAAAAGCAATATGTTTATCCAAAATGGGTCGGGTTGGATCGGAGACACGGGTTGCCCTTTTCGAAGTACGCAAACAGGCACCTACTAGGAAAGGTCAAGTTTATTTCGTTTCTCCAAATATAATTGCAAAAAAGCTTCGATAGCAAAGGTTAGGTGAGGAGTTCCTATGGCTTCTTTCCGGCTCTATCATCAGACCTTAGACACCACACGGGTCTAAAGTACTCAAGACTAATCCATCGAGCCCAAACACGGCGGGGTTATATTGAATAGTTGGGTGCTTCCATTCTGCCGTCCTAATCATAAACACAGTAACTATGTTCTATGCTAGAGTTACTTTATTTCTGATTTGGACGACAGCATTGGCCACCTTTCGGCTTCATCATCACAATTCTCATGATTTCACATAAAATAATCAAGGCGGTACCTATATATCAGGAATTATTTTATTACCAACCCACTGTGAAGCGAAAAACCCAGAAAAATATTATCTCGTTGATAAGGATAATTAATTCAAAAGCTTGAACCCTTCGGCGAGTCGTTAATTCTCGCGTTTGACCTTTTTATTTTATTTATATTCGGCATTTTTTCATGAAAATTCTGTTCTCTCGATTTGAACTTATTATGTTTGTTCTAATTACGCATTTTATCTAAGTTTAATTAACATCTTTGCTACGGGCGTTTGGCCCGCTTCCCTATGAAATTGATATTTTTGGCATTTCAATCGTTTCCTCCTGGTATTTTACTCAATATAACTAAGCCCTGTTTTGAGCTCATTGGACTTGTCTTGAAGAGTATTTTAGATTTGGATGGTGTACAGGGTCTGATGATGGAGCCGAAAGCCATAGGCACTCCACAACTAAACAAGATATAATTGTTGCATTTTTGCCCTAAAAGCTTGTTTTAAAAAGGTCTTTTTAAATTAAAATTTTATATAGTATTGTTTTCGTCGTTGGATGCAGGTAGCATCGGACCGCTGCGCTGGAGAGCGATTTTGGAGGCCTATGTTTAGCAATGGATAAGTAAAGGCTGAGATGATGATGATGAAAGCATTGTTGTCTACAATTTTTATCTAGTGCACTTTAAGAACTGCTTTAGAGACATTGGAATATGGTACTGTAAATATCTATCTGACATCCACGGCAGGACAAAGTACTCCGCAAATAACGCTACGATGACTAATTTCATACTGGTCGCATCCATATTAAATATCTATCTATCTCCAGCCGAAAGACATCCACTCTTGGACAAAGGCCTCCCCTAAAAACCGCCACAACGACAATCTTTGTACTGTACACATCTTACTTCTACCCGCGACCTTCATAAGGTCATCGGTCCATCTTGTAGAGGGTCTGCCCACTCCTCGACTTCCGGTACGTGGTCGCCACTCGAGATCCTTTCTGCCACAACGGCCGTTAGTTCTACGAGCGATGAGCGTAAATATCTATATCTCATCATAATTGAAATAGGTGATAATAAATTTGAGATCTGTATACCATTGCTCCTATTGAAACCAAAATTAAGTAATTACTTTATTTTGTAAAGATCCGAATCTAAAGAAAGGAAACTTACTCTTAGTTATGGCAACTTCAAAAACTTTATTAATAAGTATAACTTCGAAATGATGTCTTATACTAAATGGATTTTGGATCCAATTCATTCCCCTCTCCCTCTCTATAACATCACACCAGAACCTTTACGGGGTAGGCAGATAGTACAGAGTTCTCTGGCTTCCTCCACTCTCATAGTTCGTCTCACAAACACTTGCCGGTTACGGGAATCTTGTATATATTTAGTGCATACGTGCGTAATAACACGTGCATAAAAATAAACACTTGTCTCATGGGAAGTCTTCTGAGGTCGACAAAATCAACAGACCTTTATTTGCTATGATCGAAATTGGCATCTTACGACGACCCCGTAAAATGATCGAGTTAAGATACGGCCAAACCGACGCGTTTAGCGGCGTCCGCGGTGGCGTCACCGGTGGCTATCACGGTGGCGATCAATATCTCCCTATGATAGCGCGTGCAGACGCCACCCAGACGCGTTGGTGTGAACATTTCCATACAAATATTACTGCTGGAGCTGATCGCCACCGTTCACGCCATCGCGGACGCGGCTGGACGCGTTGGTTTGGCCGTACCCTAAATGGGATTCTGTATGCCAGTGCAGTATTGTAAAAGATAATTTCAAGAAGTTATCGTAACGCGTCGCGTTATGAATTTAATTGATCATATCGACTAAAGCCTCTGCTTACACGTAAAGATTCCGATAGATGTCTGTCAAGGCCTTCACGTCCTACTTTTCTCACTTTGAATTTGGCTGCCTATCTCCTAGAGCAAAGTGAAGTGTGTCTGTGTGGAGTTAGGTAAATCTTAATCAATAGAATTATATTGAATTTTCGGTGCCTGAGTTTTGTGCAATTTTATTTTTTAATATTTTTGAACAGGTCTTAAGACGAAATTGCCCTCTCACAACCGCCATATATCGAAGTTATAGAAATGTATCTTAACTTATTTTTTCACAAGCTTTTATTTTAATTTGCAATGTTCGTATGTCTGTCTGTCTGTTTGTCTTTCCGGTTCAAATCTTGTGATCCATTTTTCAAGCACTTGCAGATATCCGATTAAGCTGAAGTTGGGCATACGTATATAAGTTCGGTGACAATGCAATAATATGGTACCATGTAGCTGGTCTGATGCTGAAGTCCGAAGGTGAACATTAGAACATGTGAAATATACAACGTAACCCCCTCGTGTTTCGGCTTCTTAGATAGGTATTAACAAGTACTATACAACCAGATAGTGTTCAGGGTATGATGATGAAGCTAAAAGACGGTCAAAACAACCACCCAATCACACAATATAACCCCACGTGTTTGAGCTCGTTGGGTGTCTTGACGAGTACTTTAGACCGTTTTACTTTAGACTTTACTAGTTTTACTTAAGACCGTTATGGCGTCTAGCGTCTATGACGGAGCCGGAAGGAAGCCAAAGGAACTTCTCAACTAAGCGAGATATATTCGTTGTGTTTTTTACTATGAAAGCTTTTTTTAAAAAGGTCTTTACAAATCAAATATGTATTCAAATATAGAATATAGTTGAGATGTTTATTTTATGGACCACCTCAAGTTTAGTCGTCTCGTTTTTATAATAAATCATTTTGGATTAAATTGTTATAAAACTCTTGAAACTGCATCGGCGTTACAAAATTAGTGCTAACGGCTAATACCAATGTTTATTTGATACTACCGATAATCCCAGCAGAGTCCTTATTCGTTATAATCAAACGCGAGGCGTCACGATAACTTTGCGAAATGATCGTGTCATGATATTCTGTATGAAACTGGAGTATTATTAAATGATCGTTTCACGATGATATCGTGACGCACCGCGTTACGTTTTTAATAGGTCTTAACGAATAAAGGCCCTGAATGTTATTTTACTGCATGGCTGGGACAGCGCGGTCGTGTTTCGGAATTCCATTCGATATTACATACCTTTGTGCTCTAAGCTAAAATGCAAAACTGTTGCGAAAAGCGAACGATAACAGTTTACTGGTACAAAAATGCTTTTGTTCGTAAATAAACAATGATATAGGAAAACCGATGGAAAAATTACATCACCATTTGTTTTAAATTGTTTATCCCTACGTTTCGCACACCGTCACGCCTCTATTCTCCAAACGGGGGTGGCTGAGGTGTACTGTTTACACTCACTTTTCGTCAAATGTAGACTATTAGTATTTTATAAACAATCATATATATAAATTGTGTGTGTCTGTGGCTACTACCTCATGTAAGGTGTATTAACCCTATGTAATATATACTTATAAACTGTATGTCATTGAACTACCTCATATAAGGTGCAATAAACTAGTTACTAATTCGTAGTAGAACATAATAGTTTCATTATATTGAATTTAGGTGGTAAATGGAGCTATTTCCATGCGCCTCCAATCTATGGTTCTATAAAATTTATTTTTCTGTACATTAATTTCAAGTACCTCCAGCGATATTTATTTTAAAGTAATTATTAAACCCTACCGCCCCAAGTCATTTGCTTGGCAGTCGAAAATGTTTTCCCACCGGCTCCGAGGAAAACGTCTATGTATCGGCCGTCGGTACGGAAATAGTAGGTAGGTTTTTTATTTGGAATACAAACTGATTGAAATGATTGCTAGATAGACTGAATATTTTGAGAAAGGAATATTATAGATTTGCTACAATATTTAGTGTGACGAGTCAGCGTGAATTGTTCACACTGAATAGTCACAGTTCTACTGGAGGCGACAGGAATCAAAATCTAGTTTTTCATTAGCTACATATGCACGGGTATATTCATTTTTCTTATTTTTAATCCATTTACCTTAGCACATATCCGAAAAAAAATATTTTACGTGCTAAAATGAAATGCTAAATAATGATTGAAAACTTCAATCAAATGCGGCCGATTCGAACGCTGCCATTTTGGCGCGTTTGCTGTGACATCATTAATCACTACTAAGTTGATAACTTGTGTGCCCACGGCACACGGTGTTCGGTGTTTCTCTTAGGTGTTTCTAAATAGTTTTATCTATAAATTTATGTTTTTAAGATAATCACAATATGCATGCAAGACGGGGAACCGATGTATAAGTACTGTATTCTACAGAAACTACTGTGTATAGGCTGTATTAAGTGCTGAATAAAACTATCTGCAAAACATCGTCACGTTTTTATATTTCAACGGGGGTGGCAGAAGTTTTATTTTATACATTCACATTTTGCCGACAATGTCAGGTCCCAAAATTGTATTTCCCCAAGTGACGGTGGTAGCAGTAGCATGTGCACGTACGTTTCGCTTACGATAGTTGTACTTTGTACGCTCATATTTCGCCGTCGAAAATAGCCCTAAAATTATTATTTCCTGAGCGGAGTTCAGCGTAGGTGATAAAGGTGTACTTTTTACACCCACATTTAGCTCACGATAGGTGTACTTTGTACGCCCACGTTTTACCGACGATGTTAGATTCTTAAAATATTCAAGACACGCAACACAAGTTAAATCTTATTTTGGGTACCAAAGTTTGTAAATACTACTTACTTTTTTATTGTTACAATTCTCATATAATTAGCAGCTTAATGATTATGTGAGCGGTTACTGTGAAAATAATTACTTGGAAATATAAACTATTATTTATTTATTTGGGATTGTTTTCTCGTACAGTGACAGCTATGTTCACATGTGAGGCAGTCGCACAAAAAGTCTTGCCGCCTGCGCTGGCTCTGCAGGTGACCCCAAACTAGTGTTGTAAAAATAAGCGCTGAAGTCGAGCGTTTAGCGCTGAGTCAACGCTCACGCTTGAAACATGTAGAAGACGCGAGCGTTTTAAGCGCCGACTCGAGCGTTTTTACAACACTACCCCAAACATACCTCCTTCATTCTCTCTCACCTGGATTTGTCAGAGACCTTAACCCAGTAGTGAAAGAGAATAGGCTGCTTTATATTTTACGATGCACCTTTTACTCCTCATACTTGAACTTTCGTATAATGCGATATTTCTTTACAAGTTAGTTTTTACGATATTACTCTCAGTCATTGTTGTATAAATACCGTTATTTCTTGGGATTACATTATTTTGCTAAATTATGCAAAGAAAACACAATACAACATAAACACAACCATGAAACCGTAGAAACACCTGTCCCTACGCACGTCTTGACAACCTAATCACGACATTTGACGTCACGATCACTCTAACCAATATCGTTGCGTTTGTGTCCCTCACATTTTTGAAATTTTTATTAATTTCAATTCCTAATTAAACAGCGATTTAATACAAAAACAATGTTATAGGTATAATTCTTCTAAGGAAATAAAGATTAATCGAAAAAAAATATTTGGCTCATATTTAAATTACATGCATATTCCCTGTTATCTTGCAACGGAATTTAGTACCTAACAACGCCAAATCATTTCTTTATCTCTTCAGTAGAAGCTATTATTTGATATTTTGTTTTTATAAATGAGAGTGAGCGAGTGGTGTGTGCGGTCACGTTCATCTTTATTGAGTAAATTGGTAGTGTGAAAAGGATGGCATATCAACTCGATAGCTTTACAATATTGTTCACCTATTCATGCTAAGCCCCTATGACACGATGACGCGTTTCATAAATACTTTAAATGTATAAAGAGAAGGCATACGTAATGTTGCTAGAAATATACGAGTAGTGTCATATAAAAATCAAACATAAATAAAATAAACACTATCACGCCTATATTCTCCCAGCGGCAGTGGTACACCAACTTTTCGTTAGGACCCATGTAATAGTGAGCAAGCCTATTGCCAGATACCGGGCACAATTCCAGGCTCCGGACTGACACTGGGAATTTTTCGTTAGAAAAAATACATTTGTCTGACCTAGGATTTGAACCCAGCACCTCGTGATCGCAAAGCACATTATTCGCCACTAAACCAACGAGACAGTCTACTTTTTTTTCCTGGGGAAAATCCTGGACTTTCTCGAGTGTCGGATGTAGGTCGCGGGACGTGTCGGATTCCTACCGACTAAAACCCCCAGGGTAGCCGATATCAGCACTGTTGAGGAGCTCATGGATCTCTTTATGGAACGCACCGGTGGCCTTCTTGTGCCGCGCTCTATAGAGCCCCCCATCGGGAGGAGACTCGATGACACGGTCCTCCCCGCACCGACGCGGTGCTCACGGCGACGTGGGCCACTCCATGCTGTTGTCCTCGTCGGGGTCGCTCGTGAAGGACGCTCAGGGCCTCCGCCCCTTGCAGACGTGACCCCGAAGGCTCCCCTGCTCATGTTGATGCAGAGAGGGTCTCCCGCCAAATATTACGGCGGGGGATGCGAGTTAGCCCGTATTCTTAAGACCCGGGCTATTGGGCATCTGTGCCAACGAGGCAGTCTACTAGACCAACGAGGCAGTCAACTAGACCAACAAGGCAGTCAAACAATACTATGAAAATGATCTAAAGGTTTGTCTCTCTTATCTGATGGGCAAGTCATATGACAAGAATTATGAGAGTGAAAGTAGCGAGAGTGGTCTGTAAGCAAAGAACCTGTTATACCTTTGCGTCCAGGAAGCCATAACGCCGAGATGCAGAGACGTTCTTTAAATTTGGAAAATATCATCAATAGCTAATCTTTCTTAAAATCATTTATTATAGAGACAGACTATAGTGCTACAAGGATATTTTGGCAAGTGAACATTTTTTTTTTAAACGTAACCCCGCACTAGGATTTATTCCTGTGACGTGGGTGCGTTTACAAACATGAAAATTCACATACACAAATACCCAGACCAAAACAAATAATTGTGGGTCACACAAAGATTTGTCCCGTGCGGGAATCGAACCCGCGACTATTAGACACAGTGGGCGGAGTGGCTTAAGCTCTTAAGTGGCTAAACCACTGCCCCAATTCGTCCGTCATTGTCCGACGGTGTTACCATTTAGTAAAATTTTCCTACCTTCAGGGAAATATTTAAACGGGTGTAACTAAATCGAGATATTTCACGCACTTCCACAAAGAGCTACATCAAGCTGCACTATGTGGACGCAATAAACCAAATTGAATTACTAATTAAAAAAACCTTGGTAAATTTTCCACCAAACGCCAACTGTCATGAAGTGACTTTCGCTGGATGACAGCGTTAGTTCCGTTTTTGTCTACGTGCCAAAAGATCCTTGTTGCACTATACCGTTAATGTCTGTATATCTATATGCTCACGCCAGATCCCTTGCGGCGTAGGAAGAGAGTACAGAGTTCGAACTGGTTGTTTCCTTACAGACCTCTCTGGCGTGTCATCTTTAAATTTAAAGAACATCTCTGTAACTGAGCGTTTGGCATCAGGCACAAAATAGTCACATTATTACAACGCTCCCTTTCCCCAAGCATCCTTTATGGTATTATCAATAAATAATATAACATTGTTTATCTATCCAAAGGGGACATTAGCGGGAAAAATGCGGACGTGGGAGAAAATTGCCACGACACCGCTATTATACGCATTTCCGCCGGAGCGACGTCGTGGTTACATTTTAATATCTAGAGATATAAGCTCTACATTTTTTGTTTAGAATTAAAGTGGAAAGTCTTTGAGGCGTATACCATACGGATTTTGTATTTTATTTTCCTCATCGTTACAGTTAGTTTTACTAGGTATCCCTACAAGAGGGGCTTTAATATATTTTATACAAACTTTACTTGACTTAACACTTGACACTAGATTAGTTAATTTATTTACGTACCCCAAATTCCCTATAAAACGCAATGTGAGATGTGTCAGACATCTCTAAAATATGATTAAGTAAATTATGATTATTAAATTTAATTCTTTTACTGTTGTTTTTTAGTTGTTGCTTTAGTTTCATCGACCAGCAATATATATCGTTAGGTGAATAGAATATATTGACAACGTTTAATATTATTAATATATATTATTGTCGTCTAATATTTAAATAACTGCCTTATTACTTATTAATAATAAAGCAATAATTTAATTAATAGATTTCCGATCAGGACGTACCAGGTAGGTCAAGAATCTTTAATATTCCATCAATACTCGAAAATCGATCTATCCTTCTACCTTTATCATCACGCCAGATCCCTTGCGATGTAGGCAGAGTACAGAGTTCCAACAGGTTCGTTCCTCACAAACTCGCTGGCTTCGATGTTAGCGGAGTGATATCGAGTTGATTATCTTTTACACACTACATATTTGCTAAATAAAGAAAAACGTGACAGCACGATTTCTTGTAACGTTACTATACCGTCGGTTCGTTCGTGCTTAGGTCTTAGTATTCACCTTTTATAATGACTACAGGAACCAGTTTATGCAGAAAAATATTTATATTTTTTTGTATATTTCACACTAGGAATTATTCATGTGTCGTGAGTATATTTACAAACATGATATTCACATACACAAATAAATACCCATACCAAAACAAATATTCGTGGGTCACAAAGATTCGTACCATACGGGGATCGAAACCGCAACTACTCGATTCAGTCGGCCCGGCGGTTTAAGCTTTTAACCACAACTACACAAACCATACAACATAAAATCTTATTTTAATAATTTTGATTATTACAAAAAGTACTCTTTATTTTGTCAACTAAAACCATAATTACTTTTGAGGGCTTGAAAAAAATAGATTGACGTCGACGTGTGGGCATGACATTGTTGAGAAAGCGTGCTGTCACGTCTATTTCTATTAAGTTAGCATATGTGTAGTGTGAACAGAAGGCGTATCAACTCGATAGCGTTACGCCATCAATTTGTTCGTGCAAAGCCCTTTGCTCTTGTTTCTTTAATTCTGTTACTATTCCATTCAACCAACAATTCAACTTTCGGTCTTTGGGGATGTCTTTCTCCTGCAGTGGAGGTCTTTCGATAGATTCACCCAAATCAACTCCACCTACAATAAAGTCGGGTAAAAAAGTATGCAGCCGTTTGGGAGTGATTTCGCGACAAAAATACAGGAACAATGTCCCTATGTGTTAGTAAGGATCGACCCTTACATAGCTGTGGCTATTAACCCTTGCCTTATTCGTAATGACCAACTAAAAACTTAACACGGCTCGTTACGTTAACTGCTTGAAATATTCGTTTAAAGGTGCTCCAGTGCCATAAAGGATACCATTACATTATTTTTTATTTTACGAAGATGTCTTAACGCGTCGTTAATCTAGTAGCGAGTGATCCGCTTTGCGTTCACGAGGTCCCGGCTTTAAGTCCTAGGTCGGAAATACTTAGTTTTTCTTTCGAAAAATTCCCAGTATTAGTCTGGGATTGTACTCGGTATATGGCAATAGGCTCGCTCCCTATTACATGGGACCTAACATCGCCGACGAAAAGTGTGTACTCCGCCACACCCGCTAGTGAATATAGGAATAGTGACGGTGTATCGTAACGCGTTGCGTTTAGTTATAGCGAATTGGAGCCTAGGCCCGATAATCCTATCCACTCACGAAGTCTCAAACCCTCTTCGCTTTTTCGTAGTGTGTCCCAAAAGGCCGATACACAGTATGTAACAAAATACCATTTACAACCTGAGACGAACGTAATCAGTAAAAGATTACTATGTACGGCGTTCGTCATTTTTTTTTGCTGTTTTATACACATTCCTGAGAAAATTCTTGCAAGAATATTTTGATTATCAAGAGGGTTAACTAGGTTTTTATCTGCGTATTTGCCTGCGTAAAACTAGAAAATATTAGGAAGTGCAAAAAAGTAAGTAATTTTGACTTTCTTGTACCCGTCGCGTTTTACAAAGAAATCAATCTGTATGTCTACTGATTTTAATTTATAATTACGCACATTGTAAGTCAGTCTATACGATCTTTCATTTGAAAGTCATATGAAAATCAACTCATAAGTGTTTACATAATGTCCGAACAAAACTGAAAAAAATGAAAGTATTTTTGGAGACCTCTTTAATAGACAAAAATAATCTTGTTTTTACAGACACAGTCCAAGTGTAATGTTGTTTTTTTTTAATGACTCTTACAATAATTGTTATACCAAAACTTATATTTTTAGCTTTGTAATTCCTTTACCCGAGGGTATAATTATTATATGTAAATACAAGATAATGAAAACTAACTATATATATATATATATATATATATATAAAGTATTTATGAAGCGCGTCATCGTGTCATAGGGGCTTAGCATGAATAGGTGGACGTTATTGTAAAGCTATCGAGTTGATATGCCATCCTTTTCACACAATTTAAATATGAGCCAAATGTTTTTCCCATTAATCTTTATTTTCGTAGAACCTATAACATTGTTTTTGTATTAAATCGCTTTTTAATTAGGAACTTTAATTAACAAAAATTTCAAAAATGTGAGGGAAACAAACGCAACGCTATTGATTAAAGTGATCGTGACATCAAATGTCGTGATTAGGTTGTCAAGACGTGCGTAGGGGCAGGTGTTTTTAAGGTTTCATGGTTGTATTTATGTTGTATTGTGTTTTCTATGCATAATTTAGCAAAATAATGTTATCCTAAGAAATAACGGTATTTATACAACAATGACTGAGAGTAATATCGTAAAAACTAAGTCGTAAAGAAATATCGCATTATACGAAAGTTGAAGTATGAGGAGTAAAAGGTGCATCGTAAAATATAAAGCAGCCTATTCTCTTTCACTACTGGGTTAAGGTCTCTGACAAATCCAGGTGAGAGAGATTGAAGGAGGTATGTTTGGGGTAGTGTTGTAAAAACGCTCGAGTCGGCGCTTAAAATGCTCGCGTCTTCTACATGTTTCAAGCGTGAGCGTCGACTCAGCGCTAAACGTTCAACTTCAGCACTCATTTTTACAACACTAGTTTGGGGTCACCTGCAGAGCCAGCGCAGGCGGCAAGACTTTTTGTGCGACTGCCTCACATGTGAATATAGCTGTCACTGTACGAGAAAACAATCCCAAATAAATAAATAATAGTTTATATTTCCAAGTAAATTTTTTACACAGTAACCACTCACATAATCTTTAAGCTGCTAATTATATGAGAATTGTAACATAAAAAAGTAAGTAGTATTTTACGAACTTTGGTACCCAAAATAAGATTTAACTTGTGTTGCGTGTCTTGAATATTTCTAACGTCATCGGTGAAATGTAAGCATACAAAGTATACTTATCGTGAGCTAAATGTGGGTGTAAAAAGTACACCTTTGTCACCTCAGCTGAACTCCGCTCAGGGAATAATAATTTTAGGGCTAACGTCGACGGCGAAATATGAGCGTACAAAGTACACCTATCGTAAGCAAAACGTGGGTGCACATGCTCCTCCTACCACCGTCACTTGGGGAAACACAATTTTGAGACCTGACATTGTCGGCAAAATGTGAATGTATAAAATAAAACTTCTGCCACCCCCGTTGAAATATAAAAACGTGACGATGTTTTTCAGATAGTTCTATTCAGCACTTAATATAGCCTATACACAGTAGTTTCTGTAGAATACAGTACTTATATAACGGTTTTCCGTCTTGCATGCATATTGTGATTATCTTAAAAACATAAATTTATTGATAAAACTATTCGGAAACACCTTAGAGAAACACCGAACACCGTGTGCCGTGTGAACACAAGTTATCAACTTATGATCGTAATACTAAACGTCACGTAAAAATACAGCCCCGGGGTATTGTGTAGGTGTATTATTTTATGAGTATTGTACAAGCACTTGGCACCGAACCGCCAAGTTTATAAACGTAATATATTTCAAGATCTGACTGAAGAATATTCGATGGTATGATAATGGTTGGCCGGATGGAATAGTGACTGATTATAAAAACAAAAGAAATTAAGCTTTTTACTTGTTAATTCAGAGTCCTTATTTAATTATTCGTATTTTATATTCCGCTACCAAAATGATGCATATTATAGGTTTCTGACTAAAATGTTTTAGTTACGTGATCCGGGATTGATAAGACTTGCTTTGTAAGTATGAAGTGCGAAATTCCTAACCCGGTCACACCTCTGTTGATTAGATTACTCATGAATAATTTGAATCATTGAAACGTTGATGGACAGTCGGCAGCGACCCAAGTAATGAAGTGTCACCTATCTGATTCTATATCTAGTATGGAATTGGTATTTTTCTTTCCGTTGCGTTAGAGTACAATAAAACACATGAAAGACACGACCTTAAGTGTGAAGAAAATGTTGATAAATGCTACGCCACGATATATTATGATGATTATCTTACACAAATATTCCACACTAGCAGTTTTTCGCGACTTAGTACCCGGGAATAACGTCGCCACTAACCGGGTCTATGTTACTTGTGCATACTGTAGCTTTTTAATAGTGAAAGTATTATTAATAAAAATCGGTTCAGTAGTTTCAGAGTTTATCGTTTACAAACAAACGAATCTTTCCTTTTTATAATATTAGTAAAGATTAACACACAAGGTTTGGGGAAAAAAACAAAATTTATACTATTTTGCCTACTCGTCTATTTACCACCGAAAATAATAATAAAAATTGTTTTTATTATTATTTTCCTACTAAATCATACTACCTATATCATCACGCCAGATCCCTTGCCGGGTGGGTAAAGAGTACAGAATTCCAACAGGTTCTTTTCTTACAGATCTCTCCAGATTCCGCCATTCTCATAGTCACAATCGTTTATTAAAGCCAGAAATAGGAACAATAATGCTTAGACTAAAAAAACAAATAGGCATGCAATTAGATATAATGATGATCCTACAATCTATGGTTCAACATCAGGATGTTGAATCCATGTTCTAAAGATAAAGGTATCTTGAAAAGCCTAAATGTCATCTACTATATATCTCTAAGCTCTGATCTCTTGCTCTAAGCAAAATATTACCCAAAATACACTCGAAAGAGTTATTAAGATATACGTTTATAAATTATTTTATATACTTATCACGTGGTCACAACCCTATCCAACTTCAAAAAAGCCAATTAACCCTGCAAAATGCAACAAAGGCGGCCGTCCAAGTAAATTCAAACTTTAACAATGAACACCCTGTTTGGCCAGGTGATCAATTGTATTAAAGTTAACTTGGTTGAACTACGCTTTCGCCGCGAGTCGGTTTAAAAAAGGAAGCTAGTCTTTCGTGTAAATTCAGTGGAGAGCTCGTAAAATAACCGAACAGTTTCATAGATGATGCATTTTTCATTTATTAAGTTCCCTCCATCTACATCATAATGCTAGAATCCTAGCGGGTTTTCTTACAGACTTCTCTTTTTTTCTTAACTCTTCTAGTGTGAAGAAACAAATAAAACACCTTTAATATATCGTTATCAAATCCCTTTAATCTCGAACTTTAATTCTGTGTGGGTACACGATACACTTTTTTAACAAATTCTGATCACTCGATTTGTACGTCTGCTCTGTTTGAGCGCTCGAATCGAACTTACTTAAAATTTGTGTGTGTGTGTGTGAATGATGTACGCTGTTGGCCGCGAGGCCTTTACAGCTTCACCGGACTTAAAGGCGAGCGTGCAACCACTACGCTCTAGCCAGCCAGAAGGGCAAGAGGCGGCATACTCGAGGGCGCCTCTTCGAGGCGCCCTCGGTTGGGACAGTCGTTGTAGGGGGACGGGTGCACTACTAAGTGCACCGGTCAACCGCCGGCTATGGGAAGGGATCTACTACTACGTCGTCGTCGTCGCCCGTATTCTGAGCGGAAAGAAGGGATGACAAAGCATCGAGGGGGTCGGTGAGAACATGTCGCGGCCGGCGGTGGCGGCAGGGGTCGGGGGGGAGATCGTAGTCGGCGGTGGCTACGATTAACGGATTCGCATGGGTAGATGCGTTCGCGAAGTGACGTGTTGACGCCTTTTTAATAAAGACGCGAATAGGTTCGAGACCTAGATCGGAGTGGAGGATCGTAGTGGAGGACTTACTTAAAAATGGCCGGCCTCATCAATTTATACTCATAGGTGAGTCAAATCAGATACCATTTAAATTAGCGTTAAATTAACAAATCAAATGAAGTACTATTTATTTTCTTTAACAATTCAAAGTCAGATATTTTGTGATAGTTTTGAGGGAAATCGAAAAGGCACGTTTTATCACTTTGTTACAATTACCTTAACTCATGCACATATAAGAATACATAATGGTTAATATTCCACCAACATTACACATTATAATTCTAAATAACACAAGTTTTGGAAATTAAAACAAATTGACAACATCACTCTTCGATTTGCCGCCAAAAAAAACCATGTATATTTTATAGATAACGTTCATTATAAAACCAATCCTACACTAGTGTCACTTTATTTCGTATGGTAAGTACAAAGACATTATAATCAATCAAAAGACCCACATCAACTTGCACTATGCTGGAGTTAGTGCAGTAGTTGCACTACGCTACATTTTCTTATTACTATTTTACCCGTCTTCACTGACACTAATATGGCTCATCAATATTAATTTCATCAATATTCCTATTCTACCAATTCTATTTTTCTTCGTTGAAATTCTTTTATATCACATAAAGTTATCATATTTCTACTGATGTGTATATATATACACCTTGAATGGAATATAATGTTACTCGGAAGAAAACTATCGCAAGTAAACTAGGTATAATTGCCAGCAATAGTTACACTCCAAAACATAACCTATGTCACCAATTAGTAGCCGTCGTTACTTGCTTAATGAGAAACTAAATAAAACAATCTTCAAAATGATAGTAGAGTAGATCAATCACTGCCAAACCTCTAATTACTTCTTAATGATTTCTTACTATATTTTCATTCTTTATCTCAATCTGTACTTGCTACCAAGAGGGTATGAGAGCGTAATGATAGAGTATCTCCAGCACTCATTAATACACTCATCAGCCACATTATCAAAGTACACTAACATCGTATTACTCTGTTTACATATAGCTTAAAAGGTGTATATGAAAGAAACCTGAAGTCAAGTAGATAATCTCAATTATAAAGCGCAAATAAGTAAATAAGCGGGCGTGTAGCAAAGGATAGTTATATAGTCAGGTGAATACTAGAACATTGCGGCTCAAAATATTCTCATCATAAAATGATATTTTAACAACCTTTTAGATCGCCAGTCTCTTCCGCAAGTTGTATATGATGCTATACCGATGCCGTTTTCAAGTAGCGCAAGAAACTTGGGCATCTACTTAGAGAGCAATCTATCGTGGAATGTACACGTTTCGGAAGTAAGCAGGAAAGTTTATTGCTCATTTCAATATCTCAAACGGCTCTAAAAGTTCCTGCCATTTCAAACCAAGGTAACTCTTGCTTAATCTCTTCTATTACCACTTCTTGACTATGCCGATGTCAGCTTTCTCGATGCAAGTGAGGAACTTCTGAATAAACTCGAACGGCTGCAGAATTTGTGCATGGCCAAAAATGAAGCGTCATTTTTGGCCTTCGAAAATTCGACCATGTGTCAGAATTTCGTAGGCGGTTGAAGTGGTTGCCTATTCGGCAGCGTCGGAATACTCATATTCTCTCTTTGCTTTTCTCTGTTCTTAATAATCTAAATTCCCCAGTATACCTTCGTGAACGCTTTGAGTATCTTGTCCCCAGGGGAAAACCCTGTCGCTCCACCTCTTCTCTTTTAATTAGTACATCCCGACATACCTCAAGTCGATATGATATCTCATTTACTGTGCGTGCTGTGCGTTTATAGAACTATCTCCCTCACTCTTTACGTGATAGCCCTACTCTACAGATTTTCAGGAGAAGAATTAGACAACATTTCCTATCTATGTAAGATGTTTGTATGTATGTCTGTATATATCTATCATCATCATCATCATCATCTCAGCCTATACTTGTCCACTGCTGAACATAGGCCTCCCCAATCGCTTTCCAGCGTAACCGGTCCGATGCCACCTGCATCCAACGACTTCCTGCGATTTTCACTATGTACTATATATCTATGTAGTATATTATTTTATGGTATGGAGTATATTTATGGATATATATCTGTAGTTTATACCTCTAATATCTTTTGTGTTGTACACTTATTACTTTCCTCCTTTTGACGATTTGTTTTTTTATCACTCAAAGGTTTGCTGGTAGAGAACTCGACTTTGAGTTAAGCTCGCCTTTGTACATTTATCTATTCTTTAATTTTAATTTTTATTTTGTAACTATTTTTACAATAAAAAATTAATTAATTAATCATAAAATGCGAATAGATCTTCATGTATTCATTTAGTTTTAGAGCAGAATATAAAAAATATTGCCGAGCATGCCTAGTTGGTTTGTCCCGCTTCTGAGATGTGAAGAAACAAATAAAACACCTTGTCGTTATCAAATACCTTTAATCTCGAACATTAATTCCGTGTGGGTACACGATACACTTTTTTAACAAATTCTGACCACTCGATTTCTACGTCTGCTCTGTTCGAGCGCTCGAATCGAACTAACTTAAAAATGGCCGGCCTCTTCAATTTATACTTGTAGTTGAGTTAAATCATTTAAAATTAGCGTAGACGGACGATTTAGCGCAGTGGTTAAGTGTTTAAGCCGCTCCGCCCACTGTGGCTAATAGTCGCGGGTTCGATTCCCGCACGGGACAAATATTTGTGTGACCCACAATTATTTGTTTCAGTCTGGGTATTTGTGCGTGTGAATTTTCATGTTTGTAAACGCACCCACGACACAGGAATAAATCCTAAGCGTTAAAATTAGCGTTAAATTAACAAATCAAATGAAGTAATATTTTTTTTAACAAGTCAAAGTCAGATAAAATACTCCTAAATTCAAAATAAATAATTTGTAACCGGAAATCGTGACATTAGTTAGTGTCATTGAAGCTCGCCAATTTGGTCTATTTATAAAGTAAGGTTTAAATGTAAGAGCTTGTAGTGTGTTTGACATGTAACACGTCTCAGCAAGCAACAAGCTTTCACCATGAATTTCTAACCCTAAAAGGATTGAGTAAGACATTGTATATGAAAATTAAACAATTAAACTCACAAATACAACACTGAATGTTCTATGGTTTAAGCAACCTGAGAAACCATGATGAGTGAGAGATATAGCCTGGAGCCCGGTGTCTCGCTCGCACCCATTACCATGCAGTATGGCATCCATAAGGGTAGAACTAATACAAACTATACCTATTACTATTAAGAGGTAAGGTTTTCAGTAACTTACATAAAGTAAAGTGTATATAAATGTTGTTTTTGTTAATTTTTTATATTAAATGTTTTAATTAATAACCATAATATATATTTTTTTATTTGGTATAGTGGCAGAAACAATAAAATGTTTTAGTAAAGATAAAACAGTAGGTCATTGAAGATGTGAAATATGCGTGGAAAGAAAGAATTACGGCGATAAACAGTGCCCGAGAATAATACATTATTTAGATGTCAATAAGCCCATAATCGTACCAATGTTTGGTCACCCTACTTAGAAAGAGACGTAGGGCTCTAAATGAGTATCCTTGTCGTCACGTTTTATTCGAAGAGTGCTCAATCCATTTTGTGTATATCCATGGCATGTGTCTATTGACAAGTAATTGACAGATATTGTCAGATTAAAAATTAGCTCACAATGCTAGCTGATAACAGCTCATATCGGCGTAAAAGCGTTCCTTCCGAGTCGTTATAGTAAGTAGATATTATAATATTTATAATTTTAAGACTACGTACACGAGCATCCCCGTGATTGGGAAGGCACGTTAAGCCTTTGGTCCGGACTGCCACTTGATGTGGTAGTCGTCAAGCCGAGTTGGAAGCCTTATAGGCTGCTTACCAAGTTTCAACAGCAGGTGGCCACATACCTGCTTTTAGCAATCTGCACTGGGTCCGCGTGGGAGTATGACCCAATCTCACATCACTCGATTTGTAAAAGAAGGCATTTGCCAAGCTAATATAACAATATTATATGACTACGTCATTAAATGTACTGATACGTGTGTTTTAGCCACGGTGATCCGTGAAAAACGGTGACCTTAGCAAGAAAAATATGCCATCCTCGTCACACCACAAATAAACAAACGTGACAGCACGATCACTCGTTAGTGTCACGCCAATGTCAAAGTTTTCGTGCTAAGGGATAAGGGAACGTACCCATACTACGTGATCCCATTTTTACAATTTTTTACCTCCCCCGTGGTGATCGCCCGTAGTATATGACAAGACCCGCCTCCCCCTTTAGTTTACGGTTTTCAATCATTTTTTGCGAAAGTTAAGAAAAAATAATTGCGCTCGAAAAAGTGCAACATTTCCCTGGAGGATATTGACTAACTGAAGAAAACCTAAGCCCCCCCCCCCACCCCGCTGTGACCAAGCGTGGTATTTTGAAGACCTCCCTCTCCCCCTGAACGGGTCACGTAGTATGGATACGTTACCTAAGTGCTTGACTACTTAGTACATAGTACTGTTACTCGTGAAGATTGAAGATATAAACAATCATCATCAGCCGACTGTCTTGTTGGTCTAGTGGCTAAGTGCATCGCTTTGTGATCACGAGGCCCTGGGCTCAAAGCCTAGGTCGGACAAATCTAGTTTTTCTGGCGAAAAAATCCCAGTATGAGTCCGGAGTCTAGAATTGTCCGGTATATGGCAATAGACTCACTCCCTATTGCATGGGACCTAACATCGTTGGCGAAAAGTGGGTGTGCTCAGTACACCTCTGCCACCCCTGCTTCGGGAATTTAGGCATGACGGTGGTTTTATTTTATCATCAGTCGAAAGTAATCCACTGCAAGATGAAGACCGTACTGTACGCTTCAGTTTAACGCTATCGTTAACTAATTGTCAACACTACTACCAACATAATATCTTTATAAACAAAATATATAGCGGGAACATTTATCACATTTTTGATCTTTATACAAGCTGTAACATAATAAACGCAAGACCTGAAAGCAGTTTGTTCTAAATCGATAACTGAATTGATTCCAACTATTTTTAATGTATCTTAATTTTTTTTTTAAATTTGCAAGAACTGCTTTGGCTCCTTCAGTGCGCGTTAAAAAACTAAATTTATTCTTGATTCATAGCAATAAGGAGATTACAAATGCATTCCTAACCTATTCCGTATTTCTCAAAATGCACACATACACGTACAAGTTTCATTGTTAATTGGGGTATAAAAGTGCTTAAAAAAGGGGTAAAAACCTTTAAATTTGGAAATTTGGTTTTCGTTTTGAATTTATGAAGCAATTCTCTAATCGGGGTGTCTGAGGTCTTGCGTTTATTATGTTACACCTTGTATATAAACAAAAAGATTTTTAAATGCGTCGCAGGTGGTACGTACACCTGTTACGGTCCCTTCGTAAATACTAATGAGTTCTGGAAAGCTAGTCCCAACATTGACGTATCGAAGCGTTGTTTGTACAGCACCTTTAATTAAATTTAACGGTATAGACCTTAAAATAGAGAGATTAACGTTAGAGTTACGCTATTGAGTTGCTAAGCTATCCTTTTCACATGATAAATTAACTAAATAAACATGACCGTAACAGCTCGATTACTCGTTAGGTTCAAACTAACGGCAAAGTATTCGTTTTAAGCCCTCTGAGCCTAGCATGAACAGACTGATCTTAAGGTAACGCTCGCGAGTTCATATGCTATCCTTTTAAAACTAAAAAAATAATAAATACAGACTGTTCTTTTATATCCTCGCAGGCTTCGCAGTAGTAGCAGTACTGGTGATACTGAACATAAATTCATAAAGAAACGAGACACAATTTTTTTTTTATTTCTATTTTGTGATTGATAAATGAAATAACAATCTTGTTCATTTTCTCTACGTTTGTGGTGACTAGTCCTTCCGGTCGGATCAGGAAAAGCATACAGCAGGGAAGGTTATGCTGATTTAATGACAAATAAGTACCTACATATTAGTTAAAATATGGACTAAAAACAAACACAATCAATTAAGTAGTGTAGAATATTATCTGCCTACCCCGCAAGGGATCTTGTGTGATGATATAGATAGATAGAATTATTAAGTACTCCATAAACTGCTGCCTGCCTCGTTGGTCCAGTGGCAAAGGGCATCGCTTTGTGGTCGCGAGTTCCTGGGTTCAAATTCTAGGTCGGACAAGTGTAGATTTTCTAACGAAAACTTCTCAGTACGAGTCCGAAGTTTGGAATTGTGCCCGGTATATGTCAATAGACTCGCCCCCTATTACATGGGACCTAACATCGTCGGCGAAATGCGGGTGTACTTAGTATATATACCTCTGCCGTCCCCGCTTGGGGAATATAGGCGTGACTGTGTAAGTACTCCATAAATCCCAATAGAATATAAAACAGCAACCTGTATTTAAATGAATGTGACAGCACTCTTTATCGACTACGTCACGTTAACATCAATCTGTTCGTGATAAGGCCCTATGCATAATGCGTATATTCCGTTTACGATATAGGTACGTAATCTGCAGGCTTGAGCTACGGGGCCCGTATGCCATTATTGTGATTTAGAATGCGGTTGTTCTCAGAATGCGACCCAATAAATTAGATCTCAATCAGGGTGTAGCAGCCATTTGTTATTCGTACTTCACACACATAAATGTACGTGTACCATTGAAATTTAATTTTGGAGGGGAAACATGTGTTTTTTAATTAATATTTCGAAATACTATTTTTGACTTTAGAATCTGGTATGAGGAATGCACGATTAAAATAAATTTTCTCGGTATAAAAAAATCTAAAGTCATCGCTATTGCTTTAGTTTATGATTTCATCGCAAAACGCTTAAGAACTAATCAATCAATGGAATCATTACATTAATACGTGAAGCAAAAACTTTTTACCCCTTTTTACGAAAATTGCGCAGACGGAGGAGTATGAAATTTCCCACACTTATAGTTTATATAGAGAAGGAGTGCAGAATTCTAATTTCTTTTTTTAAATTATTCATAATAAATACATTAAATCAATAAAAAAACCATTACACACACTACCATGTATTTGACACAATACACTTCACAATTATTTGTCTATAGTCTTACTGAATGTCAAACGATGAAAAAGTTTTTACAAAAAACATCGTTTACAGAGAAGTTTTGTATCATTAATTAAATTATCGAAATATATATGTCAAGTTCAATGGACAACAATTTCTTTTTGGTTTTTTGTATCAATAAAAAAAATAAAAAAAGAGGTGTTCTTTATTTTAATCATTTTTTGTTTGTTTTTTTTATTTAAATTTCATATAATTTGTTTGAAAAAATAGGCAAATTTACAGTGTAGCCTTGGCGAAATCTGTGATTATAGAAGTATAGTCTTTGACAATAGAACCTTAAGAATGTTTATACTTATAATTTAAATTAATTATGGTCGAATTTCGACCAATGGGCGACCCCTAGTTTACTTAAAAAAGCAGTTCTTGTAAAACAGTTTTTTATTTCATATTGTAGATTTTTTTTTTTAAGTGACAAAGTTATTTTTGCACATACGTCATTTATTTACGAGCGATTGCTCCATATATCCGTCCCTTATAAATCTTTTATAAAATAATTGCATCGATGTCACTCTCCCGGTCGATAAATGGTCGATCACGGTAGGCCCTTAATGGTTGGTTTATGGCACACAGTGCTATTTTTGTGTCAGATGTCCACAAGGCATAGTTGTTCCGGGGTACCGTCAAACTTCTTAATTATTTTTGTTGGTCCGATCTACTCAGAATGAGCTCACGGTGTCTTGAGGCCTTGCAGTGCTTGGTTTTGGGTTTGATTATATTAATTATCGGATCCCAAGTCGATGGAAGCACCCACCCATCTTCTCTATTGAAATTAGGATGTTTTTTAATTTCAATAGCCTCGCGAACCATCCTTGATAGGAATCGATGTTCTTTCACGAGGATTTGTGGTCTATCAAATCTGATGTTATGGCGGGTGCGGTCAAGGGCATGTTCACAGACTGCAGACTTGTTGTTCTTTAACCCTAGTTTTTATCGCTCTTTTTGTTTGTCCTATATAAGAGAGACCGCTTCTCAATCAAGCGTGTATACTCCTGCATCTTGTAGAGGGATGTGACACTTGACAAATGGTAAAAAGTGACTGATCTACTTCGGCGGCTTATAAAATGTTTTAATTGAAGCACGTTTCAAGATGTAGCCAATCTTGTCCGTGACTCCTCTCATGTAAGGTAGTACAGCAGGGAGACGCTCAACTGTGGCTGGTTTCACTCGGTTACTGTGATGTTGGCTTGGGACTCGAAGCTTATTGTCGTGCTGGACTTGCTTGATGTGTTGAAGCTCGGCAGCCAGATGTTTCTTGTCACAGATCCCTTGTGCTCTCTGAAACAAAGATTCACCCACGGTAGCTAACTGTGTTGGATGGCGGTGAGATTCACCGTTTAAGTACCTATCAGTATGGATATTTTTTCTATAAACCGTGTGGCTTAAGTTGTTGTTGGGGTTTCGGATTACTAAGACATCTAGGGAAGCTAGGGAATTGTTTCCCCCCAACTCCATTGTAAACTGAATTTTAGGGTTAATGGAGTTGAGATTTAGAAATACATCGATTTTGTCAGATGGTAATATTATGAAAGTATCATCTACGTACCGCTTGTAGAAACTTGGTCGGGAACTTAAAAATAAACGGCGATAAAATCCGAAAAATAGTTTTATTTCAATAGAGGACTTTCCTTCAAACAATTTAAGTAAGGAATTGCTTTTGCTTTAAGAAAAGATTTAATGATATTTATATGAGAGTGGAGGAAAGCAGAAAGATCTGTAAGGAAAGAACCTGTTGGAACTCTGTACCCTGTGTTCTCTTTACTCCGCAAGGCATCTGGCGTGATGATATAGATAGATAGACTAACGTTTTAAGCTTTCGATACATTATAACAATTATGTTTTTTAAGCTCACTATCGTCTAATATAGAACAAAGAGCGCATAAGATTAATTAAAGAAAAAATAACAGGGCGGATAGGATAAAAACCAACTGTGATGTTATATCAAAAGAATTTTTAAAACCTTTTAGCATCCAGGCTTATTAATTGAATGTTGTCTCCGAATGATGGAAAACTCTAAACTCCCATTAAAGTTGCAATACTTGATTTTTATAGCATTCTATATTTCCAGATTATTGTTTTTTTATTAAATTACATCTATACTTGTTTGTTACTATTCTCATAAAGCCGAGTGGCTTCTTGTTTTACTAAAACTTGACCGTGAGAGTCGTAAAAAACGTAAGTGTCACCACAATTAGGAAAAAAAAATAGTTGAAAACTTTTTTGTTCTTCTTTCAATCGTGCGAAAAGTTTCATAGTTTTTTGTTTAATTTTGAGGACATTGTATAATATCGGCCATATTATCTCAAGGCTGGATAAAGGCTTTGTCTCATAAATCAAGGTGAGACAGATTCGCTCATACTCCACCACGCGGACCTAATGCGGATTGGTGGATAATTTTGATAACATTAGCAAATATTGCGGCATACTTGGCATTATATCAAATTCATATTGTTGTATGAAAATACCTTGATCATGAAGTCTTTGGCTCAAATTCTAGGTCAATATTATTGAGGCTTTTTTCCAAAAAAAATTCGTAGTAGCACAGTATGTTAATATTATATTATGGTCATATCAAATCAGTTTATTTGCGAAAATGGGTTACAGTGGATGTTAAAATTACAATGGTCGTACGCCATATTCTGCCTTTAGGCATGCAAATATCATTAGGAATAATCCAAGAACTTAAAGTACCTAACAATTAAGAAAACATAATGATTGTAACGGACATTTATAAATTATTTAATTAAAAGTTAAATATATAATAAAATATGTACAATTGAATGAATACCAAGTGTCTGTTTTAATGATAATAATTATATTAATGTTTATTATCGTAATTTTAATTATAATAGTGACAGTTAAAATAATATCAGGACTGATGAATTCAATTTAGATAAGTTGCGTAATTAAAAACATCATATTATATTGTCAACAAGGTATTCGTGAACACTATAGTAAGCCCTTTCTACTAAGAGTCGTTTAAGTCTACATCTAAAAATACTCATATCAGTTACTTCTAGTATATACTTCGGCAGATGGTTGTATATGCGAGGTCCCATACAAAACATGCTTTTATTAAACATTGCTGTTTTATGAGTTGGGCAGCTGATTTTGTATGCATGTCGTTTCCTCCTATAGTGTTCAAATAAGCTAATATTTTTCTTAATAAACATTACCACTTCATGTATGTACAGACAGGGCATAGTCAAGATTTTTAAATTTTTAAAGAAAGGTCTGCAACTATCTGTTCGTTGTAGATTGCAAATAGCACGTATGCATTTTTTTGGCATATAAATACACGCTTGTTATAAGTAGAATATCCCCAGAATATAATACCATACCTCAACAAAGAACCTACATTGCTATGGTATGCAGTTACCACTGGTGATCGATCAATAACCTTGGAAAGCCTATAATGTGCATACGATTGTTGACTTAGTTTTAGACACAAACTCTCAACATGCAATTTTCAATTTAGTACGTCGTCAATATGTAGTCCCAGGAATTTTGTCGATTGAACTTCTTGAATTGATGTTCCCATATAGGTTATATTGATGTGAAATTCTATTTTTAAATGGTAGCCGTCTGGTTTTATATCAAGTATAATTGGAGGGGTCTATGTTCAATAGAGGGATGCTATAAGATGATGATGAACCACAGAAAAGAAGTAATCAATACCACCATTTAATTCATTAAGGTCGTTTAAATTACATTTACAAGAAAAATCAGTACCATTAACACTCAGTTGCAGCAAACTAATCATTAATATTTCATTACATAAAGCGGCATAATCACTAATGAATTCATTATTACAAAATAAAATTTATCGATATTTTGTCCGTTTTGTTATCGTTTTGAGTCCGGTCTCTGGAATTGTGCCCAGTATATGGCAATAGGCTCGCCCCCTATTACATGGGACCTAACATCGTCGGCGAATCGTGGGTGTACTCAGTACACCTCTGCCACCCCCGCTGGGGAATATAGGCGTGACGGTGTTGTTTTATGCAATGAGTTTATGATAGATTACCGATTAATGTCATCTTTGAAATTTAAAGAACGTCCCTGCAACTTCGCATAAGTATCTAAATATAAGGCTCATAACAAAATCCCATGTATTTATGTCTTCCTTCGAATTTATTTGCATAAACGAATCATAATGATATAGGCACTTGTCTTCCGCACATGTTAATATGCAGCATCATATCAGATTCTGTTGTACGTTTAAGAAGTTTTCATGCACATATAAACAAGTTGCGCACTTGGAAACTTTGCAGCAAATCTGTCTTGAGGTGTTATCTGTATATTTAACTTTAGAGAATATTATTATTATCTAGAATATATCCCAGGCGTGTAATCAGTGATATTCTAAAAATTGACTACGGAAACTGTCAAAAATAAAATATGCGAGGAAATCTTCATGGCCGAGAAAATACTAGTTCTAATATTAATTTACCGTATGTATCCAAACTGACGATAATCTCGTGGCACATTGGCACCAAATATGGCATGGTAAGAGTTTTATTTCTGGATCTGGGACACAAATTATGCAGTTTTCGTTAAAAAAATCTCACCCTAATTATTTTTGTGCCGTTTGTATATTTACAAATAAATATTTGTTAGGGCTGACTTTTTCAAAAGTTATAGAAACGCAAAAAACTAGGACATAAATGAATTTCACGTTTATATTTAGTCAGATTATAATTTAACTAATGGATATTTTTATCTAATAATTGCAAAATCAGCCCTAAGTCATATAAAGATCTGTTTCGTGATTGATTTCGCAATTACTCGATTTAATGAACTAATCTGCTTACGCTAAAACCAGTCAAACTCAAACACGAATGATTGATTTTAATAAGCCCTGTGGTACCTCCACACCTTGCGAATGGTCATATTTACAGTTTTTTAACTTACTGATCTACTACCGATTGAAAATGAAAATCATATTGGCTGTAATTTTTTTTACTATAACCGTATAATTTTTTTGTATCTTTCATTCTCGCAAACTCAAACTCAAATAATTTATTCTGTAAAAGCCCCGCGGGGGCGCTTATTAATTAATTTAAATTTGCATTTCTTTTTTTTCCAATTTAACTGTAATCTACCACCGGATCGGAACGCGGCCTCCACTGAGAAGACCCGGCGAGAAACTCAGCGGGCTTGTAATTTTTGTCTAATTCTACATTAAGCTTTTTTTTCATTAATTTCTGTGTAGATGCATACATTTTTATATTATACAAAATCTATTATACGATCCAGCTCCAATGTGATGCCTTACGACTGAGATATAAGACTAATAATAATATTTTCAAATATATGTAATTCTGATAAGCTAAAGGATTCTTGGTGGACCAGTCCGTGAACCGCACTAAATAGCCACTGCAAGGATCGATTTTTTTAGTGAGCATGACCAATCCCAGACCCCAAAGAACAGTCAGAAAAAGTCAAAGGAGCAGTACTTCGAGCTCGAACTCGATCAAACTGTCGATGAAAAATAAAACACCATTAATATTTCCCATTATTTCTACAATTTTTAAACCTAGAGCTAGCTCGTAAAACTACTGGCGAACATCTTGCGGCAAATCTTTCAAGCAGTAAACTAGCAAGCCGTGTCGATATGACTTATTAAACTCGTCCGCTAACAGGAAGTAGTTTTATGAGTCACAAGTTAAACACGAGAGGGAACTTTCATAGTACCACAGGTCACAGAGTTGCAAATAGGAAAAGCACACTTGCAAATAAGAAAAGCTTCCAGTTTCACTTCATGATTATCACTGGAATCAAAACTTGGTTTACTTTTAATGTGAATTCATGATATCTAAAGATAGCTAATGAACTTTTTATTATATCCGTATGGGATTTCTTTATGTATTTTCTTTGTATTGGGGGTTAACCTGCTGCACATTCAAACCAGGGTAACTCATGTAATCCAGAATACACAATGGTTTTTATAGATGATACCAAGGTTTGGAACTTGGGGTATCACGGTTAACGCATTAATTGTCTTGGAAACCGCAAAATAACTAATAAGAAAGAAAAGAAATCAAGAGGAGTAGAAAAAATGGGAATGTATACTGAGATATTTTTACATCATTATCAATATCAGCCAAAATACCTCCACTATAGTACAAAAGGGCTCCTCCAAAGATCGCCACAATACCCGGCTTTTGTACCACACGCATCCAGATTTCGCCCTCGCTTCATATTTAAATAGGTAAGCGTAGTTGGAATAAAATGTGTTTTCATGTTTTAAGTTGGAGCCAAAAAGATGAAAACACAATTCCAAAATAACAACAAAACTGTATCTCTTTGCATTTTTTGCTATAAACAAAACGCGCATTTTATAAAGACATAACACAAAATAAAAATAAGCCAGTGTGAATGTAAAGGTCGATATCACTTTTCTTCCGTTATATATCACTGGAAATATGAATGGGTGTCGTCGGCGTGAGCGAAAGAGCCGGGGTGGGTGGAAGATGCTCGCATTGTTTATGCATGGAGTTATTATTTACGAGCTGCCGGCGGGCCCCGGGCAGCGGCCGCCGCGTTGCGGACACTATTATCAATTATCATGTAATATTTTGAACATTTACATTAGAATTTGTGACTTTGGAGACGGGGTAACGGAACTGTCATTTTGAATAACATCGATCGCAAACTTAGTCATATTCTAAGAATTGTATTATAATGATTGGTGTTTTGTATCTTTGCGAAATTTTATAAACCTATCTACATTGCTAACATCATCATCTCAGCCTATACTTGTCCACTGCTAAACATAGGCCTCTTCAATCGCTTCCCAGCATAACCGGTCTATGCCACCTGCATCCAACAACTTCCTGCGATATTCACAAGATCGTCGGTCCCTCTGGCAGACGGTCATCCCATAATGCGCTTGCTAATACGTGGTCTCCACTCTAGAATCTTTCTGCCCCACCCGCCTGATCTTTGCGCTATATGGCCCGCCCATTTCCACTTCAGCTTACTAATCCTATGGACTATGTCGGTGACCTCGGTTTTTCTACGAATCTCCTCATTCCTGATTTGATCACGTAGAGAAACGCCGATCATAGCTCTTTCCATATCTCGCTGAGCAACTCTGAGTTTTTTTATGAGACCTATTGTACAAGACCACGTTTCAGAACCATTTGTTAACACTGACAACACACATTGACTTACAACTTGAGTCTTAAGGCTCTGAGGTATTTTGGATGAAAAGATGTTGCTTAGTTTCCCAGACGCTGCCCAGCCGAGTTGGATAACATAATATAAGATATAAATAAAAAATATGAATGAACTCCGTCTCCCCTATATAATGGATGTGGCAGAGGTTCCA
This sequence comes from Phalera bucephala, assembly GCA_905147815.2. Lineage (NCBI taxonomy): Eukaryota > Metazoa > Arthropoda > Insecta > Lepidoptera > Notodontidae > Phalera > Phalera bucephala. The sequence continues at coordinate 17,533,173 of LR990609.1, read as the reverse complement.
TTTAAGTTAAGAAAGAGGAAGAGCCTATCACCACAACTTTAGACACCGGACTGATACTGGGAAGTTTTTGATAGATAACCTATACTTTGTCCGGCTTAGTATTCAAACCCAGGATCTCGAGATCGCTACGGGCTTTATACGTCACTAGACCAACGGGGCAGTTAAAACCAAATAACTAAAAATACTTTTTTCAATAATTTACAAATCTGACAATTTTTATCGTACGGAGTACTCCTATTTAGTACTCCTTGTTTTATTTATATTCAACCCTTACACTAAGGCTCGTCTAGACTGAGCATTGCTAACAAACATGGCGACTAAAAGCGGCCTCAGTTACGTCCGATTTATTTTTAAATTTGTCAAAGCTGCCAATGTGTGCGTGCGGGTGCATATTACAATTTATCTACCTGGGTAGATACATATAAAGTCGTGTCATTCAAATATAATGCTCCATCGAGACCAATGATACATCTACAAATAAAAGAAATATTTATTAAAACAAAGGAAAGAACATAATGCGTTAAAAAATCAATTTAGGATTTAACCGTTTTAATGCATTCTAGATTCAAACATCTAATCTTTCGCTTTTATTTTCATAAGATAAATAAATTAATTTATTTTTATTATGAATGTACACAGAAATTATCTTTTGGGTAAGTTTAATGGTGACTTTTGGGATCTTCCAATGTTATTCCTTGTTTTGCGCTTCCATCACGTTCCGGATTATGGTATTACTTAAACAAATTTGTTCTATATTTAGTTTTACAGACCTAACGCCGTTGGAGTGATGCAACAAATCGAGGTATCGGTCTCGACCAATTATGTACTTGTTATTCTAAAAAAATATAAATCAACATTTTTAAATTTACTTTAAATATTTATCTTAGCATAATGTATTATTATTCACGATACGAAATATACAGATAAAGTTTAGGGTCTTTGTATAGTTCAATGTTGAGTTTTTTTGGTCAATAAATTTAGCAAAGCCCCTAAAATGATGAATAGGTAATATTTAGAATATCAAACAGTTATTTACACTTGGGTCACCTTTCAGGAATATTTCCAGGAAAAAGGGTTGGCTGTATTTTATTTTACAACTAGTTTCTGCCAGGGACTTCGTCCGCGTGCTTCGACTTTGGACTGGAATTTAACATTTTCCGGAATATAAAGTATCCTTTGTGTTAAACCAGGTAATGAACTATCTGTGTGCCAAATTTCATCCAAATCCGTTCAGCCGTTTTCGCGTGATTGAGGAACGGACATCCAAACATATAAACACACAAAGGACAGTAGGACAATTCGCTATATCCAAACGCGACGCGTTATAATAACTCCATCCATGAAATGTTCGTGTAATGGTATTGGCTGTTTGCCACTGGACTAAAATTAATTAAACGACCATTTCACAAAGTTATCGCAACGCACCCCGTTACGTATTTAGTTTCTCATAGCGAGTAATGGTTATTATCGTATTGCCCCTGCCACCCCCGCTTGGAGAATAACGTCGTGAAGCTGTTTATGTTGCCAGTATGATATTGTTTATAAGTCTACTAGGTCATATAAATTTCCTAACGAAATCTTTAGGATTATTGTAAATTTTCACTTTAGGATAATATTTTGTCTATCTATCTATCTATAACTTCACGCCAGATCCCTTGCGGGGTAGGCAGAGAGTACAGAGTTTCAACAGGTTCTTTCCTTACATACCTCTCTGGCTTCCTCGACTCTCATAGTTCGTCTCATACACGCTCGCCGGTTACGGAGACTCTTGACTTTTCCATCAGATAAGACTCGGTTTATATTATGTTCCGTAAATAATCATTAATTTAAGCAAACCAAAACCTGCATATTTTATTTCATCATATAAATAAATTCACAGCTATTATAAATGACAGTAAACATTAACTGGGTTTATTATATTTTACTTTCTATCCATTTGTATCATCACGCCATATCCTTTGGTGGGTAGGCAGAGAATACAGAATTCCAACAGGTTCTTTCCTTACACACTTACTTCTCTTTCTCTTCCTTTACTCTCATAGTTCGTCTCATATACCCACCGTTTACGGAGACTCTTGAATTTTTCTCACTTTTATTTTAAAAGCAGTTATATCACAGATATAAGGTTTAAAATCATGATTACTGTGCACAAATAAACGCTTATAATATGTAATGTAAACCACAAATAATATACGAACAATAGCTTTCAACTGTTTTAATTTACAACTTCCAACCACGTAGTTAGTAACGTGCTTTCTCTGAAATAAATCAGCAGACACTATTTTATTTTCCCAATGTGCAGACGGAATAAATATGAAAATTGCACAAAAGGAATCGTTCTATAAGAACCGCAGTCATTGCCACGGTATCTACATAGCACAGTTGAATGGGTACATCGGTGGAGATGCGAGTATGCATTTTCATATTGAGGTAGGCGAGAATACGAGAAAGAGATACGGGTGAATATACGGTATTCGGATTTCAACGGTCCGTTGGTTAATTTTATCTGAAACTAATTATTTATCATTACTTTACGTTAAAGTAATAAAGAATATCGTCTTTTATTTGGTCCACATAGTCATGTCCTGATAACTATTTCTATCTAGACATTAATAATTTAAAATAGTGATCAATATATACTTCCCTGGCGGGCCCCGTTACCAGATTTTACTATAATTTTTAACACATTTTTTTTCCTTAACCGATATAGTGTTTTTTCAAATGCAATCATATAATTGATTATACATCAAAACATATTTTATCATCATACATAGTAATATTTATTAAAATAAAAAAAAACCTGCCAACTTTATGGCACCCGACAAAAGTGTCACCCTCACCTGGCGGAATTAAATTACGAAAACTTGACATAAAAAGTTAGTCAAGAGTCTCCGTAACCGGCGAGCGTGTATGAGACAAACTATGAGAGTCGAGGAAGCCCTCTGGCTTCCTCGACTCTCTTTTCCTTACATACCTCTCTAGGTATGTAAGGAAAGAACCTGTTGGAACTCTGTACTCTCTGCCTACCCCGCAAGGGATCTGGCGTGAGGTTATAGATAGATAGATCGATAACGGTTATTTTCATTTATTCTAGGTATTCGCTACTATTAAATATACTGCAGTATCATAGCAAATACTTAAAGGCGGCTTGATAAGTTCTAACAGCAGGTGGCCACAAACCTGTCTCCGCCAATCCGCACTGGGTCCGCGTGGTGGAGTATGACCTAATCTCTCTCACCGCGATTTGTGAGAGAAGGCCTTTGTCCAGCAGTGGGCAGTATAGGCTGATATTATTTTATATTAGCATAACAAGATTAACGTTAGCGTGATGCTTTCGATTTAATACACCATACTAGTTACATTACAAATTTGCTAAATAAATATGAACAACAGCACGATTACTTGCTAGCATCATGCTAACGTCAAAGTTTTCGTGCTAAGCCCTTTATTAGATGGTCCCATCTATCCAGTACGTGTAACGACTTTTACAAATCGTTTTGGATGGAATAGTTTTGTTATGGATCGTTCCTTAGTTTCGGAAAAATTATTTTTGGTTTTGCCTTCTTAATAAGACATTGTAGTGATTAATCAAGAAATGTATGACAGGTTTGAGCTTTTTTCTAATAAGTTAAGTGCTTTACGAGTGTTCTCTCTGTTTGTATGTGATATAATCTGTTGTCCTAGGTCCTAGGATGCATCCTAGGTCGGACAAATGTAGTTTTTCTAACATTAACATTCCAGTATGAGTTCGGAGTCTGGCATTGTGCCCGGCATATGACAATAGGCTCGCCCCTATTACATTGGACCTAAAATCGTCGGCGAAAAATGTGTGTACTCAGTATAGCTCTGACACTCCCGCTTGGGGAATATAAGCGTGACTGTGTTTTTTTTTTTATAATCTGTTGTTTTGTCATCAATAAAACAGTTTATAATCAATTTATTAACTAAGTTAACGAGTAACTACCTACTAATTGACTGAACTCCTTATCTCAGTATAACGTGGCCTGAAGGAACAGCTCTACTAAAAGTATCGTTACCAAAATGGCATTTAAAATAGTATTTATTTAACATACGTCTTAGTTATAATGAGAGATTCCTAGCAGCCATGGAGTTTTTGATTGCCGCAGAGAAGTCGGTCAGGTAGGAAAGCGGGATCATTATCTCTATATTCGCTCATTTCGTGTGTCATTCTATCTATTCTACGCGTTAAAGTAGGATAAAACTTTCTTTGTGGAATAAAATTGAGCGTTTTATTTTGTATTAAACTTACATCATATTTACATTCTTTTTTAAACTTACTAATCTACCACTGGATGAGATCGCGGCCTCCATTGTGAAGATCCGGTGAGGAACTCAGCAGACTTTCTTGATTAATTTTTTTTACCATTAAAAGAGTCACGAATACGTCCGAATTGTTTGGGCAAAATAAAATGAGGCCTGAAAGTATAGCTGTACGAATAGTCTCGATACTCAAATGGTATTTAAAATGGTATTTTCAAAGTACGTAATGTCTTAGTTATAATGAGAGATCCCTAACAGCTAGAAATTTTTCAATTGCCGCAGTAAACTCGGTCAGACAGGAAAGCGGCATCATTATCTCTGCACTCGCTCTCCTCGTGTGTCATTCTATCTATTCTACGCTTTTAAGTAGGGTAAAAATCTCTTTGTATAATTAAATTGAGCCTTTTGCGTGTATTTTTATTTATAAGTTTTTTAAAGAACTTATTTAAGAAGTAGGTTATCATCATCAGCCGACAGACGAACATAGGCCACCCCTAAAGATCGCTACGATAGCCGGGTTTATGATGAGTTCTCCAGCTTTTGTCCTTACCCTTCACCTATATGAGCAGGTTATAAATAAAAATCTTTAAAAAAAATGGTAAACCGACTTCAAAAAGCAAAAAATAAATATTTGAAGTCGGTGCCAAGTAACCGACTGCACCAACCGGCACCGACTTCAAATATTTATTTTTTGTTTTTTGATGTCGGTTTACCTTTTTTTTAAAGAATTTTATTTTACAATTTTCAGTGACGAGTGAATTATTTAGTAATATTTATATACCGATATTATATTATTTTGATGAGTTGTACAGTAAGGTACCTACAGGATTAATATAATTACTATAATAACGGAATCTACACATTCGTGCTGTTCGCCGTTAAGGGGTTCCCTCTTGTATCTTTTTAAAAGTCCAAGGTCCAATACCAATAACATTAAAATAAGACTACCTCAAAACTATACTGAACCCAATGCAAAAAGAATCATCAATTTCGGTTCATAAGCAAAGGAGTTATAAAAAAAGGACGAATTATGAACCTCCTTTTTTGAAGGTGGCTAATATACTGCTTAGTTCTATAGTACATATAGGATTGACGTAATACCCATAATATCTCAATTTACACATGCCTATTGTTTGTCGTTAAGGAGTTCCCTGGTGTATCTTCTAAGTCCAAGGTCCAATGCCAATGAAATTAAAATGGGACCACCTTGGAACTATACTGAACCAATTGCAAAAAAAAAATATCAAAATCAGTCCACAATTGACGGAAATATACACACAGTAGAACATACATAAAAAAGCATACATGCAACCGAACATAGACACTCCTCCTTTTTGAAGTCGGTCAAAAAGGAAAACAATTTAACATGATGATTCTTTAATAAAATACGTTCCAATGCTATAGACGTACATATACCACAACGTACTTTTAACACTAACTATTTGACTTTTTAGTAACGTTGAAGAGTAATCGTGCTGTCATGTTCATCTGAATTTGGGATTTTCAGTCCAAAACGGATGTAATATGAATTCAATAACATCACGATAGCGAATCTATTTGTACTGAGCCCTTCCAAATGAAAAACCATTATCCAAACCAGTAACCAAATTAAAATATGATAGTCAGTAGACAGACATAAGTAACTAAACATTCTCAATTACATGCTCATCCATCGCAGAATGACCGAGTCAAACGACGCTTAATCTTTGTGATCGCTAAGAACATTGCAATCCCTTAGGCCTCAGGAAAACATACTTTTTAATTTTTTTCAAAAAAGCGTATCCCACACTTGAAATATTGGTGTGTCGTGGGTGGATTAATAAACATGAAATTCACTTACACAGACACCTATACAGGAGAAATATTTGTGGGTCACACAAAGATTTCTCCTGTGTAGGGAATGTACCCGATCGAAACGATTCTCACTCGCTCAACGCGACATAACAATAGTTAAATATATATCACCTGTGGTAGCACAGCGTACTATTTTTTTATATTGTGACTATATAAACAAACTTTTTATCTTATAGTAAATTATAACCTTTTCTTTCATTATATATGTATACAATATTTATGTCCTTTATTTACACATTTATATTACATAATTATGTATTTACTGTATTTGTAACATGCAGTATAGGCGACTGCGTCAGCATTAAGGGTAAACATTTTATGTATAATAAATAGTAGCTGAGGAGGTTTTGGCTGAAAACCAGCGTTGGGGGAGACGTTGTCCCCCTCCAACACATGCTGAGCCCAATGCCTTTCGGCACAGCTCACACCGAGGCATACGTCACAAGAAGCAGCAGTAGTTTATTTGTCATTTCTCGTTTTTTATTTTATTTTGTTACCTTTCATATATTTTCTATGTGTGCTGTGCTGAATAAATATTTTTTCTTTCTTTCTTTTCTTACCCTCGACTACTCAGTAGTACTCCAGTGGGCGGAGAAGATTAATCTCCAAGCCGTTCGTCATATATCTTCTATACATATAATAAAACTGTAATCGAGCCGAATCTGTACATTGAATATGTTTTTGAAAATTTTAATTGAGGACACTTCCTTATCGACCTAAAGACTGAAACAATTGTTTTGGAATTATTGTCTGTCTGTCTGTTGGTTTTTCTGTCTGTCTGTCTCTTTGTGTTTCAATCACGAAAAAACTACCAAACGGATTTCAATGAAATTTGGTACAGTAATATCTCATACCATTACTTTAAATTTAAGATACTTTGTCCCGGAAAAATTAAGCAGTCCGGGATTATGGCGGGATAAACCAAAAAACTTAAGAATTTTTTTATTAGTAAGTTCTTTCGTTCGTTAATCGCAAGCTGCAATGTTACGTTGAATTCCTCCAAGAACTGCTATTAGATTCGGGTTCGTCTCCTCTCGAAGAAATTCTTTAGTGGTTAACAGCAAGCGCCCGAAATTGTTTATACAAGTTTGATATAGATACTCAGATATATTTTTTGCATGAACTGATGATGCAGCCAAGATTGTTTGTCTCTTCGGGAGTAAATTCTTTAATCTGGATACGAAATTTTGCATATTTATTTGTTCATACTATTACGGCTCAACGGAGTTTCAATATACCTACTTAGTATGGAGGTAGTTAGAGAGCTAAGTAAAATCTAAACCTGGACTAAAAATAGTTAAATACAGATTTATGGTACTTACGACTATTAAAGTGCTCGTAGAGCTTAGAAGCTGCGGTGCTATTAGCGGTCACCAAGATAAAACCCAACCAAGTTTCGAAAGGCGCACTATGCCGTTGGTCCCAGTTAACACATAATGTGGTAGTTGGAAGCCTTCTCGGAAATAGGAAGCCTTATAGGCAGATTAATAAGTTCCAACAGCAGGTGGTCACTAACCTACCTCCACCAATCGGCACTGGGGGTCCGGGCAGTGAAGTGTGACGTAATCTCTCTCACCTCGATTTGTAAAAGAAAGCTTTTGCTCAGCACTGGCACAGTAAAGGTTGATATTATTATTATATTAACGCTTTGGTAAATTTTATTTAAATATTACAAGCGCCGGATACGAAATATTATGATGGTTGTCTTGTCATGCATTTTTAAATGTATCAATTAAATTTAGCGAACTCGGGTCGCGTGATTTTTTTATTGCTACAGAAAGTTCCGTTTTCTTACCGTAGTTGTTTCGTAGCACCGCTACGAGGTGACTACAAGCCATGGCTTTTATTCCGTAACAGCTTAACTTTTTGATTATTTAAAAAATTATGAATGCACATCAAAATTTTGCACTTAAGGTACAATATATTGTATTAATGTAAACGTGTTGACACTTACGTTTATAAAGGTTGGTATATGAAAGTGTTTTATGTTATGGAACCCCACTTTACGATTAAATTATGCAACTTAAGCAAGGTTGGCTTTTGTTGTCCTTATTAATCAACTATCCGTTAGAAGCGCTATACTTTTTTTTTACTAAAACTATAAACGCACCGCATATTGCTACTGCAAACTTCTGGTAAACTACTGATTTTGAATCAGCAGAATATTCCTCCGAGCCCTAGTGGCTCTCCATTCCATTGATAATATTATATCATTAAACAGTAATTTAATCTCACCTGCTTGTGAATTTCACGCCGTATCTTTGAAATCCTTTATGAGATTAGAATAAAATTTATGTGACTACACCTGAGAGCTTAGAACGAAAATAATGACGTTAGTGTAACGCTAGCGCGTTGATATTCCATCATTGTTATACTAAAAATTTTCGAAACAAGCATGATCATGACAGCACAATTAGTCGTCAGCTTTATAAGCCCTTTGGTAGTGATTTTTTTACAATTACATTCGAAATTTCGGTGTGTGTGTGAGTGATGTACGCCCTGTTGGCCGCGAGGCCTTTACAGCTTCACCGGACTTAAAGGCGAGCGTGCAACCACTACGCTCTAGCCAATTTCGGTTGACTCGAGCTTAGTAGTTACTTGCGCGCTCTCTTACCCGGTGAAGCTATAAAGTCCCCGGGGCCAACAGCGTGGATCATTCACACACACACACACACACACACACACACACACACAAACGCCGATTTCAGCAGAAGGGAAGGCATACGTTATGTCCTTTAAACGGAGGACATCAACAAAGCCAGTCATTGGGTTGGTTCAAGGTGCGCGCATAATACCCATAATAACGGAATCTATACATTCGTGATGTTATTAAAAAACCCAGACGACCTGTAAATCTCCTCCTTTTTTGAAGTCGGATAATATTCTGGTTAGTTCCATGGTAGGTTACCAATAGGATTAACACAATATAGTACAGTGTATCATCAAAGTCGATGATTCAATACCAATGAAATTAAAATGGGACCACCTAGAAACTATACTAAATCCAATGCAAAAAGAAACATCAAAATCGGTCCAGAATTGACAGAGATATCGATGAGCATACATAAGAAAAAGAAAAAATGCATACACATAGACGAATATAGAACCTCCTCCTTTTTGAAGTCGGTAAAAAGTAAGTTTTATTTCGAGAAAACGTTCACATAGGTATGTTATTAAATCACTTTTCTTATATAAAAGGTCTCATCAGAATATTAAAGGTTCATAAACATTTTTTAACAGAAAGGAAAGAACCTGTTGGAACTCTGTACTCTCTGCCTACCCCGCAAGGGATCTAGCGCGATGGTATAGATAGATAGATAAATATTTTGTGAGCGTAATCATAACACGCAAGATATATTTTTCTTATATAAAGAAATTGCGAGTAGTGTTTCGAATAAAAAGTGAGTTTATTTATGTTCGCGCGACAGTGTAATAGGATTTTTTACTAACGTATGAAAGTTATTTTTATTTTCGCGTGCATTATTCAAAGTTAGTCTTGAAGTATATTATATGTATATTATGACTTCAATCCGAAATCGTCTGCCTTAAGCTACACTAGTTTTTTCAATTTGTTTGTGTGTGATCTACGCTATTGGCCGCGGGGCCTTTACAGCCTCACCGGACAAGAGGGCTAGTTTTGCCAAGTTCTTCAAGTGTTACTTCTGGTCCACATGTTTATTATATGTACTGACCAAAAAAAATCTATAATATATAGACGGAGATTATTGAAGACAAAAATGACTTTTTTTGGCGTAGACAAAAGCAGTTCGGCATGCGCTCAAGTTCTTTTTCAATGCAATAGTAATTTAGAAACTATAGTATTTAAAACATTTATTAATCTATCCATTAGCTGTGTTTGTTTTTTTAAACCTCAGAGATATCATCTAATATCTCCAGCTTAGTTAACTAATGAAGTGTTTTATTTTTCTAATACAAGTATAAATAGTTTGTATGACTCCGATCACATTCGACAGCGTGAAACATCATGCCATATTCACCGCTCTGCAACAACAAAACATAAACCAAACCTATTTAGCCCTCTTAAAACACATATATTACAATAGTACTTCTGCCAACATTAAATTAAATTCCCATGGCCCTACATTCAAAATAGAAAAAGGCGTGAAACAGGGTGACCCGCTCTCTCCCAAACTATTTACTAGCGCTTTGGAAGAGATCTTCAGGAAGGTAACAGACGGATGATCCACAAAGAGCATTGTTGTCGGTAACATGAGGCTCACCAATCTTCGTTTTGCCCACGATATTGTACTTTTTGCACCATCCGCGCTAGAAGTACAACAAATGCTCCAAGACCTGAGCACAGCAAGTCTTGAGGTTGGACTAATGATGAATCGAGAAAAGACAAAAGTTATGAATTACGAAAAGTAGGGTTCAGGTAGATGGACAGGATATACATTATGTCGATGAGTACGTTTATTTAGGCCAGTTAGTCTCCTTCGGAAACAGGCAAGACAGTGAGATTATACTGCATATCGATAACGCCTGGAAGAGCTTCTGGCCCATGAAAAGGCTGATGAAGGCTTTCCTGATGTCTTAAACGGAAACTCCTCGACATGTGTATCCTGCCTGTCCTAACCTATGATGCTCAGACGTGGTCACTGACTGAGTCTCAAAAGTCCAAACTCAAGGTTTGTCAAAGAGCGATAAAGCGTAGCATATTGGGCATAACACCTCAATGCGCTCTAAAACGGGGATCACTGATGCGGGCATTAAGTCTGCTAAGCTTAAGTGGAAGTGGCCAGGGCATGTTTGTTGAATGCATCCTGACAGATGGGCTAGAATGGTCACTTAATGGGTCCCTGCGGATGGACATCGACTTTGGGGCAGGCCTAGGAAACGTTAGCGCGATGATCTAGATACTTTTCATAATGATTAGCCAGTGATGGCCAAGCACAGATCCACATGGAAGATTATGGGGGAGACCTTTGCCCAGCAAAGAAATGACTCCGAAACAAACAATAGCAATCCTTTGGTTTAATATATTAAAAATATTATGAATACAATTCAGTTAACCGAAGGCGGTCTTAGTAATAATGGACTGGACTAAAGAAAGTATACGAAAAAGATTGTTTCCCAAATCTGTCACCACCCATCTCAAAGAGGTACGCGACATACGCCCAAACCGCTAGATCTTGTGGTTTTCATAAATATTTGATTCAAGCTTATGCTAACTTATGACGTATCTCATAATCCTAATTAACATTTTTATCCAGTCACACAATAGCAACATGTAATCATCGAAATCAATACATTTATCTGGGCCAAACTAATTATCGACGTCTTAGTTCACACAAAACTTCATTACCAGCTAAAAGACGCCCACCGCAATACGCAGATTGCCACGACGACTAGCCTTGTGCTGTCTGCATCCAGCTTTACGGCTTTTGTACATTGTATTTTCGACTTATTTTTCATTTGGTCACCAATAATTTTTTTCTAACGTATCTAATTATTTAATTTTCTAAGTGAATCAGTTGCAAAAATGTTTCTCTCTCACTTTATTTTATATTAAAATACATCGTTGTACGCCCAGGAAGAGGGAGAATGACTTGGATACTCTTATAAATGACTAGCAGTTTCCCGCAACTTCGTTCTCGGTCGACAACAGCGCCACCTACCGGGTCTATGTTATATAGCCTATATTACTTCTAGATAAAGTAGCTTTCCAATGGTAAAATAATCATTAAAATCGGATCAGTAGTACCGGAGATTACCCCGAACATCCAAACTCACAAACTTTACCTCTTTATAATATTAGTATAGATTAGCCCTCAATAATAGCGCTTCACTGAGTAGACTAGAAATAATATAGGGAAACACTTGCCTACCTAGTACACAGATTGTAGATAAAAGTTACATCTTTCAATAATCTGTAAGATTTGCAGACACTATTTCGTAAGCAATTCTTCAAATGTTTTCGTAATTGTTTACATGTATGCAAAAATCATTATTCGCGACTTCCAAAGAAACAACGACCTGTTTTTATTGAAACGTAATCCTCAAAAAATCTTCGTGGTCGCGTATAAAGTTTGATAATACCTACTTCAACGTACCTACTACCCGAACTCTTACAGCCAAATGTGCATTACATCAAAATGCTTGCGATAGAGAAACAACCGGTACTAACAATCAGAAGACTGCCACTCCTTCCTTTGGACACCAAAAACGTACATTATACGATACTGGAACAGATAATATAGAGAAGGCTGAACAACCTGACGCCATCGAATTGATAGGTTATCCTTTTTACACTTACAAGTTCACTAAATAAAGATGAACGTAACAGCTCGCTTCCTTGACAACGTAACGATAACGTCAAATAGTTTATGCTTAGCCATCTGGCCAAAATGGTGCACACTTTCAGGCATTTATTTGATTTTGCGTATGGATTGTATTAAACAGAAGTAAGTATTTGCTCAGTACTTTTACTAATACAAGTTAGGAACTTGACGCTGGTAACCTCGACGGCAATGACGTCTAAAGGCACATATTATCGAACATTAACATAGGTAAGTTTGAAAATTTTAGTACCAACCAACGAAAGTTATTGGGATGAGCCTAAAGTGTGTTTCGCTTCTGTTATGAGTTTTGGATTCTTATTCACGTACAAAAACAGTCTGGATTGCTTAGTAGGCCTTTTATTCTTACAATAAATGATTATACATATTGTTGCTGGTCTCTTCGCGAGTTTCTGCATCCTGTAAATTTAAAATTGATTAAAACCCTTAACAAACACTGTGACGCATACATTTCCCAATGATTGTTTTACGCGGTAAAATTGGAGGTTAGTGTGTTGGGAATTCGATACGAAATCTCAATAACACTTTGTTCGACTTCAGTTTTGAACTCAAAACCTCATGATCGCCAGTCACATCCAGTGCTAAACAAACATTCGTTCGCCACAAATATTTGTCCTACGCACATAACGAATCCATGACTACTCGATCTTAACCTCTTTAACAAAGTTGTATTAAACCCTGTTCCAAACGACCCAATTTTTCCTAAAATAATTTTAATTATTTAATTATTGATTTGTTCTCACCATACATTATATAAGTTCACTATATCTTCACATCAAACTTAATATTAATGGACAAAGTATTATTTTTTTGGAGACCTCTTTAATTGACAAAAATAATCTTGTTTTTACAGACACGGTCCAAGTACAATGTTGTTTTTTAAATTGTTCTTACAGTAATCGTTATACCAAAACTTATTTTTATTTACGTACTATTACTATAACATATTAATAACAAATATATTATTACCTTTATAATTCCTTTATCTAAGGATTTAGTTTTTATAAGTAAATACAGCATGGAAGATAATCAAAACGTAACAAACTCAAAATTAAATATAAAAACGAGACAAATTCTTCTACTATTTTAGACAAACAACAAACCGCTTTAAAATAGCATAGTCATTTACTAAACTCTTGTATATTAGCATAAACAAACATATAACCTCATAGCAAATCGATTACTTTTAGTTTGCAGTCAAGTCACATAACCTCGACAAATAAGTCACACACCCCGTTTCTATTGACAAGTGGCAGACTTAACGGTAAAATACCGAGTTATTATGCAGTGAGACATAGACTGCACCTTTATTCTGTAGCATATTCACTATATTTTCATATATTGACTTGCCCTTGACGTGTGTGTGTGTGTGTGTGTGTGTGTGTGTGTGTGGCCGCGCGTACATGCGTTCGTGCGTGTGAGTATGAGTGTGCGTGTGAGTGTGGGTGCGGGTGAATGTGTGAGTGTGAGTGTGAGTGTGCGCGTGTGTGCGTGAGTGTGAGTGTGCGCGTGGGTGCGTTCATGCGTGCGTGCGTGTGAGTGTGCGCGCGTACGTGCCTGCGTGCTTGCGTGAGTGAGTGTGTGTGGTTTATAGCTTCACCGGACAAGAGAGCGAGTGTGCAACCACTACACTAGAGCCAAAAGGACAAAAGGGCAACTAGCTCAAGGGCGCCTTAAGGTGGAACAGCCTCGGCTTGGGCAGTCGCTATGGGGAGGGCATATACTAGGTGTCTCGCCGTGGTGCTCTGCATCGGCCGGCGGGCAAGGGATTCTTCGACCTCGCCGGCGAGGTCGGTGTCTGATCCTGTGTGCGGTATCTGTATCCAAAAGAAGGGATGTAATGACATTCCCAATCTTCACCTATGGCGCTGACTTTTATCAGATACCAAAAGTCCACGCTAGCGGTTAGTCAGCAGTCCATGATGTAGTATTCATAATACTGAACTCACAGACCACCCCAAAACTATACATTTTAAATACCACTACGCTCCATGACGCAAATTACTGACGTGAGTCAAAAAGCCGTCAGTTTTATAGTACCGGACTGACCATGTCTTCCTCATTGCAAATTACGGATCCGCGAAAATAATAACTATCTGGTCCCATAAGCTCAATACATTTGACAAGATTGTAATTTTTTCGAGAAAGTATGCAGTCACGATAGTCTACATATACGAGGTGTATCGTAAATAACGCAAGACCTCAGACATCCTGATTAGATAATTAATTCAAAAATTCAATACGAAAACCAAATTTCCAAATTTACATTTCTTTTACCTCTTTTTAAACACTTTTATACCCCAATTAACAATGAAACTTGAACGCCTGTGTGCGTATAGAGAAATACGTTTTAGTAATGGATTTGAAATCATAGTCAAGCCATATTGATTTGAATCAAGAATAAATTTAGTTTATTATAGGGCACTGAAAGAGCAACAGCAATTTTTGCAAATTAAAAAATGCAAAAGACACATTGTTGAAATCAATTTAGAATTAGAACCAACTACTTTTACAACCCATTTAGAACAAACTACTTTCAGATCTTGCGTTTATCATGTTACATAAAATGTGTGGGAAAAGGATGCCATATCAACTCGACAGTGTTGCGCTAACGTCAACCTTGTACATATCTTAACATTGTCGAGAAAGCGTGCAGTCACGTTCATCTTTATTTAATGTATTTAAATGTGGTAAGAATGGCATATCAACTCTATAGCCTTCTTATTTTATCTTGCCATTGCTTATCGGTCTTTATCGGATCGAGAAGACCTCAAGCGCACTTCGACCCGATGGGATCTTTTGTGCTGACCTTGCCCTGATGCTCTTACGTACCTGAAGAACCAAATAATCCCTGTACCAGGTTGTAGATTCCAGCAGAGGGGAAGAGCCGAAATTACTCTGGGTTTGGATAGGCCACTCCCAGTAGCTTCATTCGCCGTGCCGCCAGAGCGTGGCAGTGGCATAGGACGTGCTTCATGGTTTCAGTCTCTGTACCACAGTTTCTGCATGCCACGTCGCTGCAGAGGTTCATCCTGTGTAGATGTTCTTTTGTGCCATAGTGGCCAGTATATGCTCCGATTAGTTGCCTTAATTGCAGTCTACTATATTTTAGCAGTCTCTTGCTGTCGCTGTCACACCATGTGGACAGAAATTCCTTGGAGGGTCTCAGCCCTGTGTTATTTTCCCAATCTTTCCCGTATTGTACTTGGGCATATTTGAAGAGCGCGCCTCTGTAGGCACCATCTGGTATGCCTATGAACGGTTCTGGACCAACAAGTTTCTCCATTGCTCCCTTTCATTCTAAGTCATCCGCACGCTCATTGCCATCAACCCCCTTGTACCCAGGGACCCAGACTAATCTGATCGTGTTGCGCGCTCCACATCTGTCAAGCAGGTTTGCGCACTCCACTGCCAGTGCTAAGTTTAGCTTATAGGAGCTGATAGCTTTGAGGGCAGCCTGACTGTCACTAAAAATGTAGATTCTCTTGCCTGTAATTCGCCTGTCCAATATCTCTTATGCATGAACATTTATCGCATAGGTTTCTGCTTGGAATATTGACGCAAATCTACCCATGCTTTGACTTAGATTGTATCCTTCTGTATATACACAGGCTTCTGTTCCAGACTTGGTTTTGGATCTATCCGTATACCATATCATTTGTTCCTAAACCTACTTGTTTAGACCTCTTTTCCATTGTTCCCTGTTAGGGATATGGGTGCTAAATCTTTTATTTAACATGTGCGTGGTCAAGATCTTGTCACATCTCATGTTCCTAATATCATCTATTTCCTTGTGTGGCGCTAGCTTAGTGTGTTCAAGGCTTGGCGCTGTTATGCTGCATAGTCCAGTTTCCTCCAGCCTATAGATTGCCTTCCTTGCCTCAGTCTCAATGACGATGTGTAATTGAGTGAGATTGAGTAACCGCTCCATAGCTGCCGTCGGTGTTGTTTTGAATGCACCTGTGATGGCCAGGCAGACTATTCTTTGTAGTTTCATAAAAGCGTCCCTGCAGGTTTGTATTTTAGTTCTAGGCCACTACACGATGCATCCAAACGTTAATATCGGTTTTACCATAATTTTGTATACCCAATGCATTATTTTGGGCTGTAGGCCCCATGTCTTTCCATATGCTGACCTACACATATTCAGTACTCTCAGTGCTTTGGCAATAGTATGGTCAACATGTGCATGCCACCGTAGTTGCTTGTCTAGTATTACCCCCAGATATTTAACTTCAGTGGCTATTTATATATTACTATTTTTCGTGCACTAATTCGTTACTTTGTCCAGAGCTTCCTGCATCAGTGTCGATACTGTGTTTGAAAACTTGCCATTGATTGATATCACTATATCGTCCGCATATCCAACTCCGTAGGACGGACCTTTGTTAATTATCTTCAAAAGACAAGTCGGCGATAAGACACCTCCTTGCGGGCATCCTTTAGTCGTTTTGACAGAGAGACTTTCTCCTAATATAGTAGATTGGATCATCCTGTTCTTTACCATGTTTTTGATCCATCTGATTAGAGTTAGATCTATCCCATGCCCTGTAACAGCTATTTCAATGGATGAGAATATTGTGCGATTGAAGGCACCTTCAATATCCAGAAAAGCTGCAGCACAGATTTCCTTTTGCTGCAAGGCCATCTCTGCGCGAGTCACCACATAGTGTAATGCAGTCTCCGTGGACCTACCGGGTAGGTAAGAGCATTGCATCTTATGTAGAGGATGATCCTTTAATGGACCATCCTTTATGTGCCTATCCATCATTTTCTCAAGACATTTTAAAAAGAATTTGGATAGGCTGATTGGTCTATTGTATTTGGTATCCTCATAATTCGGTTTTCTCGGTTTGGGGATGAACGTCACTGTTACCTGCCGCCAGATCCTAGGGGTATGCCCAAAGGCCACACATGCCCTGGATAGTCTACACAGGTGTTGGTTGAGTACTCGTTCCCCCTCTTGTAGAAGAATGGGATAAACACCATCCGGTCCAGGGGCCTTAAATTGTTGAAAGCTTTTTAAGGCCCATTTGAGTTTATTCTGTTCCACGACTTTCCCTGCCGTTTTCCAGTCAGCTCTGGTTGTTTTTAAGCTGAGCTCATCCATATTGATATCATACATGGCGTCCTCTTTTTGTATATCTACCAAACCCGGGAAATGCACGTTGAACATAGTTTTCAATGTTTCTTTCCCGTTGTTTGTGAGTTCTTCTTTCTCATTCCTTACTGTAGTAAGTGGATTTATTTTGGCCGTGGATATTGCCTTAGCTAGCCTCATACCCTCTGGGAGGCTCTATATGCTTTGGAAGTGTCTTTTCCAAGCTCTTCTTTTTGCTTTGAAGCTCGTAAGTATAATAGAGTATCCACCGAAGTTCTTAGTTGCCTTCGCCAAATTGAATGTCCGGCGAGTTTCTGCTCTCAGCCTTGCTAGTTCTGGCGTCTACCACGGTACGCGCTTCGCTAGGATTTTGCTCTCCGGACAGTTGTTCGTCCAAGCACTATTTACCGCCCTAACTAGGTTATCTGCTTCAAACTCTATATCTAATATGGAGTTGCGCCTACCTCTGACCTTTCCAAGCTCTATCTTTTGGTCTCTTTTGTACGCAGTCCAATCAGTGTTCCTAGGGTTGCGCCTTTTTAGGTTTATGTAATTCGTTTCCGCTTCGTACCAAAAACATATGTAATTGTGATCTGAGGATGAGATCTCATTGGAGACATGCCATTTGCCTATTTTCTTGCTCGCTTTGTTGCTGGTAACTGTGATGTCAATAACGTCCGCCCTACGTTTATTCACAAACGTGGACTTATTACCTTTATTAAGAATTTGTAAAGGAGAACTCATCAGAAATTCTAGGAGTTCTTCCCCTCTCTGATTAGTGTCCGAGCTGCCCCAGACGATGTGATGAGCGTTGGCATCACAGCCAATGATATGCTCAAAGTTGTTTGTGCCAGAGTCGTCGACTAAGTCACGTAGTTGTGTTGTAATTGGGTCTGCATATTTGTAGGGCAGATAGGCAACCGAGAACCTTGTACCTTCCAATTTTAATTTCACCGTGGTGAGATGCCTGTAACAAAAAGTGGACAGAGGCATAGCACTTATGCCATTTCTGACGAAAATGCAGGTCCTCATGTCATTGGTTAAGCAGTTATGGAACATGTTACCCCCCACCCCATCTAAGCCTCGTATCTGTCCCCTATATACGTAGGGTTCCTATATTAGTGCTATGTCAAAGGAAGCCCTGCGCAGCTGGCGATCTAGTATCGCCGTAGCCGCCTTAGAATGATATAGATTTATATGCACACACCTTAAACCAAGCTCCGTTGCCGTTGAGTTTGTGCTGTGCTCTGGAAGTCCAGATTAAGGGACTCCCCTACTTACAGCTCTCCAGGTCGCTGCAGTCTAGGGCAATTTCATCCGTCCCAGCAGGGGATAAAGCAATGCCCAGGTTTTCAAAGCCCGTGAGCCCATCCGATCTCATCGACATAGCTGGCGACGGGGCCGGACGGTCGCGGGCAGCGCTTCCTCCATCATCTCCTCCGCGGTCCGTTCACTCCGCTGGTGATCTGGTTGTGGTTCAACTGGAGAGATAGGAGGTTTTGCCGTCGATTCAGCGGGTCTCTCCACAGCCCCCTCTTTGTCCCCGGGAGGCTCGAGCTCTTTCAAAAAGCTGCGTTCAAGACCCGCATGCAGCATATATCCCGCTTTCTTAAAAAAGTCAGCAGAGATTTGGCCCATGAGTATGATACTCCTAGCCAGTAGTCCCTCCGTCGTCGTATTCACGACTCTCCAGCGGTCTGTATTGATAGTTTTGTGGAGCCGCTGTAGCATCTGAAGCTCTTCAGACCGAGAGACTTGCTTGTTAATTTTCGTTCTTTTCTAGGCCATTTTAACAGGCCTGGATAAGTCCCTGTCTTTGATCACCTTTACCTCGGCATCTCCGAGGATTTGGCCGTCGTAATGTCTCAGCCAGATGACCGCTTCCTCGCTTGAGCATGCAATGCTAATAATTCCGCCCTGGATTCCCTTCCACTCTATGGCAAGGATGGGATCGCTCCTCATCCTCACCCAGAATGACTGCTTCAGTTCCCAGGCGGTCTTCTCGTCTAGCATGGTTTTCGGATAGTCATTTGCAATGATGGCCATCCTTGTTATCGTCAGGGCATCCTTGAAGGGGGAAAAAATGCGAGCTTGCTTTGTGTCCCCTGCAGTATACCTGGCCTCATCGCTGATCTACCTTGCCCGTTCGTGAGTGTGACTTACTTCGCAGGTGATTGGGAGATAGCAGTTTGTCTAGCCAGCTCTATGCGCCTCCTTACGCTGTCACGTTTGCGCTGTTGGGGGAGATTTGGTCACGCAGTCCGTCAACGCTGGTCGCCTGAGCGCTACAGCCCAGCAGAGCCAGACGCCTTGATCTCCGCCTTGGCAACCAGGTGTAGACCGGAAGACACTGACTTGTAGAGACCAGACTGGCGCCACCGATAGGGTTCGCTGCTGTCACTTGTCCCTTCGCCTTTCATTGCCCGTAGGCTTGGTGTTCTGCCCTGATGGGTCTTTCGTGCATGATGCACCTTGTCCCCTCTTGGAGACCGTTTTGAGGTTTAATTTCAGGTTGTCCATATGACCTTAGAAAATTTTCACTCTAATGACTCCCCACCCGCCACGGAGCCCTCACCTTTGGGGATACTTTATAAGCACTAGGGCTATCACCAGAGTATAGGATTCCAGGGTAAGTTGTCCACAAGACTATCGGAGCCTACACTCCCACGTAGTGTAGGCTCACCGCCTGCAGACCCCTTCACTCCCCTAGCCTAGAGCATCTGAAGGATGGACTTCAGCTGATTGACTGCCACGCGGCTACGTGACAGCCTCCCGTTTGGACAGAGATCCAGACCGAAGAGGCATGTTACCAGCGACAGACAACAACTACCGGTCCATCGCTGGCTCAACTTCCAGGACTCCTTCACCTTGCTGTACGGGTCACCGCGCACGGCACTAATACGCAGGAGATTGTCCCCCCTCCCCCCTATTCCCCTGCCGCAGCGCCCAATCCCAAGCACTGGACCATATCAGGTCATCCGCCATCGCCAACAAGATCCCCTTTAAGGGAAGTTATTGACGATACCCGGGGTTCACCGTCCCGTGCCCATTGTCGTTCGTCTGGACATATCCGCGGAACTGGCAATGGGTCGGGCGCACTAGGAGGTTACCCGACCGTAGCACCCCAACTCTATAGCCTTATACTAACTTCAATCTATTTGTGCTCTCCATCTACCTTCTGATCCTTTATTTTTATTATTCTATGATCGTAACGTACGGTGTGATCGTAATACTAAACGTCATGTAAAAATACAGCCCCGGGGTATTGTGTAGGTGTATTATTTTATGAGTATTGCACAAGCACTTGGCACCGAACCGCCAAGTTTATAAACGTAATATTTTTCAAGATCTGACTGAAGAATATTCGATGGTATGACGATGGTTGGCCGGATGGAACAGTGACTAACAATACTATAACTATAAAAACAAAATAAATTAATTTTTTTTTTGTTTGTTAATTCAGAGTCCTTATTTAATTAATCGTATTTTCGGGTTGTAACATTTAACATTCCGCTTCCAAAATGATTTATATCATAGATTTCCGACTGTAATGTTACGCTTTGTGAGCCGGGATTGATAACACTTGCTTTGTGAGTATGAAGTGCAGAATTCCTAAGCCGGTCCATGGACGGTCGGCAGCGACCCAAGTAATGAAGTGTCACCTAAATTCCAATAGTAGGAATCTGATGCTATAAATCTAGTATGGAATTGGTATTTGTCTTTCCGTTGCGTGTTTCTATGCATATTTCGTGTTGAAGTTAAAGTACAATAATATGCATGAAAAACACGACCTTAGATGTAAAAAAAGGTTGACAAAAGCTATGCCGCGATATATTATCATGGTTAATCTTCTAAAAATATTACACACTAGTAGTTTTCCGCGACATAGCACCCGGCGATAATGACGCCACCTACCGGATCTGTGTTACTTCTGGATATTATAGCGTTCTAATCGTGAAAGAATTATTAAAATCGGTTCAGTAGTTTCAGTGTTTATACACCGTCACGCCTATATTCCCCAAGCGGGGATGGCAGAGGTGTAATGAGTACACCCACGTTTCGCCGACGATGTTAAGTGCCATGTAATAGGAGGCGAGCCTATTGCCATACACCGGGCACAATTCCACACTCCGGACGCGTACTGGGAAATTTTCGTTAGAAAAACTACACTTGTCCGACCTAGGATTTGAACCCAGGATTTCGTGATCACAAAGCAATGCGCTTTGCCACTAGACCACCGAGGCAGTCAGCGTTTATCGTTTACAAACAAACGAATCTTTCCTTTTCATAATATTGGTGAAGATTATTACTCGAAAGATCACAAGTTTTGGGAAATAAAGCAAAGTTGATACTATTTGCTTACTCTTCTATTTACAACCAAAAATAATAATAAAAATTGATTTTCTATCCACCTATATCATCACGCCAGATCCCTTGCGGGGTAGGCGGAGAGTACAGAGTTCCAACAGGTTCCTAACAGACGTTTTCGGCTTCCTCCACTCTCATAGTCACAATCGTTTATAAAAGCTTAGCCTAAATTAACAAATAGGCTTACAAATGATGATGCCTACAATCTAGCATTCAACATCAGGATGTTAGTGTCGAAACGCTTAAAAACTGATCAATTAAATCCACTTAAAAACAGCAAATAATTGTACAAAGTTCTTGTAAAACATTTTTTTTATTCCATAATGTAGTTTATTTAGAAAATGATAAATTTTAATCTTGCACGTACGTCGTTTATTTCCGAGCATGCGTTCAATATATCCGTCCCTTATTATTACTTTGTAAAATAATTCTCATCATTTTTACCCTCCCGGTCGACAAATGGTTGAACACCAATGGTAGGCCCTTAATGATTGGTTGATGGCTTCATAATAGGCGACGTTATTATTGAAGGGATCATTAAATCAATGCCTCATTGATTTTAAATGTCGGACAATGTTGTTGAGTTTATTAATGAAAAATCATAGTTGCAGTCCAGTGTGCAGACGTGTGATTAGTATAATAGCTACATGCGTATCCTTTATTACAATCGGATTTAAAATCATCCTCAAAATATGGATGTACACGACATATCTTTGTGATTCCTGATTAGAAAATGTGGACATGAATGAAGTATTTTACCCTTTGTCAGATTTGTGAGAGAGATTTCTTTTGTTTTATATTGTTTTGTATAATGGATCACATAGCAAACGGTAAACTTTTGTTAATAAATTCGTTAATTATATTTTATTTTGATGAAATTGCACTTACAACCCAAATATGTGGTGTTGTACTTACAACGCGTATTTATAGCATGGCGACATCGCCATGCTACAAAATTATCATTCACACATGTGAATGATAATTTTGCAAGTATTTATTATGGAAGGCAGACTAAATATTTTTATTTTAAATTAAGGTTTGATTTTTGGAGGATGAGGATGGGATGGGAAGATTTTCCTTTAAACAATTTTAGTAAAAAAAATACTTTTGCTTTAAAAAATGCTTTAATGATACTTATATGAGAGTGAAGGAAAACAGAAAGACATGTAAGGAAAGAACCCGTTGGAATTCTGTACCCTGTGTTCTCTCTACTTCGCAAGGCATCTGGCGTGATGATATAGATAGATAGACTAACAAGCTTTGGATACATTATAACAATTATGTTTTTAAGCTCACTATATTCTAATGTAGAACAAAGAACCCATAAGGTTTATTAAAGAAAAAATAACACCCATATGAGATAAGATAAAAACCAACTGTGATGTAATATCAGAAGAATTTTTAGATCCTTTTAGCATCCTGGCTTAGTAATTGGAGTTTGTCTCGGAATAGTGGAAAACTCAGAACTCCCATTATAGTTGCTGATATGTTATTTTTATAACATTCTATATTTCCAGATTATAGTTTTTTGTTAAATAACGCCATTGCGAAATGGAACTTGAAAGTGTACAAGTAAAGTTTCTTTTTCATCTTTACTTGTTTGTTACTATTCTCATAAAGCCACGTGGATTCTTGAATTACTAAAACTTGACCATGAGAGTCGTAAAAAACGCAAGTGTCACCACAATTAGGATAAAAACAAAATAGTTGATAACTTCTCTGTTCTTCTTTCAATCGTACGAAAAGTTTCATATTTTTTGTTTAATTTTGAGGATTTTTATAATATCTGCCATTCTATCTCACTACTGGGCAAAGGCTTTGTCTCATAAATCAAGGTGACACAGATTCGCTCATATTCCACCAAGCGGACCTAATGCGGATTGGTGGAGAATTTTGATAACGTTAGCAAATATTGCGGCATACTTGACATTATATCAAATTCATATTGTTGTATGAATATACCTTGTTGGTCTAGCTGGGCGATCATGAAGTCTTTGGCTCAAATTCTAGGTCATATTATTGAGGCTTTTTATCCAAAAATTATCAGTAGTAGCACAGTATATTATTATTATATTGTGGTACCCGTCTGGTTTTATATCCAGTATAATTGGAGGGGCCTATGTTCAATAGTGGGATGCTATACGATGGTGATGACCCAAAGAGAAGACGTAGTCAATGCCACCGTTTATTTCTCTTAGGTCGTTTTAATTACATGAGTAAGAAAAATTGGTACCATTAACACTCAGTTGCTGCAAACTAATCATTAACACTTCATTACATAGGGCGGCATAATCATTAATTCATTATTCCAAAATAACATTTATCGTTATTTTGGTTTATGCAATGAGTTTATGATAGATTACCGATAAATGCCATCTTTAAAATTTAAAGAACGTCTCTGCTACTTCGCGTAAGTATCTAAATAAAAGGCTCATAACAAAATCCCATGTATTTATGTCTTCCTTCAAATTTATTTGCATAAACAGATCATAATGATATAGGCACTTGTCTTCCGCGCTTGTTATGCAGCATAATATCAGATTCTGTTGTACGTTTAAGAAGTTTTCATGCACATATAAACAAGTTGCGCACTTGGAAACTTTGCAGCAAATCTGTCTTGAGGTGTCTCTACAAACCACAGGCGAACGTTAGTGTTTGCTGAATATTTAACTTTAGAGAATGTTAATATTATCTAGAATATATCTCAGGCTTGTAAATAGTGATATTCTAAAAATTTACATCAGTGATATACTAAACTATAAATCAGTGATATACTAATATAAAATATGCGAAGAAATCTTCATGGCCGAGAAAATACTAGTTCTAATATTAATTTACCGTATGTATCCAAACTGACGATAATCTCATGGCACATTGGCACCAATGCCAATGATGCCAATTTTATTTCTGAATCTATATTTTTACACAACTTATGCATTTTTCTTTAAATAAAAATCTCACCTAAAATTATTTTTGTGCTGTGTGTATATTTACGAATGAATATTTGTTAGGGCTGATTTTTTCAAAAGTTATAGAAACATACAAAAATCTATAACGTTTATATTTAGTCAAATTATAATTTAACTAATGGATATTATTATCTCATAATTGCAAAATCTGTTTCGTGATTGATTTCACAATTACTCGATTTAATGAACTAATCTGCTTACGCTTAAACCAGTCAAACTCAAACACTAATGATTGATTTTAATAAGCCCTGTGGTACTACCGATTGAAAATGAAAATCATATTGGTTGTAAATTTTTTACTATAACTGTATATTTTTTTTTGTATCTTTTGAAAGATCTATACGCAAACTCAAACAATTTATTCTATATTCAAGTTCAAGCTAGCATAGATCGGGTAAATTGTTGCGGATCGAAAGAAGTGGCCGATTTCTAGTTTATATTTTGCTGCTTATTCTTTAGCCTCATTTGAACATTGATCAATGTAGCGACTAAATTTCTTCGGCATTTTTTGTTCAGCAAGCTGAGTTCAAGCTAGCATGTACAAAAAAGTTGTTGCTGATCGAAAGAGTCAGTCGATGTTTAGTTTCTATTTTGTTGCTGATTCTTTAGGCTCATTTCAACAAAGTCCAATGTAGCAACTAAATTATTTAAGCATTTTTTGTTCATCAAGTCAAGTTCAAGCTAGCATGTAAACAAATAATTGTTGCTGATCGAAAGAATCGGCCGATTTTTAGTTTCTATTTTGTTGCTGATTCTTTAGGCTCATTTGAACACTGTTCAATGTAGCAACTAAATTTCTTTAGCTTTTTTTGTTCAGCAAGTCAAGTTCAAGCTAGCATGTACTAGGAAAATTGTTGCTGATCGAAAAGTCAGTCGATTTTTAGTTTCTATTTTGTTGCTGATTCTTTGGGCTCATTTTAACATTGTCCAATGCAGCAACCAAATTTTTTAGGCATCGTTTGTTCAACAAGTCAAGTTCAAGCTAGCATGTAAAAAAAAATTGTTGCTGATCGAAAGAATCGGCCGATTTTTAGTTTCTAGTTTGTTGCTGATTCTTTACGCTCATGAGAACACTGTTCAATGTAGCAACTAAATCTTCTCTTCATTTTTTTGTTTTACAAGTCTATTTCAAGCTAGCATGTGTTAAGAAAACATTGCTAATATAAAAAATTCGTCCGGTCTTCTTTTTTTTTTAATTTTCGGTAGTGCTTACTTGCAGCAACAAATTAGCAACAAATTCTGGTTCAATAGTTGATTTGATATTTATTGATTTATCAAAATTTTATGCTAAATAATATTAATAATAAAAATTGTGCATAATTTTATATTGAATTTTGCTGATTTGACGCTGCTACCTTGATAGAGCTCATATTAGAGAGAAGGAAGTGAACCGCACTAAATAGCCACTGCAAGGATCGATTTTTAAGTGAGCATGACAAATCCCAGACCCCAGAGAACAGTCAGAGGAGTAGTACTTCGAGCTCGAACTCGATCAAACTGTCGATGAAAAATAAAACACCATCAATATTTCCCTTTATTTCTACAATTCTTAAACCTAGAGCTAGCTCGTAAAACTACTGGCGAACATCTTGCGGCAAGACTTTCAAACAGTAAACTAGCAAGCCGTGTCGATATGACTTATTAAACTCGTCCGCCAACAGGAACTAGTTCTATGAGTCACAAGTTGACACACGTAAGGGAACTTTCAAAGGTTTCTTAGTACCACAAGTCACAGAGTTGCAAATAGGAAAAGCACACTTGCAAATAAGAAAAGCTTCGAGTTTCTCTTCATGATTATCACTGGAATCAAAACTTGGTTTAGTTTTAATGTGAATTCATAATATCTAAAGAAAACTAAAGAACTTTTTAGTATATCCGTATGGGATTTCTTTATGCATTTTCTTTTTATTGCGGGTTAACCTGTTGCACATTCAAACCTGTGTAACTCATGTAATCCAGAATCTACAATGATTTTTATAGATTATACCAAGGTTTGAAACTTGGGGTGTCACGGGGAGCGTATTAATTGTGTTGGAACCCGCAAAAATTTAATAAGAAAGGAAAGAAATCGGTAGGAGTAGAAAAAAGGGAACGTATACGTAGATTTTTTTACATCATTATCAATATCAGCCAAAAGACCTCCACTGTAGTACAAAAGGGCTCCTCCAAAGATAATATATTAAATGGAAACAAATGTGGTTCTATGTTGGAGCTAAACAGATGAAAACACAATTCCAAAATAAAAACAAAATTGTTTCTCTTTGCATTTTTTGCCATAAACAAAACGCTCATTTTATAAAGACATAACACAAAATAATTATTTTTATTTTGAATGTAGAGGTCGATATCACTTTTCTTCCGTTAAATATCACTGGAATTATGAATGGGTGTCGTCTGCGTGAGTGAAAGAGCCGGGGTGGGTGGAAGATGCTGGAATTGTTTATGCATGGAGTTATTTTTTTCGAGTTGCCGCGGGCCCCGTGCAACGGCCGCCGCGTTGTGAACACTATTATCAATTATATTAATTATATACTATTATGAACAGATACATTAAAATTTGTGACTTTGAAAACGGGTTATACTGTTATTTTGAATAGCATCGATCGCGAACTTAGTTATAGTATAGGAATTGTATTATAATGATTGGTGTTTTGCATCTTCGCGAAATTTTGTAGACCTAGCTACACTGCTAACATCATCATCAATGTCATCATCTCAGCCTATACTTGTCCACTGCTAAACATAGGCCTCTCCAATCGCTTTCAAGCATGACCGGTCCATACCACCTGCATCCAATGACTTCCTGCCATCTTCACAGGATCATCGGTCCCTCTGGCGGACGGTCGTCTCATAATGCGCTTGCCAATACGTGGTCTCTACTCTAGAATCTTTCTGCCCCTACGCCCGTCCGATCACTATGTGCGCTTTAAGCCAAGGTTGATTTTTAAAAAAATTGTGTAATGCTGCCAATGTGTGCGTGTTCGTGCATATTACAATTTATCTACCTGGGTGGATAAATATAAAGCCGTTTCAGTCAAATATAATGCTCCATCTAGACCAGTCATACATCTAAAAATAAAAAATAAATATTTATTTAAACAAGAAAGAAAAAACAAAGAAAGAACTTAATGCGTTAAAATCAATTTAGGATTCAACTGTTTTAATGCATTCTAGATTCAAACATCTAATCTTTAGCTTTTATTTCCATAAGATAAATAAATGTATTTTTTTTTATTATGAATGTACACAGAAATTATCTTTTGGGAAGATTTTAATGGTGACTTTTGGGATCTTCCTGTGTTATTCCTTGTTTTGCGCTTCCATCACGTTCCGGATTATGGTATTACTTAAACAAATTTGTTCTATATTTAGTTTTACAGACCTAACGCCGTTGGTGTGATGAAACAAATCGGGGTATCGGTCGTGACCAATTATGTACTTGTTGTTCTAAAAATATATAAATCAACATTTTTAAATTTACTTTAAATATTCATCATCATCATCATTTCAGCCTATACTTGTCCACTGCTGAACATAGGCCTCCCCAATCGCTTTCCAGCGTAACCGGTCCGATGCCACCTGCATCCAACGATTTCCTGCGATTTTCACAAGATCGTCGGTCCATCTGGCAGGCGGTCGTCCTACGCTGCGCTTGCCAATACGTGGTCTCCACTCTAGAATCTTTCTGCCCCAACGCCCGTCCGATCTTCGCGCTATGTGGCCAGCCCATTGCCACTTCAGCATGCTTATCCTGAGGGCTATGTCGGTGGCCTTGGTTCTTCTACGAATCTCCTCATTCCTGATTCGATCTCGTAGAGAAACGCCGAGCATAGCTCTCTCCATAGCTCGCTGAGCAACTTTGAGCTTTTTTATGAGACCTATTGTAAGAGACCACGTCTCTGATCCATATGTCATCACTGGTAACACACATTGACTAAAAACTTTAGTCTTTAGGCACTGAGGTATTTTGGATGAGAAGGTGTTGCGCAGTTTCCCGAACGCTGCCCAGCCGAGTTGGATTCGTCGATTGACCTCTCTCTCAAAGTTGGACCTACCTAACCGGACTGCCTGTCCCAGATAAATGTATTCGTCGACAACTTCAAGAGTAGAGTTCCCAACGGTGAGTGCGGTGGGTACGACATGGACATTAAACATTATTTTTGTTTTGTCCATATTCATTTTAAGACCCACTTGTTGGGATACTCTATTGAGGTCACCGAGCATTCGTCCTAGATCTTCCAGCGACTCCGCCATGACCACAATGTCGTCGGCAAATCGAAGGTGAGTGATGTATTCGCCATTGATGTTGATGCCAAGTCCTTGCCATTGAGCTTGAAGGCGTCCTCTAAGGTGGCCGTAAACAGTTTCGGAGAAATGACGTCTATCTGTCTTACTCCTCTTTTTATGGGGATCACCTTCGTGCACTGCCCCTGTACTCGGACTGACATGGTAGCGTTATTATACAAGCACTTCAACACTTCGATGTACCTATAGTCAATGCGGCATCGCTGGAGAGATCTAAGAACCGCCCAAGTCTCGATCGAATCAAAGGCTTTCTCATAGTCCACAAACGCCAAGCATAGTGGCCGATTATACTCCTCAGTCTTCTGTATAACCTGCCGCAGCGTATGTATGTGGTCTATGGTACTAAAACCTTTCCGGAAACCGGCTTGTTCGGGAGGCTGGAAGTCATCAAGCCTTCGTTCGAGACGATTCGTAATGACTCTCGAAAACAACTTATAAACATGGCTCAGCAGTGTGATAGGCCTATAGTTCTTCAATAAGGTGTTATCACCTTTCTTGAAAAACAGCACCACCACACCCCTGTTCCATGCTTCCGGCGTTTTCCCTTCAAGCAAGACGGAATTAAATAGCCTCTGAAGGACTTTAAGTACCGGCGATCCGCCCGCCTTCAGAAGTTCTGCAGTAATTCCGTCTTCACCCGGCGCTTTGTTGTTTTTTAGTTGTTTGAGAGCCATCCTAATTTCGCACAGGCTGATGTCCGGGATATCTTCAGTGCAGTGTCGGGTTAGCTTTGCTCTTGGGTCTTTTACCAAGTCAACAACAGGTTTAGCTACTGAGGTATATAACTGTCCATAGAACCTCTCTATCTCCCTGAGCACCTCTGACCTATTTGACGTTACGTTTCCGTCCTCCGTCTTCAGCTTCGTCAACTGGCTCTGCCCAATAGACGCGTCTCTTGCGAACACTTTAGAGCCCTTGTTCTGCTCTATGGTCTCCTCAATACGCCTTGCATTGAAGGACCGTAAGTCGTGTCGCAAGGACTTCAATATCTGTCCATTGAGCTGCCTATAGGACTTAGCATCATCGGAGGTTTGGAGCGTCATGGAACGTCGCTCAGCCATGAGGTTTCGGGTGTAGTCAGATAGTTTTTGAGGCCTATTTTTACGATGGGTCTTAAAATACTTGGACCCGACCGTATGAACAGTCTCTACCAGCCTGTTGTTGATTTCGTCCACTGATGCGCTGCTGTCTAGCAATTCGAAGCGGTTTGACAATTCGAGTTGAAAGTTCTCGGGGTTTTGGATATATGCATGAGTTGGTCGGAGCGTAGACTTCATCAGACGCGATCTTTCCATTTTGACATTAATATTTAATGTGCCTCTGACCATTCGGTGATCACTGCCGGTTTTTACCCTATGAATCACGGAGACATCATTAAATATTTGTCGCTTGGTGCTCATGATGAAGTCTATCTCATTTTTTGTGGAACCATCAGGGCTCATCCAGGTCCATTTCCTATGAGGCGGCTTCTGGAAGAAAGAGTTCATCATAAAGAGTCCCTCTTTCTCCAGAAATTCGGCCAGCCTCTGACCCCTGGGGTTGCGTTGCCCATATCCAAATTGTCCCACTCTCAACTCATCATCGCCCTGTTTGCCCAGCCGCGCATTGAAGTCACCCATAACCACTGTAAAGTGTGTTTTGGAAGTATGTATGGCTCTACTAATGTCCTCATACATAACTTCGACGTCATCATCTGAGTATGCCGAGGTCGGTGCGTAGACCTGTATGACCTTCAGCGAATATCTTTTGGATATTCTGAGTATCAGGTACGCTACCCTGCTCGACACACTAGTGATGGACACAACGTTGTTTATGAGTGACTTGTGGACGATAAATCCGACACCACCTTGGGACTGCTGTTCGCCCTCCCGGTAGTAAAACAAGTTGCCGGATTTTAAGGTTATCGTGTCCTCGCCCTCTCTTCGGACCTCCGATAAACCAACAATACTCCACCGCAACTTGTTTAACTCTTCTTCCAGCTCAACTAGCTTCTCATCTGTCCTCAATGTGCGTGCGTTGTATGTCACCAGGGCCAATTTTCGGTTTTGGTGGTAGCCGAATCTCTGCCGGAGTTTCTTAGCACCCCTTGTCCTGTCGTTACCATGGCTGCTACCGTGGCCAGGACGAACAGGACCGCCGGGGACTAGGGGCCTGGTTTTCCTACTTTCTTCCATAATTGGGGGTGTTTGCCATACTCGCCACGCTTGGCAGGCGGGTTGGCGAGCGCAGTTATTGGTCGTCGAAGTGTTAAGGGAACGCTGCTGCCCATTCCCTAGTTTTCCCTTAGTCGCCTTGTACGACACCCGATGGGATGAGATGGGTTGGTCCTATTCTAAGCCGGGAACCACGCGGACTAAACACTTTAAATATTATTCTTAGCATAATGTATTATTCACGATACGAACTATAAAGATAAAGTTTAGGGTATTTGTATAGTTCAATGTTGAGCTTTTTGGTCAATACGAGGCATGCCTTTTAAGTTTTGTCGTTTGAAGAAAAAAATCTCAACTAGAACCTTATATTACTTTTTATTATTTTTCAAAGTATAACCACGTAGCTTCATACACTTTTCCATTCGCTCAAATCAGTTATTATAACATTTATTCCACTCTAAAGTGGAGGTGTTCAAAATGGCTGACTTAAAAGCGTCGACTGCTTCTTCACCGGACTGGAACCTTTGACCATGAAGACTTTTCTTAATTTTAGGAAATGTAAAGAAATCGTTAGGGTCAGGACTGTATGGAGGATGGTCAAGAATTTCTACTTTTTCCTGCTTCAAATACTCAATCGTTTGATGAGCGCTGTGTGAGCTTGCGTTGTCGTGGTGCAGGATGATGCGTCGCTTTGAGTTAGATTTTCGAAGTGCGGCGATGACTTGTGGTAAACAAACTGTGGTATACCACTTTGCGTTAACCGTTCTACGATCTTCAAGTGCAATAGTCACAACATGGCCGGTTTTTACAACGAACGTGGCCACCATATTCTTTGAAGTGCTTCAAGAACAAACAACTTTAGTCGGCTTTGGCTCGTCTTGAAAGACCCAGATTGTAGATTGTTGTTTGGAATCAGGATCGTAGGCATAGATATAAGATTCGTCACCACTGATGATATCGTAGACGTGATTTGACTCTCCTCGGTTGAACCTTTGCAGAGTTTTCTTACACCATCTGACGCGGGCCGCCTTGTGATCGTCGGAAAGCAGATGCGGTATCCAACGGCAAACTAGCTTTCTCACACCAAGCGCTTCATGCAAAATCTTCTGAATGGTTGTCCCTGAGATGCCTAATAGAGCCTTTATCTCTCGATACGTCACATGACGATCTTCGAGAATTAGTTGTCTCACAGCAATGATGTTATCTTCAGTGAAGGCGGATTTTGGGCGTCCTTCGCGAGATTTGTCACTAACACTAGTATGTCCACGCTGGAATTCTAAATACCAGCGTTCGACAGTCCGCAGACATGGGGCTTCATCACTGAACACAGATGTTAGCTCTTCAAAACACTGAAGCCGTGTCAGGCCTCTTCTAATGTTGTAGAAAATTATTGCACGAACATTTTCCTTAGAAAGATTCATTTTCGTACGTAACCTGACAGATTCCAATCGACGCTGTGACTAAACAATAGCATTAATCCTAATACTTTCAACTGTTTAGAGATTCAAAATTTAAACACATTCGAATATAGAACAGTTCCAAATTCAAAATTGCCGGGAAATATGGAAACGACAGAACTTAAAAGGCGTGCCTCGTGTATTTAGCAAAGCCCCTAAAATGATGAATAGGTAATATTTCAAATATCACAGTATATAACAGTTATTTACACTTGGGTCACCTTTCAGGAATATTTCCAGGGAAAATTTTAGCGGGATTATATTTTACAACTAGTATCTGCCCGCGACTTCGTCCGCGTTGACTTTAGAACGGGACTTAAAATTTTTCCGGTATAAAAAGTATCCTATGTGTTAAACCAGGTAATGAAACATCTGTGTGCCAAATTTCATTCAAATCCGTTTAGTCGTTTTCGCGTGATTGAGTAACAAACACCGACACATATAAACATACAAACTTTCCCATTAGTAGTACAATACATATTAGTACGACAATTCGCTATGCCCAAACGCAATGTGAACAGGACGAATATGATACGTCGTGCGCCCTGTTGCAATTCTGGCCAGTATGCGTCACGAGGAAAGATTCCAATGAAAAGCTGAACAAGTCTTGAAACGGTGCTCCATCCATGAGTTGTAACCCTCTTCGCGCAGAGTTTCTTCTTAAAATGTATAGGTGCCCAGTCGCCCGAACGTACGCGGCGCGATGCCGCGCGCGGTAAGGCACAATTTTATTGGGTCACAACTAGCGGGCTTTGCAACGAGTTTTATTGTTCAAACATCTGTCCCTGTCTAGGGTAAAACTCTTCTAATTCTTCCTATCTCTTTCCAGGGTTACACTCTTCTAATTCTAATACGTAATCCTTATGTGCTATTGTCTTAAATCTATAACATGCTATAATATTATACTTATTTCTAAACTTAATCTATTACAATGCTTATCTATATACATCATGAAGACGTCGTCCCGTACACGATGCGTCATGATAACTCCATGAAATGCTCGTGTAATCGTCGTTCCTGTTTGCCACTGGAGTACAATTAATTAAACGATCATTTCACGAAGTTATCGTAATACACCGCGTTACCTATTTAATTTCTCATAGCGAGTATTTTGATAGATTAGACTGCCTCGTTGGTCTGGTGGCAAAACACATCGCTTTGTGATCACGAGGTCCTGGGTTCAAGCCTGGAATTGTGCCCGGTATATGGCAATAGGCTTGCCCCCTATTACATAGGACCTAGCATCGCCGGCGAAACGTGGGTGTACTCAGTGCACCTCTGCCACCCCCGCTTGGGGAATATAGGCGTGACGGTGTGTGTGTGTGATAGATTATTACCGTATTGCTTCTGCCACCCCCGCTTGGAGAATAAAGGCGTAACGGTGTTAAAGTTGCCAATATAATATCGTTTATAGGTCAACTAGGTCATATTAAATAGGCTTGGTACATTTTTCTTTCCATCTATCTGTCATTATTATCACGCCAGATCCTTTGCAAGGTAGGCAAAGAATACAGAATTCCAACCGGTTCTTTCCTTACAGACCTCTCCGACTTCCTCCACTCTTATAGTTCGTGTCATACCGCCGGTTACGGACACTCTTGAATTTTTTCACTATTATTTTTGCAAGACTGCCAAGCTCAAGTGGGGATGGGCGGATCATTAGAGCAGAATGAGCCCAGATAGGTGGGCAAAAATCATTACCGAATGGCAACCAGATAGACACCAACGCCGGGGAAGACCTAGAAAAAGATGGCGCGACGACTTTGACGCCTATGATGTGTGTGTGTGTGTGAATGACCTACGCTGTTGGCCTCGAGGCCTCTACAGCTTCACCGGATTTTAAAGGCGAGCGTGCAACCACTACGCTCCAGCCAGCCAGAAGGGCAAGAGGCGACATACTCGAGGGCGCCCTCGGTTGGGACAGTCGCTGTAGGGGGACGGGTGCACTACTAAGCGCACCGGTCAACCGCCGGCTATGGGAGGGGATCTACTACTACGTCTACGTCATCGTCGCCCGTATTCTGAGCGGAAAGAAGGGATGACAAGGCATCGGGGGGGTCGGTGAGAACATGTCGCGGCCGGCGGTGGCGGCAGGGGTCGGGGGGGAGATCGTAGTCGGCGGTGGCTACGATTAACGGATTCGCATGGGTAGATGCGTTCGCGAAGTGACGTGTTGACGCCTTTTTAATAAAGGCGCGAATAGGTTCGAGACCTAGATCGGAGTGGAGGTCGACGTTCCGTACGAACCAGGGGGCTCCTACGGCTTTACGGAGGAAGCGGTTTTGAACCACTTGGAGTTTATCGATGTGAGAGGGGGCCGAATGCCCGAACACAACACACGCATAAGTCATGATGGGTCGAACGCAAGTTTTGTAAAGTGTCACCTTATTTCTAAGGGACATTTTACTCCGCTTGCAGATTAACGAATGGAGACGACCGAGCACAAATGATGCTCGGTGACGGACCCGCTTGATGTGCGGGCCGAAGGACATGGTACTGTTTAGGGTGACCCCTAGATATTTGACCTCTTTGACCCAGGGAATGGGTCGGTCGAACATGGTCACTTGGCCGAGATTACTTCTAGGGCGGCGCAGGGAGTGGCGCGGGGTGGCACCTCTGGAGAAGAACACCGCAGCGCTCTTGTCCGGGTTCACCTCAATACGCCACTTCCTGAACCAATTCCCTAGGGAATTGGCGGATGCCTGAAGGTGTCTGGTAATGAAACCCTTATTCCTATGCGAGACGTAGAGAGCGGTATCATCCGCGAATAGGGCTAGATGCGCCTTACTCGAACGAGGAATGTCGTTCATGTAAAGGCTAAACAGGAGCGGAGAGAGAACTGAGCCCTGTGGGACTCCAGCACTGATGGAGTGGGAAGTGGAGCGCGTCATTTCGACGCGATAACGGAAGGCGCGATTCGACAAGAAGTCTCGTAAGATGAGCACGAGTCTGTCCGGCACACCCAATTGGTAGAGCTTGTAGATCAAGCCGTTGTGCCAGACTTTGTCGAATGCCTTCGCGACATCTAGGAAGAGGGCGCCCGTGTAGATGGGTTCGGGTCTATTGAGACCGGAGAGGATGTGCTCCGTGATGCGGTGCACTTGGTGGACGCAAGAGTGTTTGGCTCGAAAGCCAAACTGCTCGTCGATAAGGATGCCCCTCGTCTTTGAGCCTCGCCAGAAGTAGGCGCTCGTATATCTTGGCCAGGGAGTTGAGGAGACTGATAGGGCGGTAGCTCGCGGGGAGATTGCGAGGTTTGCCGGGCTTGGGAATGCCTATGACGTCCGCCTCCTTCCACTTAGCGGGGAAGGTGCAGTTCGTCATGGCGGCGTTCAAAATGGCCACCAAGAGGCAGATGAGTTGGGCGGGCAGGCATTTCAGAACGCGATTCGAAATGCCGTCAGGGCCGGGGGCTTTTTTAGATTTAAGACCCATAATCAGATCTTCGACCTCCGTTTGCGTGATAGGAGGCAAGGAATCGACGGGGGGGAGGGATGCCCTGCTCGACTTCCCTGTCGACCGCGTCGACGTGGGACTGGTCGACGGACTGAGAGCTGGGGGCGCACTGGCTCTCGAGGGAGTCGGCGAGAAGCTCGGCCTTTTCGTCGTCGTCGAAGGCTGGGGGTGCTGCGCCTGAAGGGCGGGACAGCGGGGGCATGTCAGTCGTGGAGTCGGATTTGAGGCTACGCTCCAACTGCCAGTAGGCCAGATGCAACGGCGCGATGCCCTCTAGGAGGACACCCCACCGTTCCTCCCGGACCTCCGCGACACGACGCTTTACCTCTCGTTGTAAAGCGCGCATCCGGGCCCGATTGGCTTCGGTGGGGTAGGAGTCGTACGCTCGGATAGAAGCATTCTTGGAACGAATGAGATCCCTAACATCGTCCGGCAGTCGAAAGCGGTTGAGGTAGAGATTTTCCGCCTCGACTTGCTTGGACGATCGACTGACAGCCGATCGGATGTGCTCGGTGAAGGCATCTACGGCCTGATCGGTGTCCTGAGGGGACGGGATGGAGTCCGAGCTGAGAGGCAGGGGGTCGGCATCCGCCAAGGCCGTGCTTAGCGCATGCCAATCCACCACCGTCTTTTTGGGTCGCTGAGGGGCGGAAGGGGGGGAACCGAGTCTCATGACTACAGGTCGATGGTCAGAGTCGAGTTCCTGGACTACTTCCAACGAGTGCAGCCGTAGGGTGACACCCTTCAGAAGCGCCATGTCCAGGACGTCGGGTCGGTGATTGGGATTGTTAGGATAGTGAGCAGGGTGCATGGGTGCGATGACGTCAAAGTCGAGAACGTCGACCAGGCCGTCAAGGCTCCTACCGTTAGGGGAAGTGGTGAGACCGTTCCAGGCCACGTGCTTGCTGTTGAAGTCGCCCGCCAGAATGACGGCGCTTCCCAGATTGAGGAGTGCTTCAAAGTCACTCCTGAGAACGGATTTAGTGGGGGAAAGGTAAACGGAGGCGATCACGATGGGCTGGTGTCCCGTGAGAGAGACGCGACAGACCGAGGCTTCGATGTTGGTGAGCGCGGGGGGATCGAGAGGGATGCAGTGCAGGGACCTCCTGTAGTAAATGAGAGTACCGCCTCCGCGGGAGCCGATTCTGTCATTGCGCACGAGGTTATAGTTTGCGATCCTAGGATCGCGTTGTGTGGGCTTCAGGAAGGTTTCCTGCACGAGGAGGATATCAAGTTGGTGATCTCGGAGGAAATCAGCAACCTGATCTCGCTGGGAGCGAAGGCCATCGGCGTTAAAGAACGCCAGGGATAGGTTGTGGGGCTTTTGGCGAGGAGATCGTAGATCCATTATTGGGTGCGGGGGGTTTTGAGGGACGCCAGGACGTCATATACGTCCCTGTATTCCGCGGCCAGGAGAACCTGGTCCGCCAAGTTGGTGGCGGCGCGGAGTCGAAGTGCGAGTTCGCGGACTCTGGGGAAAAGTGCGGGGCTTATAACCGCCGAGACGCTCATTATTAGGTCGACGTCCTGACTGACTTTAGAGGGCGCCGAGGGACGGCCTGAGCGGTGGGGGTGGGGGGTTCAGCTTCAGAGGCGCGGGAGCGCGGGGAGCCGTGGTCGCTGGCGCAGAAGGCACCGGACGAGGGTGCGCTGAGGGCGCGGGGGGGTGTTGCGCTGAGGGCGCAGAGGGGGGGGCAACCGCGCGGGGGCGCTTCCCCTTCGGGGCCTTGGTGCCGCAGAGGACGCAGCTGGGGGGCTCGGCCGCCGTCTCCTTCGAGCGGGCGCACTGGGACGTCGCGTGGTCCCCGATGCACTTAACGCATCGAGGGCGCGCGTGACAGTTACGGGCAGAGTGCCCGTACAGCTGGCAGTTGTGGCACTGCCCGGGCGTGCCACGTTTGTGGGGGGCCTCCACGGAGAGGCCAGAGATGTGGCACACGGCCTTCAGGTCGAAGACCCTACGGCCGGACTCGGTGCGGTCGAGGACGACCATGTCGTACGCCTCCTTGGAGCGCCCATTTACCATTCTGTGCACCTGGCGCACAGGAAGGTCCTGGGACTGGAGGTCGGCCTTGATGACGGCGGTGTCCAGCTCCCTAGGGACACCGCGGATTACCACCCTGAGCTCCCTTTCCTCCTCCAGGGTGTAAGTGTGGTATGCGAACTTGTTAGATCGCAGGAAAGCGGATAGCCGTCGGTGGTCGTCTGAAGACGCCACCTTGACGGCTATGCCTTGCGCGGTGGAACGCGCGTGCGTATAATTAATTTGGCGATTGTAAATCGCCTTGGATATGCGCTCCCAGGCGCTCTTGTCCTGAATGACAAGCGGCGGGGGAGTGATGTTCGGACGTGCGGGGCGCGCGAGGGGGGAGGCTCTCGCGGCCGCGTTGGGAGACGGAGACGGCCGGGGGCCGGAGGGGCCGGGAGAAACGGAAACGTTTCCGGCCCTCTTGATTTTGGGTGGCGGCGAGTCGCGCGGTTTGCGCGCCCGCTTCCCATTCGCGATGGGAACGAAGTCGTCCTCCGACGAGAGCGACGGGGACGGGGACCGGGCGGGGACGCCTATGAGAGGAGATGGTCTGATATGGCCAAGGATCGGGTTAAATGGAGAATCATGGGAGAGACCATTGCCCAGCAGTGCGAAAGAGGTAAATAAAAAAACTATATTTTTTTAAAGCAATTACATCACTGATATACAAATAAACGCTTATAATATGTAATGTAAACCACAATCAATATACAAACAACAGCTTCCTACTGTTTTAAATTACAACTTCCAACCACGTAGTTAGTAACTTTCTCTGAAATAAATCAGCAGACACTATTTTATTTTCCTAAAGTGCAGACGGAATAAATATGAAAATCGCACAAAAGGAATCGCTCTATAAGAACCGCAGTCATTGCCACGGTATCTACATGGCACGGATGAATGGCTACATCGGTGGAATGCGAGTATGCATTTTCATATTGAAGTAGGCGAGACTGCGCTAAAGAGATACACGTACGTATTAAATGACTAGCTTTACCATGTTCTGCTTTATATACTAATCAAAACAAAATAAGAGTCACCCTAGAAGTTCATACTTTTGGTGATCTATTGATATCTAGGTGTACCTATGGGGCAAATGGGCATATCGTAGTATCACAACCAGAAATGGGCAAAATCAAATTAATGATTAACTACCCCCGCTTGGGGAATATAGGCGTGACGGTGTATTAATGATTAAACATGACATTTTGAAATCTTTAACGTTCACGATTACACTTTTAATCTTGAGTTATGATTAAATATTACAAAATGCAATTGTAGTCATTAATCTGATTACATGTTGTCCATCTCTGATCACAACATCCGTCGAATACGGCGTAATTAACAAATCATTAATTTTAAAATCCCCGTGTGGTGACGGGAAAGAATACATGTGTCATCACCCCCTATCATCCCGTGGGTGTCGTAAAAGCCGACAAAGCGAAAACACTCGCGCAAACGACCAGTGCGTAGAGAAGGAAAACTTGAAATCAAACCCTATACCAACCCGTCTGGCCAGCGTGGTATAGTAGGCTAATCTACCTACCATTAAAGCACAACAATTTAACCGGCCCCCAGTTCCCGGTACTCCCGCTGTTCCCGATCACGGTAGCGGTCGGGGCGACAGCGGGAGAGGGGGTGCTAAGAATCTCCGGGCTACGAGAGGCTACCATAAAGAACTGACCCTCGCAACGTATAATGGATGCACACTACGCCTGGACCACCACCTCACCGAACTCGAGGTAGAACTGGGTCGCATAAAATGGCATATTTTGGGGTTATGTGAGGTCCGAAGAAAGGGGGAGGACGCGGTAATACCCTTGAGTCAGGTAACTTGTTCTACTTCCGAGAAGGTGATCAGCTCTCCCAGGGTGGTGTCGGTTTTCTGGTCATTAAGGACCTCGTAAGCAGCGTTGTGGATGTCAGCAGTGTGTCGACACGGGTAGCGTACCTTATACTGAAGCTCAGCGATAGGTATTCCCTTAAGGTGGTACAGGTATATGCGCCGACGTCGACATACGCTGACGAAATAGCCGAAGCCGTGTACGAACACATTGCGAAAGCACTACACGGCACTCCAAAGGCTCACTACAGCGTTGTTATGGGGGACTTTAACGCTAAAGTGGGAGTACAAGAACGCGGCGAAACGAAAATCGGACCCTTCGGTGTGGGGCGCAGAAATAACAGGGGGCAAATGCTAGTAAACTTTCTCGAGTCGCAGGGGCTCTTCTTAATGAACTCCTTCTTTAAGAAGAAGCCCCATAGAAAGTGGACTTGGCGAAGCCCCGACAACGTGACAAAGAACGAGATAGACTTCATCATGACGGATAAAAAGTATATATTTAGGGACGTCTCTGTGATCAACAGGTTCAATACTGGCCACGATCACCGACTCGTCCGAGACATCCTAAATATAGACTTTCAAGCCGAAAGGGCCCGAATGGTGAAGCCTACTCTCCGACCTACCGCGCTCCAAACAGCCTTGGGTTCCGAAAAGTTCCAATTGGAACTTCAAACCGTTTTGACTTGCTGGAAACCATTGGCGATATTGACGAGAAAACCGACACAGTGGTCAGAATGCTACAGGACGTGTCTCGAAAGTTTCTGTTCGGAAAAAGCAAAAACAGGGACTCTAAACTCTCGGCCGAGACTCTCGAACTTATGAGAGGTAGACGAGAAATGCCACCTACGCAGATATCTTCGTCAGATCGGAAGAACTTAAACCTTATAATCCGAAAGCTGATTTGGCGCGACCTCAGACGCTTCAATACCCGTATCGTCGAGGCTGCGATCGAGCAGAATAAGGGCGCTAAGGTCTTCGCCCAACAGCTCGGACGTCCCCGTCTGATGAAACTCAAAACTGCGGATGGCAAAACCGTGACCTCTAAGTTCGAGATTCTCGAGGAAATCGAGGGCTTCTATGGAGAACTGTTTGCATCACGGACAGGTAAGCCTACGAGACCCAGCGATGATGACCACAGAGCCCCTCTTACGCGCCATTACACGGAAGACATCCCAGATGTTGATCAGGGCGAGGTCAAGGCGGCTCTCGAGCAACTTAAGAACAATAAATCTCCTGGTGATGATGGAATTACTACCGAGCTCCTCAAAGCTGGTGGGACTCCGGTTCTCAAAGAGCTGGCAAGCCTTTTAATTCCATCATTCACCAGGGCCTAACACCTAAAGCGTGGAGCGGGAGTGCGGTGGCTCTGTTCTTCAAAAAAGGCGATAAAGCCTTGCTGAAGAACTACAGACCCATCTCACTTCTGAGGCATGTATACAAGCTGTTCTCGAGAGTAGTCACAAACCGCCTCGCCAGAAAACTCGACGAGTTTCAGTCACCAGAGCAAGCCGGGTTTCGAAAAGGCTTCAGCACCGTAGACCACATCTATACTGTTCGGCAGATTGTACAGAAAACTGAAGAGTACAATCAGCCGCTGTGTATGGCTTTCGTGGACTACGAAAAAGCCTTCGACTCCATCGAAACCTGGGCAGTTCTGGATGCTCTGCAACGATGTCGTATTGATTGGCGTTATATCG
This sequence comes from Phalera bucephala, assembly GCA_905147815.2. Lineage (NCBI taxonomy): Eukaryota > Metazoa > Arthropoda > Insecta > Lepidoptera > Notodontidae > Phalera > Phalera bucephala. The sequence goes on along the minus strand of LR990609.1, from coordinate 17,491,340 downwards.
AAGTGCTGAGATGTTTATATGATACCGCCACTATGACCGTTCAGCTCCAGGAACAAAAAACCAACCCCATTGAGCTGCGCAGAGGGGTGAGACAGGGGGATGTAATATCCCCTAAGCTTTTCACTAACGCGCTTGAAGACGTCTTTAAGACGCTAAACTGGGCGGGACGGGGCGTGAATATAGACGGTAAGTGCATCTCGCATCTTCGGTTTGCCGACGACATCGTCATAATAGCAGAGACGCTGGAACAGTTAAGCGAGATGCTGCACAGCCTAAATGTAGCCTCTCGATGTGTTGGTCTCGGCATAAATTTGGATAAAACCAAGATCATGTTCAATGAACATGTCAAGCCGAGACCAGTCAACGTCGAAGAATCGATGCTCGAAGTTGTTCGAGAATACACCTACCTTGGGCGAATTATCCAGCTTGGTAGGAACAACTTCGAGAAAGAAGTCGACAGAAGGATCCAGTTGGGCTGGGCGGCATTCAGCAAACTACGTCGGGTTTTCTCTTCGCCTTTACCGCAATGCCTGAAGACGAAAGTCTACAACCAGTGCGTTCTACCAGTCATGACATACGGTGCCGAGATGTGGACCCTTACAGTAGGGCTAGTCCATAGGCTCAAAGTCGCGCAGCGAGCTATGGAGCGGGCTATGCTCGGAGTCTCCTTGAGGGATAAACTCCGAAATGAAGTTATCCGTCAAAGAACCAAAGTAGTTGACATAGCCCGCAGAGTGAGCTCGCTAAAGTGGCAGTGGGCTGGCCATGTCTGTCGAAGAACCGATGGCCGATGGAGCAGACGAGTTTTAGAGTGGAGACCACGACTCGGCAAACGTAAGGTAGGGCGCCCCCCAGCTAGATGGACCGACGACCTGAAGAAGGTCGCAGGGTGGGACTGGATGCGAAAGGCGGAGGACCGTGTATTGTGGCGCAAATTGGGAGAGGCATATGCCCAGCAGTGGACTGCAATAGGCTGATTTGATTGAACAAATCATTGCAACAAAGTTTTCATTTACAACCCCTGAAATGCCGCATAATTTTTGCGTTATGTCAAAATACAAGATGGCTCTTATTTTGTTTTGAGTATATGTATAATAATACTAATATTTATTTATTGATTGCCTCGTCACTCTAGTGGCTATTGATGCACTTTGCGATCACGAGGTCCTGGGTGCAAATCCTAGGTCGGACAATTGTAGTTTTTCTATCAAAAAATTCCCAGTTTCAGTCCGGAGTCTGGATTTGTGCTCGGTATATAGCCGTCTCACCCCCTAGTACATGGGTCCTAACATCGTCGACGAACAGTGACGGTGTTTATTCTTAAATACTAGTACATAGTCCTCAATTTGAACTCCTTTTTGCACGATTGGTGCCTGCACTAGGTAAGCCTGTATTCAGAAATATTGATACAAACTGATATAGGTACAATATGAAATTAAAAGGATGTCATTACCGGGGAAGACCTAGACTACCTTACCATGACTAAATAAACCGTGTCTTATCTGAAGGGAAAGTCGAGAGTCTCCGTGACCGGCGAGCGTGTATGAGACGAACTATGAAAGTGGAGGAAGCCAGAGAAGTCTGTAAGGCAAGAGCCTGTTGGAACGCTGTACTCTCTACTTACCCCGCGAGGGATCCGGCGTGCTGATGTAAATAGATAGAAGCAAAAATTACTGATATCATTATCAGCTACTTCAGGACATGTGCTGAAAATGAGTTCATTTTACTACCTACCACCTTTGTAGATTTAGGTAAATAATTCCTGGAGGATTTTGGGCATTATTTTTTAAAAAACCGTTCACCACTCACTAACACACACCGACCCGTCACAAACCTCCGACCCGAATACGAGAATCTTCGCACTCACGCCGCAAACAGAACGCAGCTAGTGTGTGCTTAGAACTATTGTGGCGCGCGCAACCGACGACGCGTAGATATATATATATATATATATATATATATATATATATATATATATATATATATATATATATATATATATATATATATATATATATATATATATACACATATATATATATATATATATATAATTAATAGACTATGCCCGTCAGCCCGTCCCTGGACGTGAGTTTCAACCCAGGCGCAGAGCTGGTCGAGGCGGGTAAGTTAAAGGCCCAAAAGAGTCGATAGCTCACTATCGAATCGTACACTTCCTTTTTTCCCCAATTCTTGTGAAAATAATTTTATAATAGAAATATAGTTTTAATACAAGCTTTAACAGCAAACAAAAAAACAATATAAATTTATATAATAAATAACTTGCTTAGTTGAGGTGTTCTTATGGCTTTTTCCGGATCCATCATCAGACCTTGGACATCATACCGGCCCAAAATACTCGTCAAGACACATCCGACGAGCCCAAATACGGTGAGGTTATATTGAGCAGTCGGGTGGTTCTATTGGCCACCTTTCGGGTTCATCATTAGACCCTGAACACGATCTGGTTATAAAGTACTCGTCAATATCAATCTAAGAAGCCTAAACAGGAGGAGGTTACGTTATATAGTTTTTATTTTAATTATTCATTCAATAAAATGTAGCCCCACATAAGGATCTATTTTCCAGTGTCGTGGGTGCGTTTACAAACATGAATATTCACATACACAAATACCTAGACTGAAACAAATAATCGTGGATCGCACAAAGATTTGTCCCGTGCGGGAATCGAACCCGCGACTATTAGACACAGTAGGCTGGGCTTAAGGTCTTAACCACTGCGCTTAAACATCCGTTTCATGTTCCCACCTTCCGACTTCATCATCAGACCAGCTCCATAGTATTATATGCTTATTATTGCATTGTCATCGACCTGACATACGTATGCCAAATTACAGTTGAATCGGATACCAGCAAGTGCTTGAAAAATGAATCACAAGATTTGAAACGGAAAGACAGATAGACAGACATACTAACATTGCAAGTTAAATAAAAGCTTGTAAAAACAGGTGCAACAGGCTAGTGTACATTTTTGGTTTTACCTACTTAATAAGAAATTGTAGATAGATAGATAGATAGATAACTTTTTATTGTGCACCAATTACATAGATATTAAAATACAAAAACAAAAAAGAACTTAAAATACACAAAGGGCGGCCTTATCGCTAAAAAGCAATCTCTTCCAGGCAACCTTGGGATGGAGAAAACGATTTCGTTGTGGAATAAACGGGGGTGCACTTATTACATAGAAGTTTTAACTTATAGCAATAAATACTTAAATATAATATAAAAATGCATATACATACTACAGAATTGTTTTACCACACATACACATAATTAACTATCACGATACGACGGCAGGACCCGGTGAACAAGTTGATAAGTAATACTTCCTCACCTGGCCCTTGAAGCTCTCTAGCGACGATGCACGCCGTATACTGATAGGTATAGTATTCCACAGTCGTACCGCCTGGACAGTAAAAGACTTATCATAGAAGCTGCTATTGTGAAGGGGCATTCTTAGGCTAAGATTTTCTGAGGACCTGAGGCATTGGGTGCCAGTGCTTTTCAGGTACTCGAAACGTTGTTTAAGATAGGAAGGGGAAGAAGGGTTAAATAATATGTTGTAAAGAAGGGAAAGAATATGCACGTTCCGGCGAAGTCGAATGGGTAGCCACTTGAGTTTTGTACGAAATTCGGATACATGGTCATATTTGCGCAAGCCAAATATGAACCGAATTGCGAAATTTTGGAGACGCTCAAGTTTATCTAGCTGTTTCTCCGTTAAATCTAAATAGCACACATCGGCATAATCTAGAATAGGAAGGAGGAGAGATTGTGCCAGAGCAACCTTAGTGGCAGTGGGTAGGAAATTGCGAAGTCTTCGCAAAGAGGCTGCTGTAGCAAATGTTTTACAACTAATAGCTTCTAGTTGTGGACCCCATGTCAGACAACGGTCTAGCAAAACCCCAAGATTTTTCACAGATTCGCTATAGGGAATTATAGTGCCGTCGAAGATAATTTGTGGGAGAGTTAACCAATTAATTCTATTGATCATTCGAGAGCTGCCTATAATGATAACTTGCGTTTTGACGGGATTCACTGTCAATCCGTAAGATTTGGTCCATTTAGTTATTTGGCATAGATCTTTGTTAGTTTTTTCAATGCCTTCACTAAGATTTGAGAGTGAGGCCTGAGAGTAAATTTGCAGGTCGTCTGCGTAAAGGTGGTAGGAAGAAGTAAAATATCGGGAAATTGAGTTAATAAAAATAGTAAAAAGAAGAGGAGATAAAACGCCGCCCTGAGGAACGCCGGCTTTTGCGTCACACCAAGCAGAGACAGACTCGTCCCGGCGAACACGCTGCCGACGACCGAGCAGAAACCAGTCGACCACTGATGGAGATACGTTAATAGAGCGAAGTAAAGCAAGGAGTATATCAAAGTTAACAGTATTGAAGGCATTACTGAAATCTAATAATGATAGCACGGTTAACTGTTCATTCTCCATACCAAGACGGATGTCATCAGTAATCTTAACGAGTGCCGTAACCGTGCTATGTCCGTGGCGGAAACCAGATTGTAAAGGATTGAGAAGGTTATGACAGGAAAGGAAGTAGCTGAGCTGTCTGTGTACCAGACGCTCCAAGACTTTTGATAGAAAGGGAAGGAAGGATATTGGTCGATAGTCAGTGAGAGATTTGGGATTGGGTTTTTTAGGTAAAGGAATAATGTGAGCGTCTTTCCAAAGGGAAGGAAATACACCACTAAGGATAGAATTATTGAAGATGCAGCAGAGGACGGGAAGGATGAAATCAAGTAAAGGCAACAACATGTTCCGACTGATACTGTCGCCACCAACCGCGTTAGAGGATATTGATAGCATGGCTCTCTCAACGTCACATTCAGTGAATCGCGTAAACACAAAAGAAGCATGGTCGGGAATTGTAGTGGTAGAAAGGTGATGCAGTATATCATTCTTGTCCGAATCAAGCATTTCGGAAGAAGAGCTGAAGTGCGCATTAAGCGAATTGATATCAATATTTTTAGAAATGGATTCATGACGTGGTTTGCCAATTCCCAGCAACCTAAGAAACTTCCAGACCCTAGCTGGGTCTTCATCCTCAACAGATGTATGGATATGACGACGTAAAGTAGTGATTAACCAAGAAATGTATGACATGTTGAGCTTTTTTCTAATAAGTTTAAGTGTTTTACGTTTTGTATGTGATATAATTTGTTGTCCTAGGTCCTAGGACGCATCCTAGGTCGGACAAATGTAGTTTTTCTAACGAAAACTTCCCAGTATGAGTCCGGAGTCTGAAATTGCGCCCGGTATATAAAAAGTGGGTGTACTCAATACACCTGTGCCACCCCCGCTTAGGGAATATAAGCGTGACGGTGTTTTTTTTATAATCTTTTGTTTTACCATCAATGAAACAATTTATAATCAATTTATTAACAAAGTTTAACTACCCACTAATTGACTGAAACTCCTTTTCTTAGTATAACGTGGCCTGAACGAACAAACAACTCTACAAAAAGTATCGTTACTAAAATTGCATTTAAAATAGTATTTTTTTAACATACGTTTTAGTTATAATGAGAGATTCCTAGCAGCCATGTAGTTTTTGATTGCCGCAGAGAAGTCGGTCAGGCAGGAAAGCGGGATCATTATCTCTATATTCGCTCATCTCGTGTGTCATATCGTGTGTCTATCTATTTTACGCGTTAAAGTAGGGTAAAACTTTCTTTTTGGAATAAAATTGAGCGTTTTATTTTGTATTAAACTTACATCATATTTACATTCTCTTTTAACTTACTAATCTACCACCGAATGAGATCGCGGCCTCCACTGTGAAGATCCGGCGGAAAACTCAGCGGACTTTCTCGATTCATATTTTTCGCCATTAAAAGAGTCAAGAATGCGTCTAAATTCTTTGGGCAAAACTAAATGTGGCCTGAAAGTATAGCTGCACGAATAATCTCGACATTTAAATGGTATTTAGAATAGTATTTTCAAAGTACGTAATGTCTTAGTTATAATGAGAGATTCCTAACAGCTAGGAATTTTTCAATTGCCGCAGTGAACTCGGTCAGACAGGAAAGCGGCATCATTATCTCTGCACTCGCTCTCTTCATGTGTCATTCTATCTATTCTACGCTTTTAAGTAGGGTAAAATCTCTTTGTAGAATTAAATTGAGCCTTTTGCGTGTATTTTTGTTTATAAGTTTTTGAATATGTAGGTTATCATCACCAGCCGATAGACGAACCTAGGATACCTTCAAAGATCGCTACGATAACTGGGTTTATGCTGGGGTCTCCAGCTTTTGTCCTTACCCTTCACCTACATGAGCTGGTCATAAAAAAGGGAAACAATTTTACGTGATGATTCTTTAATAATATACTAACAAAAAAGAGACAAAATTATTACGTTAAATTACGTTCCAATACTATAGACGTACGTATATCAGAACGTTCGTTTGATACAAACTATTTGGCTTTTTAGCAACGTTTTGGAGTAATTGTGCAGTCACGTTCATCTGATATTGTGGATTTTCAGTCCGAAACGGATGTAATATCAATTCAATAACATCACGATAGCGTGAATCTGTGTGTACCCTTTCAAATTAAAAACCGTAAATATGATAGCCAGTAGACACACATAAGTAACTAAACATTCTCAGTTACGTGTTCACCCATATCAGAATGACCGAGTCAAACGACGCTTAATCATTGTGATCGCTAAAAACATTGCAATCCCTTAGCCCTACAAGCGCCTCAGGAAAACATACTTTTGTATTTTTTTTTCAAACAGCGAATCCCACGCTAGAAATATTGCTGTGTCGTGGGTGGGTTAATAAACATGAAATTCATATACATAGACATCTATACAGGAGAAATATTTGTGGGACACACAAAGATTTGTCCTGTGTAGGGAATGTACCCTGGACTACTCGATCCAGTGGGCGGAGAAGATTAATCTCCAAGCCGTCCGTCATATATCTTCTATACATACATGTAATAAAACTGTAAGCGAACCGCATCTGTAAATTGAATATGTTTTTGAAAATTTTAATTGGGGTACACTTCCTTATCGATACAGAGGCAGAAACAATTTTTTTGGAATTATTGTTTGTCTGTCTGTTGGTTTTTCTCTCTGTCTGTCTCTTTGTGTTTCAATCACGCAACAACTACCAAACGGATTTTAATGAAATGTGGTACAGTATTATTTAATACCTTAGCTTAAAATTTAAAATACTTTTTATCCCGTAAAAATTAAGCAGTTCGGGATTATGGCGGGATAAACCAAAAAACTTAAGAATTTTTTTATTCGTAAGTTCGTTCGTTCGTTGGTTGCAAGCTGCAATGTAACGTTGAATTCCTCCAAGAACTCTTATTAGATTCGGGTTCGTCTACACACGAAGAAATTCTTTAGTGGTTAATAGGACGCGCCCGAAATTGTTTATACAAGTTTGATTTAGATACTCAGGTATATTTTTTTGCATGAACCGATGACGCAGTCAAGATTGTCTCTTCGGGAGTAAACTCTTTAACCTGGACACAAAATTTTGCATATTCGTTTAAGGAAAAATGCACGATTCTTGCGGGATAGTTTTTATTTGTCCATACTACTACGGCTGAACGGAGTTTCAATATACCTACTTATTATGGAGGTGTCTTAGATCTTGGAATAATATAAAGGATCTGTACTTATGTCAAATTACAAAATAAACGCGTGCGTAGCCGCGGGTAACGGCTCTCCCTACTACGTACGTAATCGCCAGATCCCTTGCGGGGCAGGCAGAGAGTACAGAGTTCCAACAGGTTGTTTCCTTACATACCTCGCTGACTTCCTTCACTCCCATAGTACGTAACTTTAAAAAATGTTCTTAATGATGACATACTTAAAGGGAATAAATATCATGCTAGAGATGTGTCTCAAATCGCTCGACATATTCATTCTAACAAGTTTTAAAGCCCGAATTCCCGTAGCGGCGAATGTGTTTTACGCCTAGGCATATCAGTGCAAACATGCCGCCGCATGTCCGATTGTGTTTCCAACCGTATTTGTTTGAACTTCAGATTGCTTGTCGCGGCAACTCGGTATCTATTTATTTAGAGGGCAGATTTACTTATGACTTTTAAAGTGCTCGTAGAGCTTAGAAGCTGCGGTGCTATTAGCAGTCACCAAGATTAAACAGCGATCGGCTTTGTCAGGCCGATATGGGTGACCATTTGTGGCATAGTCATCTTCGAACGTATGCATATGTTTCGAAAGGCGCACTATGCCGTTGGTCCCAGTTAACACATAATGTGGTAGCTGGAAGCCTTTTAGGAAATAGGAAGCCTTATAGGCAGATTAATAAGTTCCAACAGCAGGTGGCCACTAACCTACCTCCACCAATCCGCAATGGGTCCGGGTAGTGAAGTGTGACGTAATCTCTCTCACCTCGATTTGTAAAAGAAAGCTTTTGCTCGGCACTGGCACAGTATAGGTTGATATTATTATTATATTAACGTGAAATAAAACTATTTTACGGATTTTATTGCGGTTTAATTTTTTTTATTATTTTTTTATTTTTTTTTTAGTTACCGACGTTTCGAGTGCAAAGCACAAAAAATAATAATAAAAATGTTACGGAATAAAATCCATGTATTGTAGTCACCTCGTAGCGGTGCTACGAAAAACTACGGCAAGAAAACTGAACTTTTTGTAGCAATCAAAAATCACGCGACGCTGATTGAGTTCGTTGAATATATAATTTGGTGTGTATTGTAAACGTTTTAAGACTTGCGTTTATAAAGGTTGCTATATGAAAGTGTTTTATGTTATGAGAACCCACTTTGCGATTCAATTATGCAACTTAAGCAAGGTTGGCTTTTGTTGTACTTATTAATTAACTATCCGTTAGAAGCGCATTACATTTTTTTTATTAAAACCATTAACGCACTGCATATTGAGACTGTAAACTTCTGGTAAACTACTGACTTTGAATCTTTACATATATTGTCAGCGTAAATTTAAACTCACCTGCTTGTGAATCTTTGAAATATTTTATAAAATTAGAATTAAAATTATGTGACTACACCTGAGCTTAGAACGAAAGGAATGACGTTAGTGTAACGCTAGCGAGTTGATATTTCATCATTCAAATTCATTCAAATAAACATGAACATGACAGTATGTTAGCGTCTAGCGTCATGCTCACGTAAAAGTTTTCGTGGTAAGCCCTTTGGTTGGATTTTTTTTACAATTGAAATCGAAATCTCTCCAGAAATGCCGAATATACGATGTAAAAGAAAAACAAATACAGTCGAATTGAAATATCCTCCTTATTCCAATACAAGTTATTAATAAAATGTTATTTATTCCATAAGTATTATAAACCTGAGTTACAGCTCCGACAATACAACAGTTTAGCGACCGAAACCACTCAGTCGACTAATCTCGGTTGGTAACGATAACCCCATTTCGCTTGAGCCACGACAATATTGCAGAACTTTGTTTTCGCTCACGTTTCTTTTTCTTTCAAATATTAAAAAGCTGACGAGATAATGACACTGAAAAGAATCTTTTAAGTAATAAAAAGGACTCGCAAACAAGCTGCGTCTGTCATTTCTAAATTTCTTCAAAATCTCCGAGGGGATCCAATCCATTTCGCTTTTATAATTTTGTTTATGTCTTTTTTTTTCATTTCGCTTATTTGTAATTAATGTTCTATGTGAAACAAGATTCTTTACTAGTAGTCATTTATATTAAATTTAGAATCACTTGACGACGTAGTTTAGTAGATAGTCTCTCTGCTCACTTGATCAAGTAGTAGTAGCTTGGGTTCGAGTGTGGTTTCTATCAGTATGGTCTATTTATTTTGGACTGGGTGTTAAGACGCTATTTTAGATTTTTCTATACATACTCAAGTGCTGGATTATTATAAATAAACTAATTCTTCTCTCCAGGTGCGTAAAGAATACAATAAATTTTATTAAAATCTCAATAGAACCAGGAAATTGATGTCCTGAAATTGGAGGAAAAATTGCGGGCAATAATTAATGAATTCATAAAATTGTTGCCACGGAATGTAAGTACCTATATGAACTAAAGTGCGTTATAGAAGTCCACTCCTATGATATTGCCAAACCCGTAATGTCGAGTTTACATGATCACTTAACTCGCGTACTTATTAAAGCGGTTGTTACCACTGTTCTGTAAAACCGCGCATATGCGTGCATCAATAACTTTTTTATAAGTACTAATAACACAAGACACAAGTAAGTAATTATGACTATAAAATTCACGCGCACGCACTCCCACACACATACACAGACACACACGCACACGCGCGCATGCACACACACACACACACACACACACACTGGCTACGACTTTTGGGAGCACCAGTAAGAGCTCAGACTGTAAAAATGCAAACTAGTTGTTTTAATCAATGTCATTGCATCAATATCCATTCCAGTTGTCATACTCGTGAACAGGTGCTGCTTGTAGGGACGGCAACTTTAAAACAAGGGAAACCGACTATATAAAATAAATATTTGAAGTCCGTGCAAGTAACCGACTGCACTAACCGGCACCGACTTCAAATATTTATTTGTTGCTTTTTAAAGTCGATTTCCTTCTTTTAAAGTTATTATTTTTATAATTTTAAGTGATGAGTGAATTAATTATTAATATTTATATACCTCTTTTATATTATTTTGCTTAGTTCTGCAGTAAAGTACGTACAGGATATAATACCAATAATAACGTAGTCTTTACATTCGGGCTGTGTGCCGTTAAGGGGTCCTCTGTTGTATCCTGACATTCCAAGGCTCAATACAGATTTCATGTAAATGGGACCAGCTCGAAACTATAGTAAGCCCAACGTAAAACGAATCATCATAATCAGTTCATAAATTAAGACGTACTATTTAAAAAGAAACACAGGCGAATGGTACTAGTCCTCCGTTTTTGAAGACGGATAATATTCTGGTTAGTTCTATGGTAGGGTTAGTCCAATACCATTAACACAATACTTATAATAACTCAATCTACGGATTCATATTTTTTGTCGTTAAGGAGTTCCTAGGTATATCATCAAAGACGAAGATTCAATACCGACGAAATTAAAATGGGACCACCTTGAAACTATATTAAATCCAATGCAAAAAGAAACATCAAAATCAGTCCAAAATTGACAGAGATATCGATGAACATACATAAAAAAAGAAAAACTTCATTAATACAGATGAATATAGAACCTCCTCCATATTGAAGTCGGTTGAAAAGGAAGTTTTATTTCAAGAAAAAGTTAACATAGGTATGTCATTAAATTACTTTTCTTATATAAAAAGTCTCATCATAATATTTAAGGTTCATAAACATTTTTTAACAGAAAGGAAAGAACCTGTTGGAACTCTATACTCTCTGCCTACCCCGCAAGGGATCTGGCGTGATGGTATAGATAGATAGATAAACATTTTGTAAGCGTAATCATAACACGCAAGATATGTTTTTCTTATATAAAGAAATTGCGAGTAGTGTTTCGAATAAAAAGTGAATTATTTATGTTCGCGCGACAGTGTAATAGGATTTTTTTACTAAAGTTATTTTTACTCCTCGCGTGCATTATTCAGAGCTAGTCTTGAAGGATATTATAAGTATATTATGACTTCAATCCGAAATCGTCTGCCTTAAGCTACATTAGTTTTTTCAATTTGAGTGTGTGTGTGTGAGAATGATCTACGCTATTGGCCGCGGGACCTTTACAGCCACACCGGACAAGAGGGCTAGTTTTGTCAAGTTGTTTGATGTTACTTCTGATCTACATGTTTATGTACAGACCAAAAAAAATTTATTATATGAGGAGATCAATTGTAGACAAAAACGGCTTTTATGCCGTAGGCAAAAGCAGTTCGGCATGCGCTCAAGTTCTTTTTTAATGCTATAGTAATTTATCAACTAAAGTATTTTTAACATTAGAAATTACTTAGTCGGCATAAAAGTAAGATCGGCTCCTGGTTAAATAATTGATTAAAATTACAAAATTTTGTTATAATTCATTGTAAGTATTCTAAAAATGTGCAAGTACCCATAAACAATCAGTGACAATGTTATTCAGTGCAAGTGTGAAGTGATCTGTGATAAAAGTACAAAAACACGAATTGAGAATTTACGAACGGACTAAAGTTTATTAACATACACAAAAATCCATATTAAGCAGAAATCGGTTCATTGCAGTTACAAAATCCATACATGAACCAAATAAATGACTACTATAGCATTATAACACGAAAAAAAAACAAAACAGCAAGAAACAATCACAACTTTTCCGTTTTTTTTATTTAAAATTTGACCCAAACTCGAACCATTACAAATATTTTGCAGCTAGTGACATCTATTGCTTTTGATATAAAACAAGTCAATAAAGCAGTGCATTTCAATATCCAGAGAAATGGACTAGTAGCGACCTCTATTGTTCTAAGATAGAAAAGACAAGTTAGAAGTTACAATTCGATATTAATTACATAGTAGGGTGAATTTTCATACTTGCTAGTAACCAACAGCTTGGCGTTTAAATACAAGCGACCAACTGTGATCTTACGTATCGAGTTCGAACCCGGCTTATTGGAAACTCTTTTTGAGGTCAATAAATTTTAAAACAACCATTTAATGTTAAAATAAACCACGAAAGGATGGATACCGAAAATATAACACTGCGCAAACCGATAACATTCTGGATTCAACCATGATAAGTCTACCGAACACTTCTATATCTAACAATGCATGCTGTGAAGAACTTCAACAACAAGTTAACGAATTGTCTAACGATCTAATCATGGCGAATAATGAAATAGATAATCTAGTAGCGGAAAATGGGAAATTAAAGTTGGAAGTACAAAAATATTTAAGGGTTATAGAAGTTTATAAAAAGCTAGAGTATGGTGTTAACACAAAAGTGGCTGGTACAAACACTAGCAGAAAAAAAAGAGGAACTCGGTGTATGACAGTAACCGGTGTCCAGGACCATCTACGGTACTTAATTCCGAACAAGAAATTGACAATATCCTAGATGATAACAATGTAAGCTTAGATTGTAAGACTAACGGAACTAAGTTAGATACCAAGAAAGTTCCTGTACAAGATTTGACAATAGCGGGATCAGTAGAAAACTTAACAGAGTGTGACCAAAAATTAAATGTAAATAATAACATTCAACATCAAGGTACACCGTCGCATCAAGATACACCGCCGCATCAAGATACACTGCCGCATCAAGATACACCGCCGTATTAAGACCCACCGATAAAAAAGCGAGTTATTATATACGCCGATCAGCAAGGCCGAGGAATAAGGAATACTCTACAAAAACTATTAGGAAACGAGTATAGTGTCATATGTTTATGGAAACCTGGTGCAAAACTAATAGATGTACTAAATTGGAAACCAGATATTGTACATAATTTGACTTTTAATGGCTATATCATTATTTTAGGTGGTACTAATGACAATAACCCAGAAGACTTTCAGTTTACTATTAGGGAATATTTTCAATTTATAAAGAATACAAATATAATTATGACAGAGATACCTTACAATAAGCATTTAAGAGAAGAAAAATTGAATTACCATTTAAGGTTTATATGTAACAAATTCACAAATGTATCCTATGTTGACATGAATTACAGTAGATTTTTACCCAAAAGAAACTTCTTCACATCGCAATTGTATCAATGTCTCCTCAAAGAAATTTTGCGCTTATATTACATGAATAAATCACAGGAATATTACAAAAATGTGCATCAGTCAACTATTCTTAGTGTTCAGCATAAAACAACTCAAACAGAATTTCAGCTGTGTGAGAATTATCGAGGTGTAATAAAAAACAATAATAACGATTACCATCAGTTACTCCCAGAATGTAGCAACAATGTATTTTTTCGATCATAGGGAGCTCAATATAATGCACCAAAACATTGCAGGCTTGTTAAATAAAATTGACATGCTCACGATTGCCCTAGAAGAACTTAAAATTAACGGTTGTGCAATTGATGTTTTATGTTTCACCGAGCATTTTATGGAATAAGGTTATGAGAGTTTTTTAGCTATTCCTAACTTTGAATTAGCGTGCTATTTTTCGAGACAACATAAAAAACGCGGAGGATGCTGCATTATGGTAAAATCTAATATTAAATATGTAGAACTTGAATATGTGGCTAAGCAGTCTGTACAAGGAGTATGCGAATGGTGTGCAGTTGAATTGTCAGACTACCAAATAATAATAATATGTGTATACAGGGTACCTCAGATGAGTAATTTAGAAATTTTTTACCTAAAATTAGAGAATATATTGAGAAAAATGTGCATAAAACGAACCAAAAATATAATTCTTTGTGGAGATTTTAACATTGACTTACTAAGAAGGAACAAGACTGCTGCAGAATTTGAACAATTTCTTCTAGGTTTTAATTTGACGCTAGAGATTCGACAACCAACTCGGCTGGTAAGCAATTCATGCATTGACAATTTTGCACATAGCTTTACTTGTGGTTGCCAATATAATATACTTGACCTAGGACTTTCTGACCATACAGCGCAGATACTCAAACTCCGTAACTTAAAGGGAAAATCTGATATTACGACATGGAAAATGCGTAAACAAGACATTACAAAAGAAAATTTGAACAAATTTAAGTCATACCTACAAAGTTTGACATTTTCAGAAATGTATACAGTAAATGATGCCGATTTAGCTTATGATAGATTTATTGATATTTTCTTACTTCTTTACAATCTATGCTTTCCGATAAAAATTGTAACAATTAATAACCTAAAAAAGAACATTAAATGGATCTCAAAAGGCATAAAATTATGTAGCAGGAACCGTAGGAAACTGTTATGGCAACAAAGACTAAAACCGAGCTTGGAAAATAAAATTAAGTTTAATAACTACAACAAAAAATACAATAAGATAATAAAATTAACTCGAAAAGCACAGAACAATTACTATATAAAGACATCCATAAATAAATCGAAAGCAACATGGAACATTATTAATAGCTGCAAACCAAATCAGATGAAACGACATATAAAAAATATAAAATATAATGACAATACATATACTGAACCAAATGACATTGCTAATATTTTTAATAATTTTTTGTAGACCAAGTAAAGTTAGATGCACGACCGCGTAATAAAGTTAAACTGACTAATACACAATTACAAACATTTTTCCTGTATCCAATAACACCTGAAGACATTATTAAAATAACAAGAAATCTAAGAAACACAAATAGTGTAGGACTAGATGGTATATCGACTAAAGTTATTAAACATGTAATCGAAACTATCTCACCACATTTAAGCCATATTTTCAACATGTGTATAAGTGCAGGTGTATATCCGACGAAAATGAAGTCCGTGATAGTAAAACCTCTGCATAAAAAAGGAGATAAAGCTTGCGTTAATAACTACAGACCTGTTGCTATTTCATCAGTAATGTCAAAAATATTTGAAAAGGCTATATACGAAAGGCTTTACTCATATCTTGAAAAATATGATATACTCTGTGACGAACAAAAGGGATTCAGAAAAAATAAGACAATAAATCTAGCTATTTATGATTTCTTGTCCATGATAATTAAAAACTTAGACGCAAAAAAAATTGTATGTGCAATTTATGCAGACATGACTAAGGCATTTGACTTTGTAGAACATGACCTGCTACTTGACAAAATATATGCAATAGGTGTAAGAGGTAACGGACTTGAATTGTTAAAATCATACCTATCTAATAGAAAACAAATTACCGAAGTAACGAGAGTATGTCACAATACCAGGAGGGAAAAAACATTTAAATCCTGTGAGCGAATAACTAAATATGGAGTGCCACAAGGGAGTGTGTTGGGTCCATTATTATTTTTAATTTATATTAATGATCTACCCCAAAATGTGATGTGTCCAATGGTTTTGTTCGCAGACGATTGTACAATTTTAGTGAGTAGTGATAACGTCAGTGAATACGAAAAAAGCATTCAGGCATCGGTATTTGACCTAATAAATTAGCTAGATAGAAATAACTTAAAGATTAACCTAACCAAAACAAATTTTATGCAATTCTCAAAAGACGCACGTAAATCATTTATGACGATTAAATATAAAAAAGCTGAAGTTAAGCAAATAGAAACGTCAATATTCTTAGGCCTACATATTGACAACAAGTTAACATGGAAACCACAAATAGAGCATGTTTGCAAAAGATTGAATAAATGTGCATACGCATTGTATAATTTGTCAAAAATTGTAAATAGAGAAGCAGTACTTGTTGCTTATCATGGTTTAGTTGGCTCTATCTTAAGGTATGGTATTATATTTTGGGGTAATGCAACCAATAGAGAAACCGTGTTTAGAGCACAGAAGCGGTGTGTGAGGGCAATTTGTGGTTTGAAAATGACAGATAGTTGTGTACCTTTCTTTAAACAATTATAAATTCTAACAATGTCATCACTATATATATTGGAAATGGCAATTTTCGTAAAACAGAACATAAAATTATTTAACAATATAGCAGATGTGAGAAAACTACCAACTAGAAAGCAATATGAATACCAAATCACAAATAAAGCTGGTTGTAAAAGTGCAGCTGCCAGAAAAAGCGTATTAGGTATGGCCGTCCATATATTTAATAAGGTCCCAAATGAATTCAAAACCTTACAAATAAAGGAATTCAAATCTATATTGTCAATGTTCTTAGTAGAAAAATGTTATTATAGCATAGGCGACTTCTTAAATGACCATGACATTTAAACGGTGTTTGAGTTACATATTAATTTGACATTATACCATGACTTGTTACAGTATGACATGTAGTATAATTTGCTGTTGTTGACATAATATTTTATTATTACATTATTTTTATTTCCTTTTAACCAAGTATTAATTTCATTTTATTATTACAATGCATTTCTGTATACCCTTAGCATGCACTTTGTATACCTGTGTTTCTTTGATTGTTTTTAACCGAATAATGTTTCCATTTTATTATTAATATGAACCTTTGTATACCCTTAGGGTGAAACATAGTGAGACTGTTCATAGTATTAAGATCTAATTCCATACCTATGTTATGACAAATAAATAATTCATTCATTCATTCATTCATTCATTCATTCAACATTTATTACTCAATCCACAAAGTTTCGTTAGTGTTTTTTTTCAACCTCAGAGATATCAGCTGATATCACCTACTTAGTTAACTAATGAAGAGTTTTTTTTCTAATACAAGTATAAATAGTTTGTATGACTCCGAAACAAATATCTAAAGAAACAATAGCAATCCTTTGGTTTAATATAATAAAAGTATTCTGAATACAATTCAGTTAACCGAAGGCAGTCTTGGTGATAATGGTAGGAACTAAAGAAAGTATAAGAAAATATTTTTTACCCCAAATCTATAACCACCCATCGCAAAGAGGTACGCAACATACGCCCAAACCGCTAGACCGTGCGGGTGTCATAAATATTTGATTCAAGCTTATGCTAAATTATGACGTATCTCATAATCCTAATTAACATTTTTATCCAGTCACACAATAACAACATGTAATTATCGAAATCAATACATTTATCTGGGCCAAACGAATTATCGACGTCTTATTTCACACACAACTTCATTACCAGCTAAAAGACGCCAACCGCAATACGAAGATCGCCACAACGACTAGCCTTGTGCCGTCTGTATCCAGCTTTTAAACATTTACGGCTTTTGTACATTGTATTTTCAACTTATTTTTCATTTTGTCACAATCCTTTTTTTCTAACGTATCTAATTATTAAATTTTCTAACTGATTTAGTTGCAAAAACGTTTCTCTCTCACTTTATTTTATATTAAAATACATCGTTGTACGCCCAGGAAGAGGGAGAATGACTTGGATACTCTTATAAATGACTAGCAGTTTCCCGCGACTTCGTTCTCGGTCGACAACAGCGCCACCTACCGGGTCTATGTTATATAGCTTATGTTACTTCTAGATAAAGTAGCTTTCCAATGGTGAAAGAATCACTAAATCGGATCAGTACTACCGGAGATTACCCCGAAAATCCAAACTCACAAACTTCACCTTTTTATAATATTAGTATAGATTAGCCCTCAATAATAGCGCTTCACTGAGTAGACTAGAAATAATATAGGGAAGCATTTGCCCACCTAGTACCACCAACTGGTAGATCTGGGGGCACGGGAGTGCCCCCGCCAAGACAAGCCAAGCGAAGCGCAAGGGCACTACTACCTTTTCTCGAAGCGCTTCGTCGTATTTTTGAACCCACATAACTTAGGTTTGGATTATACCAGATAAACAAAATTCTCGGGGTATGATGTCAATAGTAAACTCATTAAACATATAAAGTTTCATTGTTAGGGTACTTCCTGAAGTCCTAGAAAGCTGAAATTTGGTATGTAGGCTAGTATTAGTACGCAAACATCTCATAATACAACTCATCTCTCTCAACATAGTAATATCTACTTCAACGTACCTACTACCTAAACCCTTATAGCCAAATGTGTATTACATCAAAATTATTGCGATAGAGAAACAGCCGGTACTAACAATCAGAACACTGTCACTCCTGCCTTTGGGTGCCAAAAAACGTACATTATACGATACTGAAACAGACAATATAGAGAAGGCTTGTGGGACGAACAGATTGGTGTTAGCCTGTTGCCATCGAGTTGATACTTTGTCCTTTTTACTCTTACAAGTTCACTTAATAAAGATAAACGTAGCAGCTTTCTTGACAACGTAACGATAACGTCAAATAGTTTGTGCTTAGCCATCTGGCCAATGGTGGACACTTTCAGGCATTTATTTAATGTTGCGTATAAAATGTATTAAACAGTACCAAGCATTCGCTCAGTACTTTTACTAATAAAAGGCCAAGAAGTTAGTAACTTAACGCTGGTAACCTCGACGGCAATAACGTCAAAAGGCACATATTATCGAACATTCACTAACTTGGGTAAGTTTGAAAATTTTAGTACCAACCAACGAAAGTTATTAAGATGAGCGTAAAGTATGTTTCGCGTCTGTTATGAGTTTTGGGTTCTTATTTACGTACAAAACATTTTGAATAGCTTAGTAGGACTTAAATTCTTACAATAAATGGTTATTCTTATTGTTGTTGGTTTCAGAGATGCAAGTTTGTGCATCCTGAACTTTCAAAACTGATAAAAACCTTTAATCAATAAACACCGTGAAATTGAAGGTTAGTGTATTAAGAATTACTCTATAGGAAACCCTAATAACACATTGTTCTACTTCAATTTTGTACTCATATCCTCATGATCGTCAGTCACATCCAGAGCTAAACAACATCCGTCGCACAAGATTTGTCCTATGCAGATATCAAACCCGTGACTATTTGAGGCTAAGCTCTTTAACAAAGTTATATCCCCCAGCAGCAGTTATATAGCAGCTGGAGTCAGCGAACAGCTAGTAGTTAAAGAACATCTTGTTATCTAGTGACTCTGGTATGACAGAAATTAACGCAGTACAAAGCTGACATTAACATGCTGTAGACAACTTTGAAGTTGGAACTTTTAGCCTCTGTTAGAATGCGACCGGATTTTCATTTTGACGTACCACCCAGAACTACCCGTTGAAGTTTCATTGAAAATTAGTTTGACTATGCAGTCAAATATTATGCAACTAAATGTAGAATTAGATTTAGGATAGTGTATGGCAATTATTTTACAGGGGTTTTAAATCTTGCTGGAGAAATAGTTTACAGTATAGTACTACTACTAATCCTTTCTGTCTTAAAAATAATAGCTTGTTTGACACGATTGCATGGTAAGCATGATTAAGCCATAAAACGAATCAAAGTACATAGATTCAGATGATATTCTGAAGTATTTAAAATTCTGGCGTTCTCGTGTAGAAAAAAATGCAAATTTCAAAGCACAAAATTAAACAACCACCGAACATTATCTACACATGTACATACTTGTCCGTAGTAGAATAAGTTCTGAAAATATGAACAAACAATTGTAAGGTAGAAAAGTGGGAATTTAACAAAAAAATGCGGCGCTGTGAAAATGCAACTCGAGTGATGCGGGGAAACTACCAGACGAGAGGGCTCAAGTGGTTGAAACAGCGCTCCTCGCTGAATAAATATGGATACATTTGCCGCCGAAATGTTTGCGTGGTCCGATAGACAATGAAAAATGTAACATTAAAATTACCAAGTCGCAAAGTTATTTAGTGTGTTAGAATTATGACATTAATTTCTGAGAATAATACTTATCTTCTAAAAAGGTGCAAATATTATATATATATATATATATATATATATATATATATATATATATATATATATATATATATATATAATGTAATTCTAGTAGCATGCTTGCGTGCAATTGTGTGATGCTATTGGACGTGATGTATTTGACGCATATCCTATAGGATTGCGCATGCATCGACATATATGATAAAAATCTTTATTAAAAAAAACCGACTTCAAACAGCAAATAAAAATATTTGAAATTGGTACCGGTTAGTGCAATCAATTACTTGGCACCGACTTCAAATATTTTTTTTTGCTTTATAAAGTCGTTTTTTTTTCAAGATTTTTGTTTTACAATTTTAAGTGTCAAGTGAATTATTTACTAATACTCATATACCTATATTATATTATTTCGCTGAGTTGTACAGCAAGGTACCTACAGGATTGATATAATAACCATAATAACGGAATCTATACATTCGTGCTGTTCGCCGTTAAGGAGTCCCCTGGTGTATCCACAAAGTCCAAAGTTCAATACCGATTTTATTAAAATGGGACCATCCCGAAACTATACTAAACCCAACGCATAAAGAATCATTAAAATCAGTTCATAAATTAAGACGGTATAAAAAAAACAGACGAATTGTCAACCTTTTCCTTTTTTGAAGTCGGTTAATACTCTGATTAGTTCTATGGCAGGGTACCTATAGGATTGAAGTAATCCCCATAATATCTCAATCTACGCATTCGTATTGTTTGCCGTTATAGGGTTCCCTGGTGTATCTTCGAAGTCCAAGGTCCAATGTCGATGAAATTAAAATGGAACCACCTTGGACTCATACTGAACCCAATGCAAAAACAATCATCAAAATCGATTCATAATTGGCGGAAAAATCGCATAACATACATACAAAAAAAACATACATTAAATTGAGAACCTCCTCCTTTTTAGAAGTCGGTTAAAGATATTGCATAAACATATCCATATCATAAGCGTAACAGATCCATCCAAGATAATTTTCTATTATATGAAAAATGAAATAAGCGAAAATATTTCTCATACTTTGTTTAGTAATTTTGCCTATTTGGGTCCAAAGAATAGTCTATATGAAAACTGAGAAAAATCTTATTTCAAGCGACGGCCTCGGCCGATATATTTTCTTTGTGTATGCTCCCAGCTCCTCCTCTTATATACTTGTACCTGTGAAAATGAGTAGCACCCTCGTTTGCACCCTAGTCTAAAGAATCTTCTATCCTTTGTTGGTACAGTTTTTCATTTATATATATTCCACATGCAGGTATTGCGTTCGTAAAATATTCCGTTTACAATTAGGGTTTATGGTGTATAGTGCTTTGTATCATAAACTTTTAGTTTCTTGTCTAAGATTATGTTCACCACCTGTTTATTAACGTGCGATGGGCTATAGGCAATATATACTCATTGACTGTTGAATTTATACCTCCCCATCACTCTCCAGCACAACCGGACGGATGCAACCTGCATCCAACGACCTCCTGCGATCTTCACAACATCGTTGGTCTACCTGACAGGCGGCCGTCCCTAGAGCAGCGCGCTTCCCAATACGTGGTTTCCACTCTAGAATCTTTCTGCCTAAACAGCCCTTCGATCCTCGTGCTATGTGGCCTACCCATTTCCATTACTTTTAAAACAATTATATCTGTGAAATGAATTACGCAAAAGTTCCACGATCAACTTGCACTCGTATTTGCGTTTAAATTAATTGCCGAATTTTTTTACCTTCAAAACTCCTAAATACTACAACAAATATCGAAAAGCTTTTCCATTTTACTGTATTATCAGTTTATGTTATTACTGTTTATAACTAAAACAATATATTAAATTGTTACATTTTATTAATTTTTTTTTTTGCAACTTATGTGCAGCTTGCAACTATATCCCCAAAAAATATTTGACGACACGTAATAACGCAAAAAAGATACTACATTACAAGTAAGACCGTACTATATATCTAAAAGGAAATGATGATCCGGGAAACATTCGAAAATCTTATTATCTCCGTACAAGAGCACCCTTAATTTTCTATCCGGCAAACTTAGACGGTACACATTGGGCCCTACTCAATTTTCAAACCCACCATTTGGGTCCTCTTTACTCTGAGCTACGTACCTATGTGTAAGTGAGAGCACAGAATGATTGTCCATGAAGATACTTCCATTAGTACAACAACGTGTTGGGTTGTGAGGATTTGTATTCAACAATGAAATACTAACTTGTGACCGATAGTAGAGTCAAATGAAATCATTGCAATAGGCTGGTTTCGATTGTCGAACAACTGATGGCTACTGAAGTAAATGAAACTCGGAGTGAAGGGAATATGACACTGAAAACATCCGTTTCATATGGCCATAGATCTCCAATTATGGATCCTGAATCTACCATCAGATAGTTTCTACGTTACAGGAGCTATGACTTCCAAACATCTATCATATTGTACACTCTAAATAAATAAATTATTATATACCCTTTGCATTCTTCACATTGAAGTAATAATATACAATAGGTAATCTTTATATAGTGAAAAACTAATTGCAATAATATATAAATATTAAAAACAAAGTCATCGTCAATGGCGAAAGCTGATGGAAATTATTTCAGGAAAATATGGTAGATTAAAATATCAACTAAATGCTAAGTAGGTCTTAATATGACAACGTTACGAGTTGGCAGAAGTGTACTGAGTACACCCACTTTTCACTGACGATGTTAGGGCACATGTAATAGGGGACGAGTCTATTGCCATACACCGGGCACAATTCTAGTCCGGAGCCTAGGCTCTGGACTCATACTGAGAATTTTTCGTCAGAAAAACTACATTCGTCCGACTTTAGGATTTGAACCCAGGATGTCGTGATCATGTCTGATCTAGTATGACAATTATATATTTCTACTGGTTTAACACGGTGATAGCTACGATTTATGAAACCTATTATACCTGACTACGTCTTAGGGAATCTGACAACCTTTCTAATCTTCAATCGTAAACGCTTGAAAAATAAATATAGAAACTAACAGCAGTAATAGCCTAGTGGTTAGACCGTTGGACTGCAAAGTAAGAGCGTGCCTGGGTTTGAACCCGAGACGTTCAAACTCAGGCACGCATCTCTATCTTATCGAAAGCATGTGCGTATTATAAAATTGCCTGTCTGGAAGAGTTTCTCGAAGGTGTGTGAAGTTCACCAACCCGCACTGGGGCAGCGTGGTGGACTATGGCCTAAGGCCTCTCAGTTTGAGAGAAGGGCCATGCCCAACGATAGTATAGTATCTTAACTGGGCTAATATTATTATTAATATTATTAACGGAGAATGCGCGAGAAGTCCAAGGGAATGTTGTGCGAGGCACAACGGGGTTTCAGGTCCGGAAGAGGATGTTCGGATCAAGCCTTCTCCCTCCGCAACATCGTAGAGAAGCATCTGGCAGTGTGCCGGAAGGTATTCTGCGGTTTTGTAGATCTGGAGAAGGCGTTTGACAGGGTTGTGTGAAAGAAACTTTGGGACATTTTGCCAGAGTATGGTATGAATGGCACTCTGTTGCGAGCCGTCCAGTCCACTTATGTGGACTGCAAGGCATGCGTACGGGTGGGTGGTAACAGGTTACCCTAGTTTGACGTTGAAATCGGCGTCAAGCAGGATTGCGTGTTGTCCGCTAGACTGTTTATAATATATCTGGATAAATGTCTTCAAAGACTGAAAGCGATGAATGAAGGTGTACAAATGGGTGACCTAGTAGTAAACCATCTAGTTTATGCAGATGACGCGGTTTTAATAGCGCCAACAGCCACTGGTCTGTTAACACTAGTCACATTTATAAAAGACGACTGCGTGAATAATGGCTTACACTTGAATGTAAAGAAAACCAAGGTTATGGTTTTTGAAAGGGAAGAAACCAGAACGAATGTAAGGATTGTGGTTGATAACGATGTGCTGGAACAAGTGAATGAGTTCGTATCACTTAGATGTGCCTTCAGTAAGGATGGGAAATACACCGCTGACATAGGGAGAAGAGTGAGTGCAGGGAACAGGGTGAATGGTGCGATGGTAAAGCTACCTGGGAGCCGGCACTTAAGCCATAAGGCGCAGCTGGCCATACATAACGGAGTTCTTGTCCCATCGCTGTTATATGGTAGCTAGAGCTGGGTATGTAATAAGGAGAATGAAAGTAGGATAAATGCGGTAGAAATGCGAGCTCTGCGGAAGATGTGCGAAGTGAATCTGACCGACCGCATTTGCAACAGCGTAATAAGAAAGCGAGTAGGTATGAAAGATAGTATCGGTGTACAGATGAGAAAGGGCATGCTCCGTTGGTTCGGGCATATAGAAAGAATGCCTGATGAAAGAATGACAAAACAGATATACAATGTGAAAGTGGAAGAATGCAGGTACCGAGGAAGACCTAGACTATCTTACCACGACCAAATAAACCAAGTCTTATCTGAAGGAAAAGTCAAGAATCTCCGTAACCGGCGAGCATGTAATAGTGGAGTGGAGGAAGCCAGAGAGGTATGTAAGGAAACAACCTGTTGGAACTCTGTACTCTCTGCCTACCCCGCGAGGGATCTGACGTGATGATATAGATAGATTACTAACACTAACTACAATTATTACTAATAACATTTCGTTCTTCGTAAATTTGCAAAGTTGATGTGCCGCTTTTTCCAAGTTTTTATTTTGTTTGTTTAGGTCAAATCTTGTAAGGTGAATTGCCTCTTAAGCTACAGACTTGAAATTTAACATGTTGGCTCAGTTCCGACGACAGTGTAATTTTATGGTAAACTTGACCTGATACTACACCTAAAAATGGCTCCGAACGAAGGAAATCTGCAACGGCCAACAGTATAGACACAAAAGGACATTGTCAAAAATTGCCCTAGACACAATAAACATTTGACCCATGCCTTTATTATTTATCTATTTAATTAAAATAATGGCAAATATCCGTATCTAACGGAAAATTTGCAATCTAAAACGGATATTTCAAGGTATTGTGAGTCTTATATCAAAGTCACCGACATCTTTTCTGAATGTCAACACACAATATAACGTCATATTTATTAATGGCTACTACATTATAACCTCAAAATCCAATACTTTTTGAGCATAATTTCAATTCCTCCCCTTGTCCGTTTAATAATAAATGCCTTAAGAGAATTTCTGGGTGATTTGAAATCATACAAGTATTTTTTCATTGCGGTTGGTTCTAGGGCTAAGCATGTATGGGCGTAGAACAATGTCATTTGTAAATAATAGCAGCCTGTACGGTCCCACTGCTGGCAAAGGCCTTATCTCACAAATCGAGGTGAGAGGGATTAGTTCATACTCCACCACGCAAACTCAGTGCGGATTGCTGGAGGCAGGTTTGTGGCCACCTGCTGTTGGAACTTATCAAGCCGCCTTTAAGGCTTTTAACTTGGCTTCAAGACTACCACATTACGTGCTAACCGGGACGTTGGTCTCCCTCGTTAGCATCCCCGTCTTACAAAAAGCAAGTTAAGCTGTTGGGCTTAACTTGCTTTTTGTAAGACGGGGATGCTCGAATATGAAAATGCCATAAACGGTCACCCATCTCAGGTCGACCGAAACAAACGCTGCTTAACCTTGGTGATCGCTAAGAACACCGCCGTTGCACAGCGCTACGAGCGCCTCTTTTGTTTACACATTTAATTACCCGGCTGCATGAAAACTTGTTTTATAAATTATTAACTAATGTCTTTTTAACATTTGTTACCTTAAAGTGGTAATGTTCTTAGTTCCGTAGTAGATCACCAAGTGACCAACCGGGCGTTGATGAGTTACTCCGTCAATTGTAACGAAGCGTTCAAATTAGATAGCCGAGGTACGTATGAGAAATTGGTCTGTTCTCCGTGACTGGTGATTGATGAAGGAGTTTGATTTGTGACTGTTTAATGATACTTATTGCTACTATGATCTTGGGTGACAGAGCTAGGTGATTTTTTGCAACCTTTTAACTCTTAATTTCTTTCTTTTGTGGGCTTAAAATACATCTGAAATGTAACGCACTAATTACCAATGGGATTACAATTTGCAAAGCTAGCTTCGAATCATCGAATGAAAGCTATTTTATATTTTCTAAATATTCAACAATATTAAAATTTTATTGTGGAGCAAAAAATTCCTGTATGTAAATACCTACATACGTAACATACATATTTTACTAACACTATGAAATTCTAAAATAAACTCAATCACGCCGGTATTCCCCCAGCGTGGGTGACAGAGATGTAATTTTTGCACCAATATTTCGCGTATGTTCTTTGACCCATCTATCTAGAACCCATGTTATAAGAGTCCATCTATAATTACATTGGGGTCTACAATTTTAGAAATTTTCTGCTAAGTAAGGTAAGAACAGCTCCACGAAAATCAAAAAAATTAAAATTACAAATATTTTACTCTAAATTCGTCACAAAACAGACGCATAGTATAACCGGAGCACTAATTTAGATAGGATACTCTCGGTCGTTAAGTGAAAAATAAACGAGCAGGTTTAATTATAAAAACGTTTTGGCTCAAGAATGAATTTTCTCACGCCTTCTCTTGCTCTCAATTTGGCTGAAAGACTGTGGGAACCATAAAAGAGCAATAAAAACATCGATTTTGCATAAGAATCCCGCAGATGCGGTCGCCGGTTGGCCGAGGCGGGACACGACGAGTTCCAACGGGATACGAATGCCGTTTAAAGCTTTACCAATATTGAATTATTTTTATTGTTTTAAATATTCGACTTGAGGTTGCGGTGCTAAGGAACGAAGCGGGGATGTTATGTAGTTAGGATTTTTCGTGGCTTTAAGTAAAATTATCATAGTAAGTAGTACTTACCACTGAATTACTTAAACTGGACATGTTGCACTTAGGGTGGATCGATGACCTGGTGAAAGTTGCTGGTAATAGGTTACATCACAAACCCGGTCCTGAAGTGATCTTTGGTCCTGCATTGGACGTCTTTCGCGTGATAATAATGATTAAATTCTATCTATATCATCACGCCAGATCCCTTGCGGGATATGCAGAGTAGTTTGTCTAATACACGCTCGCAGGTACGGATACGGAGACTCTTGACTTAAATTGATTGAAATAAATCGTGAGTTATAGTAACAAGACGAAGTTATTTTAGTTTCTTGTCAAGATAGTATGGATATATATAATATAATATTAGCCCTGTCAAGAAACTGTCCCACTGTTGGGCACGGGCCTCCTCTCAAACTGAGAGTGTTTAGGCCATAGTCAACCACGCTGGCCCAGTGCGGGTTGGCGAACATCATATACCTTCAAGAAACACTTAGGCATGCAGGTTTCCTTAGGATGCTTGTCTTCACCGTTAAAGCAAGTGATACTTAATTTTTATTACGCACATGCTCTCGACAAGACAGAGGTGCGTGCTTGCGCTTGAACCAGAGACCTCTGACTTTGCAGTCCAACAGCCTAACTACTAGGCCATCACTACTTCATATATGGATATATAACATAATAAAAAATAATAGCAGATTCCCTGTGGCCTGTCTATATATAGCATCAGTCTAGATGCCTTATGGTGCAGGCAGCTTTTTTCCTTACAGACTTCTGGCTTCCTCCACTCTCATTGTTTGTCTAGGTATATACGCCCGCGGTTTACAGAGACTCTTCGCTCCTCTTTCATTATTTTACCTGATTTTTATATTATTTAACAAGTAGTAAAATAACTCAATCAATATCGTGAAATTAATATGACTAGAAGATACCAAAAGCTTACCGATTACCAAGGTTAAGCAGCGTTTGACTCGGTCAGCCCGAGCTGGGTGACCGTTTGTGGCATTTTCATATTCGAGCGTCTCCGTGCTTTGGAAGGCACGTTAAGCCGTTGGTCTCGGCTACCACATAATGTGGTAGTCCTTAAGCCGAGTTGGAAGCCTTAAAAGGCGGCTTGATAAGTTCCAACAGGAGGTGGACACAAACCTGCCTCCATCAATCCGCACTGGGTCCGCGTGGTGGAGTATAGCCTTATCTCTCTCACCTTGATTTGTGAGAGAAGGCCTTTGTCCAGCAGTGGGCAGTATAGGCTGATATTATATACCAAAAGGGGCAACCGAATCCTGCAACCATCTCTCCAATTCCGAATGTCTCAAACCATTCCTTTGGCGATAGCGATCAATGTTTGTATTACAATTGAAATTAATATTTTATTCTACACAGCCATCTTAGTTAGACTGCATCTTGAAGTAAACTTGCAGACGTCAGAATACTTAATAAACTTTACACTAGAACTGCAAAGCGAATGTGACCAGAATTAATAAATGGAAAAATATCTTTAAGATGACTCGCCAGATCCCTTGCGGGGTACAGAGTTCCAACAGGTTCTTTCCTTACATACCTCCCTGGCTTCCTTCATTCTCATAGTTCGTCTCTGTTTGTCTGGTGAAGCGGTAAAGGCCCCGCGGCCAACAGCGTAGATCATTCACACACACAAATCATAGTTCGTCTCACACACGTTCGCCGATTACGGAGACTCTTGACTTGTCCTTCAGATCAGACTCGGTCTATTTGGTCGTTTATAAGATAGTTTAGGTCTTTCCCGGTACCTACATCTACTGTTTTGTCATTCTTTCTTCTGACATGTGGTTCTTAATAAATTATATAAAAAGGAAGATTATCCTAATTTATCTATATCATCACGCCAGATACCATGCGGGGTCAGCAGATAGGGAATCAATAAATAAATCAGTCTTCACTGCTTACTACCCATTGCTGAGAAAAGGCTATCTCACATAAGACGATGTAAGAGAACACAAAACGAGATTAGGTGATCCTCTACTACGCGAACCCAATGCGGATTGGTGGAGGCAGGTTTGTGGCCACATGCTGTTAGAACTTATGAAACTTCTTATAAGGCTTCTAACTTCGCTTAACGACTATCTTTTTTTGTGTGTTTGAATGATCTACGCTGTTGGCCGCAGGGCCTTTACAGCTTCACCGGACAAGAGGGCGAGCGTGCAACTACTACCTTCGAGCCTGAAGGGAAAGGGGGCAACTAGCTCAAGGGCGCCGTAAGGAGGAACGACCTTGGCTTGGGCAGTCGCTATGGGGGAGGGCGTATTCTATGTGTCTCGCCGTGATGCTCTGCACCGGCCGGCGGGCAAGGGATTCTTGGACCTCGTCGGCGAGGTCGGTGTCTGATCCTGTGTGCGGTATCTGTATCCAAAAGAAGGGATGTAAGGGCATCGGGAGGGTTGGGGAGAACATGCCGCGGTCGGCGGTAGCGGCTAATAGAAGGCGAGTTGGGTTCGTAGTCGGCGGCGACTACGATTAGCGGATTACTATGATTGGACGCGTTAGCAAAATATCGGGTTGTCTTTTTAATAAAGGCGCGAATAGGTTCGAGACCGACATCGGAATGTAGATTGACATTCCGTATGAACCACGGGGCTCCGACGGCTTTGCGGAGGAAACGGGATTGAACCGTTTGGAATCTATCGATGTGAGAGCAGGCGGCGTGCCCGAACACCTCACAAGCTTACGTCAAAGTTAAACGTCAAACGTAAAAGTTTTGTAAAGTGTCACCTTATTCCTAAGGGACATTTTACTCTGCTCGCACATCATCAGATAAAGACGACCGAGCACAAAGGCTGCTCGGTTATGGACTCGCTTGATGTGCGGTCCGAAGGTCATGGTATTGTTTAGGGTGACCCTAGATATCTTACCTGTTTAACCCAGGGAATAGGAAGGTTGAACATGATCATTTGACCTAGATTACTTCTGGGGTGGCGCAGGGAGGGGCGCGGGGTGACACCTCTGGAGAAGAACATCGCAGCGCTCTTGTCCGGGTTCACCTCAATACGCCACTTCTTGAACCAATCCCCTAGAGTATTAGCGGCTGCCTAAAGGTTTCTGGTAATGAAACCCTATGCTAAACATAGAGAGCGGTATCATCCGCGAATAAGGTTAGATGCACCTTACTCGAACGAGGAATATCGTTCGTGTAAAGGCTGAATAGGAGGGGGGAGAGAGCTGAGTCTTGTGGGACACCAGCATGTATAGAGTGGGGGGTAGAGCGCGTCATTTCGACGCGATACCGAAAGGCGTGCTTTGACAGGAAGTCTCGTAAGATGGCCATGAGTCTGTTCGGCTCACGCATTTGGTAAAACTTGTAGATCAAGCCGTTGTGCAGACTTTGTCGAATGCCTTCGCGACATCGAAGAAAAGGGTACCTGTGTAATCGGGTTTGGGTTTGTTGAGGCCAGTGAGGATGTGCTGCGTGATGCGGTGTACTTGATGGATGCAAGAGTGCTTGGCTCAAAAACCAAACTGCTCATTGATAACAATACCCTTGGACGATACAAAGTCTTTGAGTCGTGCCAGGAGCAGGCGCTCGTAGATCTTAACCAGGGAGTTGAGGAGACCGATGGGGTGGTAACACATGGGACGGTCACGAGGTTTACCGGGCTTAGGGATGCCTATGACTTCGGCTCCTTCCACTGAGTGGGAAAGGTGCAGTTCGTCATGGCGGCATTAAGGATTCCCTGTCGATCGAATCGACATGAGCCGAGTCAACGGGAAGAGAGCTAGGAGTGCACTAGCTCTAGAGGGTGTCGGCGTGAAGCTCGGCCTTTTCGTCGTTATCGAAGGCTTGGGTTGCGCCTGATGGGTGGGTCAGCGGGGGCATGTCAGACATGGAATCGGAATTAAGGGTACGCGCCAGCTTCCAGTAAGCCAGACGCGATGGCGTGAGTCCCTCTAAGAAGACACTCCAGCGATCATCCGGGACCTCCGCGACACGACGCTTTACATCACGTTGTAAGGCGCGCATCTGGGCCGCTCAATCAAGGTAAATTGCTCCTCCCAGCTAAGAGCGGCGCGGAGCCTTTGGGCCAGCTCGCGTATCCTGTTGAAGCATATCGCGCCATACATCTTGTCCAATATAATAAAGTCCGCGACAGCGTCGACTGGCGGAGAGGGCGCAACCACCAGCGTGGGTTTGGGGAGATGTGCGGGGCCCACAAGTGGGCGAGGGGCCGCGGTGTAAGGGAACGGCTTTGCCCACGCATTGGCGCCGAGTGTGGCCTAAGCGGAGGCGAAGCCGTCAGCGCCTGAGGCGCGGGAGCGCGGGGGACTGATGTCGCTGGGGGAGGGGCGCTGAGGGCGCCGAGTGAGGGTGCGCTGTGGGTGCGGGAGGGTATTGCGCTGAAGGCGCTGGGGGCGAGCGGCCGCACGAGGGCGGCGTCGACCGCGCCTTATCCGGCGCTTCCCCTTTGGGCCA
This sequence comes from Phalera bucephala, assembly GCA_905147815.2. Lineage (NCBI taxonomy): Eukaryota > Metazoa > Arthropoda > Insecta > Lepidoptera > Notodontidae > Phalera > Phalera bucephala. Next base: position 17,459,811 of record LR990609.1, on the reverse strand, counting down.
ACCGCGATAGTTCGCAGTGTGTCCCTTGGTCCCGCAGAGGACGCAGCTGGGCGGCCCTGTCGCCGTCTCCCTCGAGCGGGAGCATTGCAAGGTCGCGTGGTCCCTGACACCAGCTGATGCCAGCTCGACCTCCGTATCGGAGTTGTGTGCTACCGTGAGCGTAGCGTGCGTCCTTTCGCCAAACTTGTGTGCGAAAGGGTGTGAAGAAGAAGAAGAAGAAGAGAACCGCCGCACGGAGAATAGACTTTCGGGAAGGGAAAGGTCCTGTTGAAAGGATGAGCTCTGACTACGGTAGTGCCCAAGGCCAGAACTCAAGCCCTTCCGAGTTAGCCGCCCTCTGAAGGAGGGAGGCGAGCGCTCGGATCCCGCTCAAGACACGCTTAGTTGTCACCGTTAGGTATCCACCAGTCTTACCACGAACGAAAAAAAGTCATGGTTTTAAAAACAAACTGCGACTAGTCGTCAAACACTAGGGAAAGGTCGACGGTGCGTCGTACCTACCGAACGTACGCAAATACGTAAGCGCGAGCGGGAGGGCGAACTGCGTCGCGGGGAGAGTGGTGCGGTAAGTGGTGACGCGACCGAACGCGGCGAGCGACACAGTGGGAATGCTTAACGACCATAACATTAAATGGTAGCAGAGACCGTTCCTTTTTAAGCACGGAGATGTTTGAATAGCCCGTGATAGAGATTACCATGGTTAAGCAACACTAAATAAATACTGAACAACGAAAAAACACCGCGGTTGCTGCAAACGGTTAACGAGTTCAGAACGACCGAGCCGAACGGTGCTCGAACACGAATGATCACTCAGATTAGTCGCAAAGAACTTTCAATGCTCATGGAGTAACATAAAAGTAAGGAGGGAACTTAGGATAAATATAAACTGATTTAAACATTCTTTTTGATAGGGAATGTATCTCACGATGTTGGGAGCACGGTTGCTAAAACATGCGAGATCAAACCAACACGAACTAAGATAACTCCTTAAAACAGGATAAATACGAACAGGTACGTATAGGTACTCAAACTTAGACGTCCGTTGAGTCTAGTGTCTGTGTTATACTGCTCTATTCAATGAATAGAGTAAGCAGGTTTGATCCGTTTGCTTCTGTTTGTTTGGGTATCACGCATAAACTAATTAATCTATTATCAAGGGAGTTTTATTTGAATATCATATAAAAATAGATATAAATTATGCGGTATGTTAATTAAAATCCGTTAAAAAGGACCAAAGATGCTTAACCACCTAACAGTTACTATGGAGAGGTCAACCTATCTAAATTTTAAATTCAACTTAATGCAGCTTTTAAGTCAGGTAAAATGTTTTCAATGGCTTGTATGAATAAAGTTCTTTTTAGACAAATAAAATCAAGACTTTAGATATTATAATACACTGGTCTGTATAGATATTATATAACACTGGACTATATAGATATTATATAACACTGGACTGTATTTAACATTAGACAGTCAATAGTTAGAAGTTCAAAGAGTAGGAGGAGGCTTAGGGCGAAAAGATTGACGTTTTCGTGGCATTGTTGAAAAGTGTGCTGTCATTTTCAACTATACATAATGTGAAAGGGGTGGCATATTACTCTGTGTTTTTATACTAATGTCAATCCATCGTGCTAAGCCCTTTTGCTCATGTTGCTAAAGATCACATTCAAGCGGCCTATACTTTAATTATCGTTGTTCTTTACTTCCTCTAGGAAATCTCACAATACCTTTGTTTTTACTACAATTGAAACCTATAAATCTGATATCTTTGCCAGCTTTTAAAGTGTTTGCCCGGCGTCTCCATGGATTCGTTGCAAAATACTTATGCGTAATGTGTAGTAAAAACTAGGGAACATTAGTACGATCGATAGTGTGGTCGACGCCTCGTTGGCGTGAAACTAATGGGCCGTACTCGCGTTTTAAACTATCCGTAATATTATGTACGTATACACGCTTGTTAAGATTACGGGCTCCTCTAATAGCTGTAGTAACGGTCTGGGGAAAGTCTCGAGTGGGGGTAATGTGTCGGGCTAGGGTTACTTTGAGAGAGGTGTCACCGCCTTGCGGCTGTGAGACTTTCTTGTAACTCTGTCGCTCTCATGAGCTCCTTTTGTGTATTTTTAGTAGCTAGAAGTATGCTTTAAACAAATATAGATCGTTTAAAGCATGGAGATGCGACTTATCTGAAGGACAAGTCAAGAGTCTTCGTAACCGGCGAGCGAGTATGAGACGAACAATGAGAGTGGAGAAAGCCAGAGAGGTATGTAAGGAAAGAACCTGTTGGAACTCTGTATTCTCTGCCTACCCCTCAAGGGATCTAGAGTGATGATATAGATATGACTTACTCATTCTTGTAATCGTCTACACTGCAATTATGGAATATTTTGCTAGTGTAGTGTTAGTTCTACTACTAACATGTTCGCAGAATATTGCACACTTGCATTGAAAGCGATCAAGGTGTGACGCGTCTTCTTGAATGAAATCATCTATAGCTAGTGATCGTAAGGTATCCACTAGTTGATTCTATAAGTTTGTTATTGTATCAATACTTATGTATATCTCCTAGATTGCGTAGATAAGCTTATTGACATATTTCCCATACTAAAATAATATTGACATTGGTGCGTTTACAAACATGAATTCTACATGCACAACTCATGTTCGGTGACACAAATACGTTGTCGTCGACGTCTTGTGCAAGGGTCTAACCCGTAACTTTTGGATCCGTTGGTAATCCGAGTAGTTTTTATACAACCACTAAAGCAAGTCATCATTAAGAGTTCAGGACAACAAAATTAACTTCTATAAAAATGAAATCTATTTGTGCGTAAATCAGCAAGTTCGATTCGAACTAGACCAGGTATCTTTAATGACAACAAATCCCTGAAAAACTTATACACTTCCCTGTTTCGATCCAAAAATTCACAGACAAAAATAAACCCCCCAATCATAACACTATCCGAAAAAATATTTCATCTCTTTTATATCTAGAACCCTCTCGACACACGTCGTTAAGTAGCTACGTCCGCATCTTATATCGAAAGAAAACACTCCAAATGGGATAGAGCTTGCAGGGTTGAATTTAACTGTCTTTAACTTTTGCAAGGGTCGAAAATAGCGCGGGTCGGTTAGACCAGTCGACATAAATCTCACAGTAGACAGTAACAATGTGTAGCCGGGGTGTCTTCGCCCGTTTCTGCCCGCACTAAAAACCGTGGCAGAACTTGTAATGGATTTTGTTGACAGGATAATCTGACGTAGTGCTAATAAATATTAATGAAACAGAAGCTGGTAACAAAATTTAGTATTTAATTGAAGTGCTTGATAGAGTTTTTTCTTACTTTTTAGACTATTATTAAATACTATAATGGTTTACAAGAATAAAAAATATTCTGATACTGTTGTTTAGTGGCGAATGGTGCACTGGCAAACAGAAGGTCTTTAATGGAATTTTTATATCGGATAAAGCGGACTATTTCTATCAAAATATCTAATAGTCACCGTCACGTCTATATTTCCCAAGCAGGGGTGGCAGAGGTGTACTGCGTATAATGTAATAGAGGGCGCCCCTATTACCATATACCGGTCACACTCATACTGGGAAGATTTTCGTCAGAAAAACCACATTTGGCCGACCTAGGATTCGAGCCCAGAACCTCGTGATCACAAAGCGATGTGCTTTGCCACTAGACCAACGAGGCAGTCAATCTTAATAGTAAGGCTGGAATTGCACCCGCTTCAATGGCAATAGGCTTGCCTCCCTATAACATTGGGATGTAACAATGCCGGCGATGTATAAGTGTACACAGTACCCGTCTCTGTCAACCCCGCTTTGAGTATACAGGCTTGATGGTGTGTGTAGTTTCTGTGATTTTTCGTGGAGTTTAGGTTAGGAAGACTGTCATGTGGTGTTGTTACCTCCCACGTTCCCTAACACGAATAGAATTTAGTTAATCAATTATTTTTTCTGTTTTGTTAATGAATTTCACCGTATTTGGCATTTCAACATATTGAACAGCAGTATGCCAAAACACGCAAGAAAGTGTGCATTAGCAAGCAATAAAGATTTAGCGCAGTGGTTAAGAGCTTAAGCCGTTCCGCCCACTGTGTCTAACAGTCGCGGGTTCGATTCCCGCACGGGACAAATCTTTGTGTGATCCACAATTATTTGTTCCGGTCTGAGTATTTGTGTATGTGAATTTTCATGTTTGTAAACGCACCCACGACACAGCAATTAATCCTAGTGTGGGGGTAAAGTATAAAAAAAAAAAATTCTCTTTTACTATGACATTATATAAAATACTAGTATTTTATAAGTACGTTACCCAGTCACCGCGTAATACCAGAGCACTAATACATTTATATAACGCGGCGCATTATCCGAATAGAGCATTGATTAAATATTTTTATCGGGGAATGTAAATTTATTATGAATCTATATTTAGCTTACGCATTATTAACAATCGTATTACGGGTTTTTATTTTGTATAGAAAATCTGTCAATATTCTAATGACAGTAAACAAATATATCCTCGAGTTGAATATTGAAACCGGCCATTAGTGTACTTAATTGTTTTTCCTATCAATTGTCCTGAGACACGAGACTTGTAACAAATGCTTTATGATTGAGAAGTTTTTATACGAAATAAACTTTATAATTCTAAGTATCTATCTATATCATCACGCCAGATCCCTTGAAGGGTAGGCAGAGAGTACATAGTTCCAACAGGTTATTTCCTTACATACCTTTCTGGCTTCCTCCACTCTCATAGTTCGTCTCATACACGCTTGCCGGTTACGCAGACTCTTGACTTGTCCTTTAGATAACACTCGGTATATTTGGTCGTGGTAAGATAGTCTAGGTCTTCCCCGGTACCTACATCATTCCACTTTCGCAATGTATATCTGTTTTGTCCGATGATTATCTATATGCCCGAACCAACGGAGCATACCCTTTCTCATCTTTACACCGATGCTATCTTTCATACCTACTCGCTTTCTTACTACGCTGTTGCGAATACGGTCGGTCAGCTTCACTCCGCACATCTTCCGCAGAGCTCGCATTTCCTCCGCATTTATCCTACTTTCATTCGCCTTCTTACATACCCAGCTCTCACTACCATATAACTGCGTTAAATTCTAAATATCTTATAAAATAAACATTAATACTATACATCTGTACTTACAAATGGCTTAGCGCCCGACTTTGTTTATCAGGCTTTTAATTTACATACGCAAATACATTCAGTTTCTATTTAACCCACATTGTTGCACAGCTGGGTGAAGCTTTTCTTTTCTTCATATAAATAATATATTTTAAATAATGTATTTTAAAGTATTAAACTATGATTCAGTTTATTTACAACGCATTTTACTAAGTACAAAATATGCTTCAGACGGCTACGTAAATTACACTAAAATTTTTTCATTGATATTTGTACCTTTCGATGTCAAACATCGCACACCATTAGCTTATCAATCCAAAAAGATATTTAAACCACTAGAATAAATTTACCAATTTTTTTTTTGCTATCTCGTCTATTTGAATAATACTTTAGCTTCTGCGAAAAAAAACAACAATAACTCATGTGACACATAATAATGTATTACGTCCGGGACAAGACACCACAACTATTTTATTTGTAGCTAAAGTCGGAGTGCATACACGCTAGCTCACTTTGTGCTTTGCCGAAACGTGACACGTTTGAGTGTTTTATTCCAAAAATATGCCTTCATATGCATTGAGATACTGTTTAAACAAATAGAGGAAAATAAGATTTTATTATCTATGAAAACGCAAACATCCCCGGTCATCAAGCTACGTGCCATTTTTTGTTTGAAGGAGCTTCCCTTGCGCGTATTGCATGATAACTCAACGCGACAAGGATCTTTTGGCACGTAACCAAAATAAGAACTAATACTCTCATCAACTGAAATGTAACTTTAGTACATTTCACCGAATTCGCTAGAGTTGCCTTTTGCTATGAAATTTACCCAAGCTCTTTTTTAATTAGTGGAAATATTTTAAAAGTTATATATTTTAATTAAATTTGTTTTACTCCGTCCACATGGTGCAGCTTGATTAAGTTCTTTGACCAAGTGTCTCAACTCTCTCGAGTTAACTGTGTCACCTGTTGAAATATTTACCTGGAAGTAAAAAAAAATGGTAACCCTAAGCTCACTCCAAAGCCCCCCTGACAATTTCATCAAAGTGCTAAAAGATCCTTGACAGACTGCACCTAAAATTATATTGTCACTTTTGAAACAGTAACACGTTTTGTTAGGGCAATCATTAGTGACCGTTTTAAATTGGAAACCGATTTTACTGGGTCAACTAAACGCGAATTCTATTTCACAACACAGCGATTCGTGAAATTGTCCAATTGATTCGGTACTATTGGAAAAAAAAAACAGCCAAATACGACCTAATGTTAATATAGTGATGCTATAGACATTTTGGGATAAATCGTTTAGATAAAAGCGTCGTTCAGGTGGAATCTAGGGCAAACGCCGAGGTTGGTATTTAGCTGGGCTATTTATCATAAACGCCAAAGAGACATCGTTGTTTTCAGGTTTATGTACGCGCTCGTTATTGATACGGATAAATGGTAATAAAATAAAACCGTTTGTAAGCGTGAAATAGGTATGAGTTTTTTTTAGAGAATGTTACAGACAGTGTTATTTTCTGAGAAGGTTCTTTTTACAGGTCCTACGCTTTGTTTAGGTAGGCGTCGCCTTGCATTAGACGATAAAAAAATATATGAAAAATCTATTTGGTGGCCCGGTAAAGAACAAGCTAATGATCCATATGATAATAGTTATGTGGGTTTAAAGTCGTGTGATAAATCTTGTAAATTTAAATCATGCATTTTTTCTTTGTGGGTCGGTATGGTTTACCATCACCTCTTTGACCTCGATTTGTGGAAGAAGCCATTTGGACAGCATTGGGACAGTATAAGCGGATTTATTACTATCATCTATCCTCTTTGTGTACCTTTGGTGGAACAATAAAGCGTTATCTATCTGCCCATCTATCTAAAAGCGTTGTTCTAACTTGCAAGTTTATTTACAACTAATTTTCATTTCCAAAAATACATCTGTTTAATCAATTTCACCGTGTTTGGCATTCCGACATCACACCAATTAAACAATATATGCCAAAAAGCACTAGAAAGTATCTTCATTGTTTGCATTAGTTGGTACTCACTTTTTTCATGACCATTTTATAAGTACGCTATCCATTCACCACGTAATAATCCCGGAATGCTTAATTTTCCGAGATAAAATGTATCCTAAATTTTAAGTTAGGGTACTAGTTATTATCGTACGAAATTTCATTACAATCCGTTTGGTAGTTTTGGCGTGATGGGAACACAAAGAGACAGACAGACAGACAGACAATAATTCCAAAAAAAATTGTTTCTGTCTCTATATCGATAAGGAAGTGTATCCCATTTAAAATTTTCAAAAATATTCAATGTACATATTTGGCTCGGTACAGTTTTATTATATGTAACGGCCTCGGCTTGGGCAGTCGCTATGGGAGAGGGCGTATATACATTTATTGAACGCGACTCATTATTCGAGTAGAGCATTGATTAAATATTTTTAACGGGGAATGTAAATTTGTTATGAACCTATATTTTGCTCACGCATTATTAACATTCGTATTACGGATTCCTACTATGCATTACGGTTATATTGAGGAATCAACGAAAACGAGTTTTTCTGTTTCAAAGAACTCTGTTTATAAGGTAAATGTAAAGAAATTTGACCATACTTTGCAAAAAATTACACCCTCATAGGCATGAGGGTATTAATATTCCCTAAGATTGTGTAGTAGTTGTATAAAATGTACAATGTTCATGAACACTGTTTACTACTACTTAAACTAGAATCAAACTAATTTAATCAAACTAGAATCACCCACGAATTTAGGCCCCATATGATAGCGGGCGAGCCTAATGCACAATCTAGCGTGGAGACCACGTATTGACAAGCGCAGCGTGGAACGTCCGTTTACCAGATGGACCGACAGTCTTATGTGGATTGCAGGAAGTCGTTGGATGCAGGTGGCATCGGACCGGCTGCGCTATAAAGCGATTGGGGAGGCCTATGTTGAGTGGACAAGTATAGGCTGAGATGATAATGATGATTGCCAGTGCACCGGGCACAATGACTCCAGACTGATACTGGATTTGTTTCTATCGAATAATTACACTTTGTCCGAATCCTAGTACTTAACGATATTGTAACTATCTCAATAGAGAACATTTTTATACATATAAACATTTTAGTGAACATATTTCCCTCTACACGCCGAATAACGAACGGCGTCCATGTTTCCGCTTCAAAAATTATGTATGTAGTTTGCGGAAGGCTCTAAAAATTTGTAAAACCTAACAAATATATTTCATAAGACTTTACAGCGGAGTAAGCAGAGCGTATATTCAACTTGGGCAATATTTTACTTAGTTGAAAGTTATTTTATCAGGAACATTATTTCGTATTAAAGTTAAAGAGCAGCCCGTTGCCGTTTTCGGCTACAATAAGTTTGTAGTTATGATAAATTTTCATAAAATGCAGATGACACCGTAGTGTACGAAGCATAAAGCATATTTTTTATTGTTTTAAGCCGGCTTAGAGGGAAAATAAAAAATTAGAGGGGGATAAAAAATACTCCAGATAGCGTTACTGACAATTTTTCTATAGAAATAGCGCACTTAGGTTTCGAATTAAAGACCTCGTGATAGCCACTTACACTACACATCACTTGACTAATAAGGCAGTATATATGAACATATCATTGTCTATGAAGACCTGACAAACCAATGTCATAGAGGACGATCTCATTTCAAACCTAGAATCGTGATCACTAGTCGCACTATGCATCACTAAACCAAAGAGGCAATCACAATAACTCTCATTGTTTATTTTTTACTGTTACAATATCATATCATTCTTTACAGTGTGGTATAAAAGGCATTGTAACACAACTCACGACCGCGTTACTGAGTTTTATACGAGGCTATATGACACCGACATCTTTATGTTCACGGTTGGGCCAATGACATTGGTAGTACGTTAATTTGGTTTAAAGGCCTATTCAGATATAAACGGTACGAACAGCGGTAGCGACTATCACCGAATCCTGATGGATTTTTGTGTCAAATTTCGGCCTAAAAACCAAAATTCGGACAGAGTTAATTTCTCGCTAGATCTTCTAAGTAAGCCGTATTCCGGTGCAGTGATAGATTAGTATCATCAGCGTGAAGGATCCATTGTTTAGCCTCTGGTGACAGCTGGTGCAGCCCCTAGAATCCGAAGCTGTATTTCCTAGTGCGGCAGTCCTCCATGATGTGCTGGATATTCTCCACAGTCGATTCGCAAGGTGCAATTTCCATTTGCACAGGTGGGGCCTTACTGAATCTCCTTACTGTGATAGATTAGTATGTAGATTAGATTGCAAAAAATATGTAAAATTTATATTTTGTCAGTACCCTTTAGGGTTTATACTACGGAATAATTTGTAGGTACAAACTAAATTATTATTCATAAATTATTCCTGTGTCGTGGCAGCATTTACAGGCATGATAATTACATACACAACCACTTAGACCAAACCCATATCTATGGGTCACACAAGAACCCGCGACTGTACCAAGCCATTGTATGAAGTTTTAATCAACCTATGGACTTTCATACAAATATCCGACGAGGTACTGTTTGGTATTTTTCGCTGCCCACAGCGGTAACGAATATCGGTTATATCTGAACTGTCCTTTACGCAGTATGGGACGAATGAAAAAAATATGGAATGTATCGGCCATTTCTAACTTCGCTCATATTGTCGAAGTGAATTGATTGCTATCTTAGTGCTCAAATACCGACCGTGGTAAAAAAATGAATTTGACGGTTACACGGACGATTACACTTTGTGCATGATGAGGGATTGGTTTATTTTAGCATACTTTGACTCATAAAGGTTATTTAACGATGGGGAACTACAGATAACTCAGTAAAATCATACTGCACTTTTAACGATGACCATCAAAAGTAACTACCATCATCATCACCCTAACGACTTCCACTGAAGGAGAAAAGTCTCCCCCAAAAATTCCTACGACGACCGGCCATGTTGAAAGTGAGTGCACATTTTAGTACAATTCATTGAATACTCTCTTTGGCTTTTTTTATGAAAAGACAATATATTTTTATATCCTCTGCATGATACCACATCTGCTAAACATCGGTCTTCCCTACAGAGCCTGGTTTTTTAATAAAATTACGTGAAAATGATGTCAAAATTAAATTACATTATTTAGTTTGACAAAGTATTACATTCATTTCATTCTTTTAAAATGGCAAATGTATCGCCACATCTCTCTTTGTCTAACCAACTAAAGAAAAAAAAAATGAAAGCGGGACAGCAATACGAACCATACGTTTATAAAGCTTTAGAAGTAGAGTTATTTGAAAATATAATAAAAACTCAAATAATCTGAGAGAGGTAGACACCAGAAGTTAATTTCTGTTATTAAGTTGTCTTCCATTAGATTTCTTTTATATTTTTCAAGCGTCCCTTGAAATACCAATAACCGTCGTCCCACATTTTCCGTCGAAGCGTGGCAAGAAAATAGATTTATTTTCAGTAGAATTTATTACGTTTCGCTAAAGGAAATAATCAACCAAGTACCTAAATAAAAGTTTCAGATTTTTACTACCTGTTGTAGGGTAATATTGTTATAAGTAGCAATCGCCTTCTTTTTATGGGTTTGTTTTTAAGAACAAAAGAATACATTGATTTACTAATGGCCGGTTACAATATTCGACTCAAGGATAGATTTGCTCAATTTCAGTGGAATGTTGACTTCATACAAAATATATCAAAATTCTATCCGTAGTAGGCACAATAGAAAAACGATAGTTTACTGCATCGGTGATTTTTAAGAAGCGTTTTAAGAATTTTAATATTGGCATAATTATTAAGACAAAAATCGATATTGATTTAATGATCGAATACAACATTTAAAAATTGATTATATGCGCGTTTTTGCAATAAATTGGTACCCATTTTATACTCATAGTTCCAAAGATAAAGAGAACCTAATCGTGGCATTTTTTGCTCTTCTCCCTAGAAATAACGTTCACAACGGATGGTAGAATCATCAGTAATTACTAGCCTTTGACTGTTCATAAGTACTATGATGGCTACATGGTTAAGGAAGTTTTGATTTTGATTGTACATACATGTAGGTAATGCAATTTACGATCAAAATTTTATGCCAGAATTTTACTAAAGGTATCGCCATAAGATGATGATGAAACATGTAGTACAACAACTTCCAAATTGCATTCTGCAAACCTTTCATCTGTACGTAGTCACCATATCCTCCCCGTAGGGCGAAAATTAACTAATTAACAGAAGTGCACTTTTGAGATACGGCCATTTAATATTTGAAAAAAAAGAAAAATTCATAAGATTTGAAATAAATAGTTTATTAATAATTCAATTTAAATATGGATTACTCATTTCTTTTTATTGATTCCTGTCACAGAATTATAATACCTTTTATTACTAATGAGTAATTAATTAAAATTCGAGTTAGTTAGATTCGGCTTTTTTAAAATGGTTAACCGACTAACTTAACCTTATTTGATGAAATGTTACTTAAATTATTTTAATTATCATAATCACGAAAGTGATTTAGTTAATTTTCGCTTCACAGATTTTATCGAATATTAGCTCAATAAAATCGTTTAATGAATTTGCTCGTTAGTTTTGAGACAATTTGATCAAAAATATAAGAGAAAAAATAATTATGACTACTTAGGTATTTCTTTAGTAACACATAGTTTAACTAATAATCACTAAAGTAATTTTGTTAATTTATCCCCATAACTTATAGAACATCATAGCGTTTGGTGATTTCTGACATTTTAACTTTGTCATGTTAATGTCTAGAATTATAGCGGTTAGATAGAAAAATACAGTAAAATCGGTGATCAGCGTGGCATTAATACCTAAAAGTATCACTAAGGCCCATTTGCATGAACCAGGGTTAGCGTTATCTATTGACTAACTCGACGTTATTTATAACATTAAATTGCCTTCAACTTAACGTTATAACTTCGAGTTAGTCACTAGGTAACCTGGTTCGTGCAAGTGGGCCTTCCTTTTTGCTGTACGGGGCGATATAAATACTTAATTACGTATAAAAAAGCAACGTATTTTTCCCAGAGCCACGATATGCGATAGAACTTTACACACTGTATTCAACATGCCAGCAATATAATATTGCTCCCAATATACATAGAGCTAATTAGCATTGGTTGGCAAATTGATGCAATTATTATGAAACATTACCTATTGTGGTTTACTTAGAGGGATGACTGTAACATTCAATAAAGGTTTATGATCAATTTACAATATTTAAAATCATATTAAAATATTATTATAATTAAAGTAGAAAATGAATTTCTGTCATTCATTCTCATATAAATTTTTACAAGTTTTTAAGTTAGTTTACAAGTTAAATTGGCTTTGTTTGTATGTATGTCTTTCCAGATTATATTTTGTGATCCGTTTTTTCAAACAAGTGTAGGTATTTGATTGAGCTAAAATTTGGTATACGTATATATGTAACTTCGATGACAATGCATTGATATGATCTCATAAAGTTGATCTGATGATGGAGCTGGAAGATAGACACTGGAACGTGACAACTACATAACATAACCCCCTCGTGTTTGGGTTCGTTGCATTTGTCTTGACAAGTATTGTAGACATAGATGGTGTTTAGGGTCTGATCTTAGAGTTGGAAGGTGGATAATAGCAACTGCTCAAATAAGCAACATAAGCATGTGTTTTCTCTATAAAAGCTTGTTTTTGATAAGATTTTTATTGGAATAAAGTTTTGTTTTTACATTATTTTTCGAGATAGTATATTTAATAGGGGGTAATATAAAATATGGGTAGTATAGATCAATCTACTTAGCTTTGTGATATTTATGATAGAATCAAGCTAATGTCCCTTGATTGAAAACCACAAATGATTAAACGGTGTTGAATCATAATCAATGAACAAACATCTAAAATCCTAAAGTTTTTTAAACCTTCCTTTTTACCTCATTTCCGTAAGGGTAGAAGTAATCCTACCTATTGATTTGCAATTTTATTCTAAGGCCGATAATTGTACTTACAACTATACATACAACTATATCGTTTACAAAGAAGATGACTGCGTGGTTGATGACGATGGAGAACCTTAAATATTTATGTATAATCTATCTATCTATCTGTATCATCACGCCAGATCCCTTACAGGGTAGGCAGAGAGTACATAGTTCCAACAGGTTCTTTCCTTACATACCTCTCTGGCTTCCTCCACTCTTATAGTTTGTCATATATATGCTCACCGGTTACGAAGACTCTTGACTTGTCCTTTAGATAAGGCTCGGTATATTCGGTCGTGGTAAGATAGTCTAGGTCTTCCCCGTTATCTACATCCTTCTTCATCTTCTTTCCTTTATATAGCCTTAATTTATAACAATAATCCATTTAAAATTTACACTATCGTAAATAGTTATATCAGCGACTCCGTGCTTCGGAAGACACGTTAAGCCAATAATCCGTTGCTCCCGTCTACCACTTACTGTTGAGCCAAGTTGGAAGCTTTATAGGCAGCTTGATAAGGTCTAATAGCAGGTGGCTACAAACCTGACTTCACCGATCCGAACTGGGTCTTCGTGGAGCATTCCCAGTGGGACAGTATAAGCTGAGATATATTATACGAGAAGATTTTTCTCAAAAGTATGAAGATGCATTAAGACCTAGAGTTTGAAGATGTACCAATAACCCGATATAGGTAAAAGCTGGTTGCATAGAGCGTAAAGACTGCCGATGTCGTAATCTTTCGATAATTGGCTGATGACTTATAGTCTTCTTCTACTTGGATAGATATTAAGTTACAGTATGCTCAATATTTCTATTAGCATTTCAACGTATATATTCGAAAACTATTACATTCATAATAATTTTGAGAAATGTAAACAACTTTGTTCCCTGTCTCCAGAGAAAATTATACAAGGTTCAGTATTAAGGTTCTTGTTCAAAGGTGAATATGAGCGTGATTTAGTCCGGCCCGGTAAGGCACTGACTTGCACGCGAACTAATAAACAAGTTTTACTGTATGAAATATGTATAAACTATGTGCTTGATTAAATATAAGCCACGGTAGGTGTGAGAGTTAAAGAGGCAAGAGTTTGTAGGGAAAGAACCTGTTGGAATTTTGTTGCCCTGCAGAGGATCTAATTGATAATATAACGGTGGTAGTGGTAATTTTTTTTTAAACATCCACCATTATATCTTCCGCCATCTTGTAGACAGCCGCGTCTCAGCTATGCATCATTTTACTCGAAGTCATTATGTGATAAAGAATCACAAAGCGTATACAAAATGAGAACAATACTGTCCTATTAATAAAATTAAACATTTTCTTTTTGAATAACACCTTACTATGGTGCATTCCAGATCTAAACTCGTTTTTTAGATAGTTCTTATATCATTTTAGTTGTCCTTGCACTCGTATATAATCGCATATCATTAGGTTAGTTTATATCACGTAGCATGAAGTGTCATTGTAAGATCCAATAAGTTTTAGCCTGTATGATATGAGCCTAGCAACCGGGACGGATACCTTTTAACTAACACTTTTATTATAACAGACTTTAATTGCACTTTACACAAAATTGATTTTCCGACAACCGTGTTGCTGCACTTAGGTGTTGGAAAGTCACGAAGGCTACAGTCATACAAGGGTCTTGTAGCGTGTGGGCGGGTCCAAACTCAGAACAAACGCTGTCATCAAGTGAAATGTAAATTCATGACAGTCACAGCCGTTTGTTATGAAATTTACCCAAGTTATTTTTCTTTATTAGCCCCCGTGCGGACCCACCTCTTGAAATTTTTCCCTGGAAGTAGGAAAATTTTACTAAATGATAACCTTAACCGTAACCGGCGAGGGTGTATGAGACGAACTATGAGAGTGGAGGAAGCCAGAGAGGTATGTAAGGAAGGAACCTGTTGGAACTCTGTACTCTCTGCCTACCCCGTAAGGGATCTGGCGTGATGATATAGATAACCTTAATTTCACACCAACGACCTGTCAATGCCATCCACGGGCCAAAATATCCTTGTCGCACTATATGTGATGTGTGATATCAAGAGCTTTTGACAGTGTGATGATAGTTACGAGCCATCATTTCATTCGTCATCAGTCTTCAATCCTGACGTCTTCAATACAAACCCCCCTTTTGATACAGTAGAGAACACAAAGTTGTAGTAATTCCCTAACAAACATTCGTTGCCTTGTCTCATAATCCGGTATTTTTTTTTTAATATAAAAACGTTGCCCTACACCAGGAATTGTTCCTGTATAGTGCATGCGATTATAAACATAAAATTCATGTATACAAGTACCTGAGTACCAATACTTGTGAGTCACAATTATTTGTCCCGTGCGGGTATCGACTCGCGACTATTAAATCTACTGAATAGAGAGGCCTACGTTCCAACCACTAGACCAAACCTTCGTCTCGATACTAGTCTCTTAATGCACTTATTAGACAAGGCATCTAAGCAACCAAAATAGTTTTACTTCCAAATGAATGGTCAAATCCCATGCTGTAGAGACACAGAATCCACAACTCAGCTACGGTGGTTACTCTGACTGACTCATCTAACTACGTTACTTTAACAATGACGCTTCGATATACTCGCTCACAATTCCGAGTTTCATCTGCGCCAAGACCTGAGAGCCTAGCGCGAACTAATTGACGATAGAGTATAAATGTTGAGAAAGCATGATGTCACGTTTATGTTTATTTAGTAAACTTGTAGTGCGAAAAGGATGACATTTAAACGTGATAGTGTTACGCTAACGTTAATATGTTCATGCTAGGACCCCAGAACATCTCCGGCTGTATAGAACACTTCGTGCTCATGTAAACACAATTCACAATTCACTGGCACATCCACGCTGCACTCGACGCCTCGCTCAATAGTCCACGCTTGATTGATATGTGGCGATGATTGTACGGCCAATATCTCTCGCCTCGTATTATGGCAAAATATACGCACTTCAGTTAATCAGGCCTGCGGTGGATTTATAGTGTCGGGTTCGAATGTTGAATACGGGGCTTTTGTGTGACACGGACGTCTTGGTAGCAGAATGCGTATCATTTCGGTTTTTTTTATTGACTACTGTTTGAGGGTTTAACATTATAATATATCCGAAAAACGACAATACTTTGTGATTTAAATATTCTCAAACGTCCGTCGTCCTGTACGTCGAAAGAGTTAATAATAAAATATTTCATTACTCAATTCAAAACAAACACCCTTGGTTATGATATTTGTATTTTTTGTATAACACAAATATGGAAGGAGAAGGAATGAGATAAATCTCTAAGCCCCTAAAGACATTTAAAGATAAGTTTATCAACAAGATTAGTGTAGCCCCGATTTCTAAGAACCGTGAAGGAAACTCTCTGTATAACTTATTTTTTCTTATGAAAATTGGGTGGTAATTCATGCGTTGAAAAGTATTTTTATTCACCGCACGATTCTTTTTAAAATGTTTAATTCACAATTGTTTCGTATAAACCTTTACGCTACAACCCGGGATAATTACATATGTCAGACAATACCAGTTGCGGGGTTATATTACGCCGAACTAACACAGGGCACATCCATTACAGAACCTCATCATGCGGACCACTGTAGTTAGGGGCTGATTTGTTGTCTCGAGGGGCACATACTCGGTGGACCACGGAACCACTCGAAACCTATACTAAACATTTGGGTTTATTAACAATGCTCGTAAAATTTGCTCAAAAGGTTAAAAGCAGTGATAGTCTCTTTTATCAGGTCCAGTTTACAAATCCTAGCTTCACACTTCAGAGATTTTCATCTATATACGATTTTGGAAGACTGTAGAAATCTTTATGCTAAAGAAAATCTTAAAAAACTTAAGATTAAGTTGTGTCCAAAAAAGGGCGGCAGTTTCCCCCTATCACATAAGGATGTTAAAAGCCTGGTGGAATGCAGGTTAAAGCTGCACAGTGTATCACCTCTGCCTCACTCCTTCGGATGAAACGGGAAAATAAATCATATTAAATTCACTTCAAAGTTTGATGCATTGATTGTAGCATTGAACGTAGAAGAGATTATGCGTTATATTCGATAGTATGACGGACGTAATTTTTTTTTTTTATTGCCTCTTTACGCATAATGCACGCTCTCTTCAGGCTATTGCACATGACGAATGTAGCGCAGAATGTCTACGCTAATTTACAGTATTCGTACAGTAAAATCTTAATACTTAAAGATTTAACATAAAGATTCATGTGCAACTTTCAAGATTTGGTTCAACGTGGCCACTCTTCCGCAAGACAAATATAATTCATAAAATGTACTTGTGATTCATTGATACGAAAAAAGAAGAACAAATTGTTACTCGATGCAGGCAAAGATGGTTAAGTAACTTATAACTTTTTTCGCACGTTCGTTTATTGTTAATTATGAGTTTTTTTTCTTACGATACCATGCACTATGGATAGGTTATTTCAAAATTACTGATGAAGCGCCCGATAAGCAGATAATAAATATCAGCTATCTATCTCTTAATGCCAAAAGAGTACAGAGTTCCAACATGTTCTTTCCTAACAGACCTCTCTGGCTTCTTCCACTTTCACACACGTCAAACAACGCCATAAGTTGAACAAAACGCAACCAAGTTCTACTAAATCGCATATTAAGTAATCTAAGATTATAAAAACATAGGTAAGGATTACAAATTTTGAGTTGCGATACTATTCGGGTGAAGGTTCCATATATTAGAATAGTTTTTAAAGATAGAAAACCGTGCTTGTCATGTGAAGAATCCTTTATTACCAAATAATCCGTCACAATATAAATAAGTATAGAAGGCCAGCTCCGTACAACGAACACTGACAGGTGACACAAAACGCATTCTTACGAGGATATCAAATCAAGTTGGTCCAGTGGTTCGACCAAAGAGATCGTTATTATAAGACACTAAAGCCGGGTTACCACTGCGAGTGAAACGGACTCCGTACGGGGTCCGTCTAATTCGCAACAATAAATTTCATAGAAGTGCTTCCACCAAGAAAAAGTTAACCAGAAAGTGCTGAGCAAGTAAAAATACTTAAAAATGGACTTGCCCGCTTATGCAAATGGAGCGGACTCCGTATGGACTCCACTATACGCGCTGCGGTAAATTTCATAGAGGCGCTTCCACCGTCAAAGAGGTAAGCGGAACGGACGAAACGAGTAAAAATAGGTAAAAATGAGTTCGTTGCGATACGGTGTTGCCAACGAGTCTGTAAAGGATTCCACTGCCCGCCCCACCTGTCCGTACCGCTCCCGCGCCTCCCGTCGCCTGCCGCGGCCTTTGCAACTGGGTTGCAATGGAAGTCAGACCTATTTGTCATTTTCGATATAGATCCCTTCGCTCATTTCTCGCTGTCATTTCTTTTTGCAGTGGAAAGAAAATAATTAAAGTAGTGGTAACTCTTTTTTAGTGGAAGGTAAAACCTATTTTAACTTGTTAATTGTACTCTGTGGGCGGGGCACATCGCTCATCGAACTGACGGCCGTTGGGGCAGAAAGTTTCTTAAGTGGCGACCACGTACTGGAAGACGCAGAGTGGCCAGGCCACCTAGACCAAGATGGACCGATGACTTGTTGAAAGTCGCGGGTAGAAGTTGGATGCCTATGTGTCCTGCAGTCGACAGTTATTTTTACAGTACTAATATGATTGTGTGTGAGGCTGTGTCTATTTGTTACAAACTGTGATGTGTGACGAAGCGGCAACAGTGGATTCCTAGTGTCTTATCATAGTGGGTCTTACCAAAGAACCTGTTAGAACTGGCGTGGTGAAATAGGTAGATTATTACGATTTCTGTGGGTTTAACCGAATCGATCCGAGATCGTTTTAAGCACGAATTCAAGTGTGCCTGATTTCGGTCTATAGAGTTAGCCTTCTGTACTTATTTATTTTGTGGCTTTGTGCACTAAATGTTGACGACTATTCATCACGTCGGTCTTCGTTTCAACACGATCTATGCCGCCAGTGCGAATTCCCACTGACGAATAAATTAAAAGACCCATCCATGCCACGCCAACAGATGGCTTTCAAAAGACATTTTATAATTCATTTATACGCCCGCGCTCTGGAACAGGAAAGGTCGGTTTTGGTTTAGTTGGTTCGCATGAAAACCTTGTTATACATTAGCGTGGTCAAGCGGGGAGTTTAGGTTGCCTAGTTGGGAATATAAGTACCTATTTGTTAGTTCAAGGTTGAATATGTTTAATTGTTGTGGAAACTTGAATAGTTGTACCTGAACCAAGAATGAGCAATTATTTATTTTTTTATTTCCTTCTTTAAAAGGGAAGATCTTCCAGCAAGAGGGGTGTTACGTCTGGCGGGGCATGCTCGTAGAGTAAAGTAATATAGTAGGGCCTGCCACTTCCTCGAGAGTTGGTTTTGTGTGTGGGTGTGTGTGTGTGTTTGTGTGTGTGTGTCTTTGTGTGCGTGTGCGTGTGTGTGGGTGTGAGTGAATGATCTACGCTGTTGGCCGCGAAGCCTTTACAGCTTCACCGGACAAGAGGGCGAGCGTGCAACCACTACGATCGAGCCAGAAGGGCAAGGGGGCTCAAGGGCGCTTCAAGAAGGAATGGCCTCCACTTGGGCAGTCGCTATGGGGGAGGGCGTATACTAGGTGTCTCGCCGTGATGCTCTGCACCGACCGGCGGACAAGGGATTCTTCAGCCTCGCCGGCGAGGTCGGTGTTTGATCCTGACGAGAGTTGGTATCAGAGACTTGTACATATATATAGTAAGCGTCGTGCCGACTCTTATATCGCGTTCTAGAAATTTATGGTAGATTTTCAGCACCATCTGTTGGTAGGTAGTCGCAACTATAAAGTGATCTATAAGGTCGCTACATAATGTGTAAAGACGTCAAAGGTAGTAGTGACAATTCGGATGGACTGGTCAGTTTGATATGTAGAGACAAGTCGGATCGACTGGCCAGTTTAATAATAAAGCAATAATTAGAACCGTTTATCCTCCGTTACACAACTGATTGGCACAGTCAGTCGTGATATAAAAAATGCAATGAGTAAAGTAGCTTCTCCACTTATTATGTAAACTAGTTACTGCCCGCGACTTTGTTCACGTTGATTTTAGACAGGAACCTAACATTTTTCCGCAATTAAAAGGATTTTATATATTAATCCATTTTAAGAACCGTCTGTGTTCCAATTTTTTGTATTTTTTTTTCGTCAAATTGACCATTTTGCATGATTGAGTAACAAACATACAAACTTTCACATTTATAATATTAGTAGGAAACAGGTTTATTTAAAATAGTTTTAAAAGTTTTATATTAAAACTTTTAAAACATTTATATTTATTTATTTCCAAACATTATCAAATATTTTGAAGCCGATGCCCCGCTCAATATGTTATACGCTATAAATTATGTTCCTAATCAGTTTTTGACATCAGGAAGATCGTTACTTTTTAAGAATATTATAAATAGGGGAAAATCGAATGGTTTAATATGTTTTTTTTGGAAATAAATAGATATACCAATCATATAAAACTTTTGCAAACTATTCGAATGTTTTCAAATAAATTGCATAATAAGTGGAGAAGCTTTTTTACCCATTGCATATTCTATATCACGACTAATTGTGCCAAGCAGTTGTGTAATGATGAATGAACGGGGCTAATTATTGTTTTCGATCGATCTAACTTGTCTATACTTATCAAAGTAACCAGTCGATCCTGAATTGTCACTACTCCCTTTGGCGTCATCACTTTATAGTTGCGACTACCTACCAACATGATGCTGATGGCGCTGACAATCCGCCATACATGTCTAGAACGCGGTATGACAGTTCGCAAGACGCGTTGCATATATAATCTTTGAAGAAAAGTTAGTACTTAGTCATTAATAAGTAATCAGTTTTGAGAAAGCATCGCGAATAAAGTATTTTTAGATTCCACGACAAATATTTTAGAAGTTTCCTTAGGCGCTTTTTCTGTTTGCCTGCCTCCAAAAAAAGTTTAGTGGAGAAGTTATGGGTTTTTCAGGTCATTGTTGCATTTGACCTTTTGTTATTCTTTTTCTTATATATCATTAGTAGTAGTTCTTTCCGATTTTAATCAGACAGGAACAACGAACTTTACGTATTTTAAGAAGTGCGATTTTTTGCGTATTATGGCAATGAGGCGCCAAAAATCGCACTTCGTAAAACTAACTGATATATAAAACTCTTATCTTATCACGCAATATCAGTTGTAGGATAAGAAGAGAACATGATTAGAGAAAACTATCCTCTTTAAACGATTGATATCATTTTTAACTCACGACGCAAACAGTGGGTTGTAAGGTTAACGTGTGTATCTGTGCATCTGTATCTATCTCTGTCTGTTTGTGGCCATGTAGCTCCTAAACCGATGAACTGATTTTTGTTTAGTTTTGCTTTTTGTTTGAAAGGTGGCTTATACGAGAGTGTTCTTAGATATAATTCTCTGAGTCGTTCGATTTTAAATTTTTGTTTTCACTTGTAATTTAATAACCATTCCTTGCGAAAACACATCAAAGAGCTACAAAAATAAGGAGAAAATAAAAAAAAATTAATATTAAAGAATATTTTTATATTAGTTCATGTAAATCATTATTATTTCAGCTAACAAATTCAACACCCGCTGCACCTTTTCTTTCTTGATCTTTAACAAGTGGGTTATAAGTTTGTTGTAGTCGCCCGTCTTCCTCAACGACTTGATGGCTTGTTCCTTCGTCTTTGCGTCATAACTTGCGTATACTTTAGACCACAGCATCTTCAAAACCATTCCGTCAATTGTTTTCTTATCGTAAGTCGCAGACTTTACCTGTGAACGAAATAAGTGCAGAGAGATTAGCATGAACCCGGTTCTTATTTCCTATGATCTATAACTTTGTGAAATGATGGTACTTCAGTGGCATATAGAATACCATTATCACGATTATTTAACGCTGTTGTAGTATTGCTTCGCGATTAGTCATAGCAAATAGGGGAGTTGACGATAGCGTGTCGCTATAGAGTTGATATATGCTTATGCCTATGCTTGTACACTGCTGAACATAGGCCTTCCCAATCGCTTTCCAGCGTAACCGGTCTGATGCCACCTGCATTCAACGACTACCTGCGATTTTCACAAGATCGTCGGTCCATCAGGCAGGCGGTTGTCCCACGCTGCGCTTGCCAATACGTGGTCTCCACTCTAGAATCTTTCTGCCCCAACGCCCGACGGTCTTAGCGCGATGTGGCCCGCCCATTGCCACTTCAGCTTGCTTATCTTGAGGGCTATGTTGGTGGCCTTGGTTTTTCTACGAATCTCCTCATTCCTGATTCGATCACGTAGAGAAACGCCTAGCATAGCTCTTTCTATAGCTCGCTGAGCAACTCTGAGCTTTTTTATGAAACCTATTGTGAGAGACCACGTCTCCGTATGTCATCACTGGCAACACACATTGACTAAACTACACACAAATATACTATAGTACGAGAAGGATTTTGTGGCCCAAGCATGACATTGACAGGGGCGTTGGTGTGAAATAAGGGTTAACATTTAGTAAAATTTTCCTGATTCCAAGGAGATATTTCAACAGGTCCACGCGGTTACTAATAAAAAAATGAACTTGGGTAAATTTCATAGCAAACTGTAACTTTGCCACTGTCATGGAGTGACATTTCACTTGATGACAGCGTTAGTTCTGATGGACGTAAAAGGATCTTTTTGCCGCGGGCCGAAAGATCCTTTTACGTCTGTAAATAAAAATGAACGTGAAGGACGCTATCTCGATGACGTTAAGATAACGTTTTTTTTTACTTAGCCCTCAGGTTTAGAACGTAAATTTCCAAAATTATAGTTAGGTATCCACTTATTGTGGTAATCGTTAAGGCAAGTTGGAAGCCTTATAGGCGGCTTGATAAGTTCCAACAGCAGGTGGCCACCAACCTGATTCCACTTATCCGCACTGGGTCCGCGTGGTAGAGGAAGATCTCTCTTACCTCAATTTGTGAGTGAAGACCTATGGCCAGCAGTGGGACATTCTGTCCCACTACTGGCCATAGGTCTGGCTGATTTATTAAATGTAGTTAGATAGTCTGTGGGCTTGATGAGTTACAACTGGCAGTGTTGTTTTAAGGGTTTAGTTATTGTTGGTATGTTTGTTGTTTTATTGAACTTTTGTGTAGACAATTTGTGATAAGCTTATAAACAAAGTTTGAACACTAATTAATTCGATTTGGTTTTTTTTTTCATTAATTAGTAATTTAACAGTGATATAATCATGACAGTGCTGGTGTGTATCAGTGATGATTGCTTTTATAATTTAGTC
Organism: Phalera bucephala; assembly: GCA_905147815.2. Lineage (NCBI taxonomy): Eukaryota > Metazoa > Arthropoda > Insecta > Lepidoptera > Notodontidae > Phalera > Phalera bucephala. The sequence goes on along the minus strand of LR990609.1, from coordinate 17,436,331 downwards.
ACGCATTTATAAATTGGATAATAAATATTGCTTCATTAAATAACTTAAGTTGTCGTCTTATGTAATTAATTAATTATATATATATACAACATATAACCTCCTCTTTTTTAAAGTTATTTTACAAAACATCTTGGAAAAATGTTATTTATAACACAGATATTATATTCCCTAAAATGACAAGCCGTGTTTTATTCAAACTTTAGGTAAAGCTACACACGCTTACAATAACAATAACATAGCACGACGTTAAACATGATGCACTTTGGCTGTAGCTCTATAAAAACATTGCCTTACCTCCCAAAGCTCACTACAGCAAACAAAAGCACAAATTGTTTATTAATACTCTTCGAATTTTCCAAAAACATTCGTATCAATACGCGGCGCTAACGTACTAGTACTTACCAAAATGATATGAAGAAGAAACACTGATAATAGAAGGAGGAAAGTCAATCTCCGAGCCATATCGAGTTATTTCCACAGCGAGCGATTGAACGTTACTGAGAGTGGATCGCAAAAAGAAACAAGTGAATTTCAAGAATGAACTAAACATCCTTTTACGTAATAGCATCCATTTCTCTCGAAGAGGTCGGCTTTATGCAACAACTCGAGGAAATAATATGTTTTTCCTTACAATTAAAAAATTAACCAGTTGATCAGATTTGAGCAAATTGTCTCATCGATTTCCATTCTGTTTTCATTCACAACTTGTTGGCTGAAATAGAACATTTTGTATGTATAAGTACACAAATTAGACGCACATTTGAGTAAGAGTCGAAACTTGTTAAAGATTTGTAGAATCCACATACCAATATACTCACTTCTAATCATGCTTTAGTGAAACCAAATAGCTATTGACAAACAAAACACATTTAAGTCGTCTATGATAATAATATCAATAATTAAAGTTTATCAAGTTACTCATGATTAAACGAACGGACGAAATGCCATTGATAGTCACACTAGCATATAAACCTGTCTCGTGAGTTTCATACATGTTTGCCTGTGAAAATTATTTATAACACGAAATTTAATGCATTCTTAAATTTTGAAAACTATTTAAACTTAGATAGGTTATCTTATTAATACAAGCATGGTAGCTATATTCGTCCTTAATTTAAGAACATTGAACTTCATGAAAAAAATGATTCAAGCAATATCGGATTTTACAAATCAATAAACGACGTTTATATCATAGTCCGGTTAGGTAGGTCCAACTTTGAGAGAGAGGTCAATCGACGAATCCAACTCGGCTGGGCAGCGTTCGGGAAACTGCGCAACATCTTCTCATCCAAAATACCTCAGTGCCTAAAGACTAAAGTTTTTAGTCAATGTGTGTTACCAGTGATGATATATGGATCAGAGACGTGGTCTCTTACAATAGGTCTCATAAAAAAGCTAAGAGTTGCTCAGCGAGCTATGGAGAGAGCTATGCTCGGCGTTTCTCTACGCGATCGAATCAGGAATGAGGAGATTCGTAGAAGAACCAAAGTCACCGATATAGCCGTTAAGATTAGCAAGCTGAAGTGGCAATGGGCGGGCCACATAGCGCGTAGATCGGACGGGCGTTGGGGCAGAAAGATTCTACAGTGGAGACCACGTATTGGCAAGCGCAGCGTGGGACGACCGCCTGCCAGATGGACCGACGATCTTGTGAAAATCGCAGGAAGTCGTTGGATGCAGGTGGCATCGGACCGGTTACGCTAGAAAGCGATTGGGGAGGCCTATGTTCAGCAGTGGACAAGTATAGGCTGAGATGATGATGATGATGATATCATATTCTCAATCTAGCGCTCTCTCAATTGTTTTACAGCGACTTTACGAGACAGTCCTAAGGAATTACTTAAGGTTTTGGCTGTAAATATAATTTTACGAGCGCCTTTTAAAGCTTTCGGTACAGACCTCTATTTGCTTGAGTCACTCGTATCTCAAAACGAGGTGATCCGTAGGAAAACCAAAGTCACCGATATAGAGCACAGAATTTCTTAACTTAAGTGGCAGAGAGCATGGCATATTTTTCGTGGAACTGACGCCCGTTATGGCAGAAAGGTTTTGAAAAAATGTGGAGTAGATAGGCCTCTAAAAGGTGGTCTGATGACCTGGTGTAGGTAAGAACTGAACAGGCTTTTATTCTGCTGTGGACGTCTTTCCGCCGATGACCGTGATGATCACTCATATCTCTATATATAAAAGTATTATAAAAACTGGCATGCGCCATTACTGCTCAATACCATCCTTGTTTAAGAAATGACGTCTATAACGTGTAAAAATTCCTTTTTAGTCGAAACAACAATTTTCTAACGCATGATATAATTACTTTAAAAAACACCATCATATCTATATTCCTTAAGCAGAGGTATACTGTGCACCCTCGGAGGTCCTAATTTAATACGAGGCACTTGTTTATTGCCATATTGATATAACAATTTGTCGATAGAAAACTCCAAAATCTTTTCTTTCCGATCTTTGATTTGTGATGCCTGGCGGTTGGACCGTAGGACTGCAAAGTCAGAGGTCTCGGGTTCAAACCAAGTCACGCACCTCTGTCTTTTCGAAAATATGTGCGTATTGAAAATTAATTTTTACTATCTTTAATGGTTAACGAAAACATCGTGAGGAACCCTGCTTGCCTGAGAACTTCTCGAAGGTGTGTGAAGTTCGCCAACCCGCACTGGGCCAGCGTGGTGGCCTATAGCCTTAACCCTCACAGTTTGATAGGGAGGCCCGTGCCCAACGGTGGGACAGTTTTTTAATAGGGCTATTATTACTATTCTTTGATTGAAAGTAGAACTTCGTAAGCCGTGCTTAGGGCCGTTAGACACACGAGGTAAGATTATTAACAACCACACAACCAAATCAGTACAATATCTGACTCTTCGTGGTCTTTCTATAGCACTTCACTTAAAAATGAGAATGAGTGAGATGGAATGAATAATCATACTTATCGTATAACACACGAATACACATACTCATAAACTGCCTCGTTGGTTTATTGGCGCATGTTATAATGAGCAAGAGGCCCTGGGTTCGAAGCCTATATATAACTTGTGGATCTAACATCTGTCGTGTTGATTTTATTCGTTTTTATTCGTATAAAATACTAGCTTCTGCCTGAGACTACGTCTGCGTTGGTTTTAATTATGAATCTAACATTATTCCGGGTTTAAAAGTACAGTATGTTTTAATTTAGGTAATAAACTGTATGCTAAATTTCATTGAAATCCGTTTGTCCGTTTTTACGTGATTGAGTAACAAACATCCAAACATACAAACTTTCACATTTATAATATTAGTAGGACTAGTTTCTGTTAAACCAAAAAAAAATCTGGGATAAAAAGTATCCCATGTACTTTATGTATATGTATTAACTCAGGTAAAACTATTTGTGTGCCATATTTCATCCAAATTCGATTAACCATTTTCGCGTGATTCAGTAACAAAGATCCAAACATACAAATTTTCACATTTATTATATGAGTAGCATACCCCATATCACCCGGATCATAATAACAATTCGATGGGCATCTAGTTCGTCAAAATCGGATGAGTAGTTTAGGTGTTATGGTGGAACAAACATAAATACAAACACACTAAAAATATATCTCTTCCTCATGGCTTTGCCGCAAATCAAAATTAATCATTAAGCATGTCTTCATTTAAATGTTCAACCACAGAGTCCCCATTTCCACATACATTTTACATACATGTAACACCGTCCCGCCTATATTCCCAAATCGGGGGTGGCAGAGGTGTACTGAGTGCACCCACGTTTCGCCGACGATGTTGGGTAAGGGCCGAGCCTATTGCCATACCGGGCACAATTCCAGACTCCAGACTCATACTGGGATGTTTTCGTTAGAAAATCTACATTTGTCTGACCTAGGACTTTCACCCAGGACCTCGTGATCACAAAGCGATGCGCTATGCAACTGGACCAAGGATGCAGTCCTCAAAAAATGAATCATTTAGCATAAAGTCTTCATTTAAATATTAAACCAAAGAGTCCCCATATTCCACATACATTTCACATATTAGTTCCCCGATATAAATAGTATCATTTCTTTAAGGTCACAAAACGGTCCTAAAATCATTAAAAGTGATAAAACTGTGGCACAAAGCCGATATATCATTATCGTTGGCGCCTTTTTTGGGAAAAAGTCAATTAATTAATCTTGTTAGGCAGGTAATTGATTTACGGGTTTCTTTCATTACTTTACCGTAATATAATTTGGATGCGAGTTTATTGAACTTGACTGGGAATTATCTTGTTTGATATTAATGTTATGATGTGTTAAAATATGTATCTCCTGTTATCGATATTCACAGAAATGATATTGCTATGAAAATAGCATATAAATTCGTTCGGAGATATTTTTAGGAAGAACATATTTACTTAAGTGGATGAGTGGAGTGGAGGAAGCCAGATAGGTATGTAAGGAAAGAACCTGTTGGAACTCTGTACTCTTTGCCTACCCTGCAAGGGATCTGGCGTAATGAGATAGATAGATAAATATTTACTTACACCGTCACGCCTTTATTCCCCAAGCGGGATTGGCAGAGGTGTAGTCTGTACACTGACGTTTCACTGACGATGTTAGGTCTCATACAATAGGTTAGGTGGCGAGCCTATTGTCATATACCGGGCACAATTCCAGACCCCGGACTCATACTGGTAGGCTATCGTTAGAAAAACTACATTTGTCCGACCTAGGATTTGAACCCAGAACCTCGTGATCACAAAGCGATGCGCTTTTGCCACTAGAACAACGAGACAGTCAAGATATTTACTTCGAGGAAAAAATAATCTAAAGTAAGATTTAAACTTGGTTTTTCAATCATCATTTAAGTAAAAGTTATTCGTCAAATAATCACTTTTTCCCGTTTATATTCAGTCAGGTAATTTATATGATATCTATCATGATAGATGATTTTATATATTCTAATGATCTTAAAATCAGCCCGAAAAACACATAGCGTAGGTTGGTTTTTCAACCATCATTTATGTATGAGTTATGCTTTAAATAGTTCTTTTTTCACTTTTATATTCAGTCAGGTAATCACTACATACTATAAACCAAAGTACCCCCGCCGCGTCTGTCTGTTAAAACCCGATAAACCCAATAACTACGGAACGGATTTTCATACGGTGTTTACCAATGGACGGAGAGATTCAAGAGGAAGGCTTATGTGTATAATTTACCCGTGCAAAGCGGGGGCAGGTCGCTTGTGATAGATAATTATTATATTCTGATGATCCTAAAATCATCCCGTGAAATATAGCGTGGGTAAACCCAACCATCATATAGGTATGAGTTATGACTTTTTTGCCAGACGATTTATATTGACGGCCGATTTAGCGCAGTGCTTAAGTCGCTCCGCCCACTGGGTTGAATAGTCGCGGGTTCGATTCCCGCACGGGACAAATCTTTGTGCGAAACCACAATTGTTTGTTTCGGTCTCGGTATTTTTTAACCGACTTCAAAAAGGAGGAGGTTCTATGTTCGGTTGTATGTATGCTTTTTTTTATGTATGTTCACCGATATTTCCGTCAATTGTGGACCGATTTTGATAATTCATTTTGCATTGGGTTCAGTATAGTTTTGAGGTGGTCCTATTTTAATGGTATTGGACCTTGGACTTTGAAGATACAAGAGGGAAATCCTTAACGGCGAACAGCACGAATGTATAGATTCCGTTATTATAGTCATTATATTAATCCTATAGGTACCTTACTGTACAACTCAGCAAAATAATATAATATCGGTATATAAATATTACTAAATAATTCACTCGTAACTTAAAATTGTAAAATAAAAATCTTTTAAAAAAAAGGTAAACCGATTTCAAAAAGCAAAAAATAAATATTTGAACTCGGTGCCAAGTAACCGACTGCACCAACGAGCATCGACTTCAAATATTTATTTTTTGCTTATTAAAGTCGGTATACCTTTTTTTTTAAAAGATTTTGTATATAAATTTTCATGTCTGTAAAAGCACCCACGACACAGAAATAAATCCCATTGTGAGGAATAATAAAATAAGTGTGATAACTTTATCAGTACTATATTCAAAACAATTAGAAAAAAATATGATGCCATATTTATTATTCAGATGAATGGCACAAAAAAAATACCTCCTCTTTTCCGAATTCGTAAGATAAATTTTAATTTGATGAGATCAATTAACCTAAAACGTGCCATTCAAATAAGTGTCGTTTTCTCGTTCTTATTCTACTTAATTAAAATACCAAAACAAAAGAAGATCGTTTTATCTTATATTTAATTTGTGAAAATATAAACATAACTGTAGAGCTTAATGAAACAAAATGTATTACGGATTCTAAGTAGCTCTTAATTACTATATATTAAGGCTTGTTTATGCCGTGCGAACGCTGCCTAGAAAGTTAATTTTAGTTTGTAATACTAGATCTGTCAGACTCACAGGTAGACTCGAAACTATTTTGATGTTTAGTTGATGTAAGAACATAAGTAATTATGGTAAAATTAAGATTTTAGAATGAAATTAAAATTATTACTAAAATTATATAAAGTGCGACAAAGATCTGTTGGCCCGTGAATGATTGTTAAGGGGGCGTAGGTGTAAAATTGGGTCGGTGGGTCATCATTAAGGAAATTTTCCAACTTGCAGGGAAATATTTCAGCAAGTGGGACCGCACGGTTACTAATTAAAAAAGAACTTGGGTAAATTTCATAGCATTCGGCAACTCTACGACTGTCATGAAGTGACGTTTCACTTGATGACAGCGTTAGTTCGGATTTTGGCTTAGGGCCAAAAGATCTTTGTAAGACTCTACTATAAATACATAAAGTAAGTTTTATCAGATCAAACATATATTTTAAAAGCTGGCAAATTTTGTTGTCTACTGGATCGTACCACATTCTAAACGACATGAGAAATCAATATGTCTTTTCAAGTTGTTGACATAGATAGTTATTATTATCTTCAGATAAGACTTATTATTTTTTAAATAATTTTTTATAATGACGTACGGCTTGGTCCAGTGGTTAAGAGCTGAAGCCGCAGGAGCAGTCGCGGATTTGATCCCCGCACGGGGAAAATATTTGTGTGACCCACAAATATTATTTCGGTCTGGGTGTTTGTGTATGTGAATTTCTTGTTTGTAAACGCACCCACGAGACCTCGTTTTTTTTTAATAAAAATAAAAAAAACGTCTTACTCAATAATTTCCAATTTCACCACTCAGGATGACGAGCTATAGGATACATGTCATTAACTTGAAGGGGTTTTTCACCGGAAGAAACTGCGTAAATTGAGCATCCAGATACGAGTAATCACACTGTTATTACTTTTATACATGCAGCACACAAACAGCATGAATACCTACAAACTGCAACATTCCGACTGCCTCGTTGGTCTAGCCGCGAATAATGTGCTTTGCGATCACGAGGTCCTATCAAATCCTAGGTCCGACAAATGTGGTTTTCCTATCGAAGAATTTCCAGCATCAGTACGGAGTCTGAAATTGTGCCCGGTATATGACTATAGGCTCGGCCCTATTACATGGGACCTAACATCGTTGACGTAAAGTGGGCGTACACAGTACATCTCTGCCACCCACGCTTGGGGAAATTAGGTATGACAGCTTTTCTTTAATATTATGTTGGCATTTGTTTCTTTTTTAAATATTTAACCCTTACTAAGCGAATAGCGCAGATAAACTGTTTATTTCAATTTTCTTCGATTCAGTTAACACAGAACTTTACTTAGTTCATTTACAGTTCCGGATCGTTTGATCCACATACAGGGTTATATTGTTACACACACGCTCAGATGTTTAAGCAGCTTAAAGTGGAAAGTTTGGTTTAACTCATGAATACCCTGCTACATACAATATGGGTCCCACCGAACTTTCTATACAAATCAAAAACAGCATTCTCTTATTCGATATAACCAAACGCAGCGAGTTACGATATCTTCCTGGAATTACCGTGTATTTTTTTGTCATTAAAGCCCTTACATTTTGACCTCATCTATTCTGGGCCCTTATTCGCTTTAACAAAGGCGACGAGTTACGATATCTTCCTGGAATTACCATGTATTTTTTGCAAAAACAGCCCTCACATTTTGACCTCATATATTCTGGGCCCTTATTCGCTATCAACAAACGCGACGAGTTACGATATCTTCCTGGAATTACCATGTAATTTTTGCCATTACAGCCCTCGCATTTTGACCTAATATAGTCTGGGCCGTTTTGCGCTATGAACAAACGCGGCGGGTTACAATATCTTCCTGGAATTTCCATGTAATTTTTTGCCACTACAGCCCTCATATTTTGACTTCTATTCTGGGCTCATATTTGCTATGATGACGGACAACTTGGTGTACACTACACCAAGAGCTTAAGTGACTTCACCCACTAGATCGAGTTGTCGCGGGTTCGATCTCCGCATGAAACAAATCTTTGTGTGATCTACAAATATTTCATATTTGTAAATGCACCCACGACGCAGAAATGATTCCTATAGTATTCTTTACATAGGATGGGTAGTGAAAAAAGAAAATGAAAGTAAACGAAATTAATAATCAAAAATAGTGTTAAGGCATAAAACTATAAGTATAAAAACGGGTCATGCCTCTTGTTGCCATTGATTAATCCTATGTGTATATACTATAGTGTGGGACTAGGTTCTGTTTTTAAAATAATAATCACAGGCAACATACATCGAACATAACATTTACCACAAAAAAGCAAAAGCACTACTTAAGGAATAGAAACAAAATACAACTCACTCAACCACGTACAATAACTTACGGGAAAAGAAACATACTACTCGTGTTTGAGGGAGTGCAACTATAGAACAACTTACCAAATGAATTAAAAGAGTGCAGCAGGATTATTGTGTTCAAAACTAAACTTAAGAAATATATACATAATAAATATCAATTAAACAGTAAATAATGACATACTAGGACTTGTGGATAAATATGAAATTTGTGTAGTGTCTGAAACTCGATAACGACGTGAAAAAGATAATTATAATCTTAAAATTTCAAATTATAATCTCATTTAAGTAAAGTTTGTATGTTCTTATCTATACTAATTTAATATTTCGCTTCTTATACAAAGTCTAGCAGAATGCGGCACATATTTTGAATTTTCGGCTGTCAGTGGAAAAGATATAATAAATACTTTTAATAATCTTAATATTAAAAACAAGGCGTATATATGGGGGCTGTCTGTAAATACAGTTAGTTCTGTAATCCATATTATTGCCCCCCACTTGGCATCTGTGTTTAACGGTTGTGTTGCTAGTGGTGTATTTCCTGATCTTATGAAACTTAGTAGACTCATTTCTTTGTTTAAATCGAGTACAGACATACATCAGATTCAAATAACTTTCGGCCTGTTTCTGTAATGCCCTATAGTTAACATCTAAATATTTGAAAAAAATATCCTAAATCAGTTGATAAGCCACTTTAGTACTCATAAACTACTTCACAAAAACCAGTTTGGATTCACTAAAAATCGCTCAACTACTAATGCAGGTACTGAATTCATGAGGAATATTTTTAGGGCCTGGGAGAACTCGCAAAATGCTTTTAGGTGTATTCTGCGACTTGTCTCAGGCTTTTGACAGTGTGCATCATGTAATTCTCCTCAGGAAATTACACCATTAAGGAATAAGGAACAGGGCTCTCGACCTCTTGACTTCTTATCTCTGTGATAGAATTCAAAAGGTCGATGTTAATAGGAATGGATCTCCCGGAATGGGAGTGCCCCAGGGGTCGTTTCTCGGTCCATTTCTATTCCTCATATATATAAATGACTTACCGTACTATGTCCTCTACATAATCAGGACATTGTGCTGTTCGCGGATGATACATCTCTTTTATTCAAAAAAGACAGCTGCTTAAATATGACGATGTGAACAGTGCACTGTCAATGGTTGTTTATTGGTGCAACACGAATAATCTTCTCCTTAATGAGAAGAAGACAAAATGTATTAAATTCACAACGCCAAATGTAAGACAGGTTGCAACTAATGTACAAATAAATGGCGTGGATTTAGACCTTGTAGAGTCGATTGTATTTCTAGGTGTCACTATTGATGCCAGATTACAATGGTGACCCCATAAAGATCAATTATCTGGTAGATTAAGCTCAGCGGCATATGCTGTAAAGAAAATAAGATTTCTAACTGATATTGAAACAGCTAGACTTGTTTATTTCGCTTATTTTCATAGTATTATGTCATATGACATACTACTTTGGGGATGCTCTGCAGAACTTACTACCACCTTTGTTCTCCAGAAAAGGGCTGTTCGAGCAATTTACAATTTGGCCCCGAGAGATTCTCTTAAGAAAAAACTGTTACATCACAATTAATATATGAAAATCTTCTATATGTTAAAAAGAATATCAGTAATTTTGAAAAATATAGCGACATCAAATACGCTGAACAAAGATGATCTTATTGTACATCCTACTCGTCTCCACAGAATTAGTAATTCTTTCATGGGGCAATGTATACGCTTCTACAACAAATTACCCATAGATATCCGAAACATGCCTATCAAGAAGTTTAAAAAGGCAATTAAAACTAGACTCTGTAAGAAAGGGTATTACAAAAATTCTCTGGTCTGGTGGCAAAGCGCACCGCTTTGTGATCACGAGGTCTGTGGGTTCAAATCCTAGGTCGGACAAATGTAGTTTTTCTAACGAAAAATTCCCAGTATGAGTCCGAAGTCTGGAATTGTGCCCGGTATATGGTAATAGGCTCACCCCCTATTACATGGGACCTAACATCGTCGGCGAAACGTGGGTGTACTCAGTACACCTCTGCCACCCCCTCTGGGGAATATAGGCGTGACGGTGTTATAAAACGAATTCGGTTTGAGCAGATCCTCAATGAGCAACATTAATCAATAATGCATAATACAATTTTAAAATAAATAAAAAAATGCTAATCAGAAAGGCCGGCGAGAAACTCAGCGTGCTAGCTGCTGAGTTTCTCACCGGATCTTCTCAGTGGAGGCCGCGTTCGATGTAAAAAATGTAATAATTTTGACGTTTGTGAGAGCTATTGTATTGGCCTATAAACTCAAAAATTACTGGACCGATTTAAAAAATTCTTTCACCATTAGAAAGCTACCTTATCCAGAAGTCACATAGGCTATATAACATAGACCCGGTAGGTGGCGCTGTTGTCGACCGGGTACGAAGTCGCAGGAAACTGCTAGTGAGAAATAAAGTTCTTTAAACCTAGGTTTCCGTGACTTTAGGAAACGAATGTAGGTATATGGTATTATGTTTGCTATTGGACTACATTAAAATGATCATTTCACGATGGTATCGTAACGCACCGCGATATGTTTATTTAGTCATAGCGAATAAGGGCCAAAGTTAGTCACTTTTCGGGTTTCCTACAGCTATGTTGCTAATTACGTTCATTAATGTAAATAATTGTTTATTTGAGGTGATGGCAATTAAAGTTGCTGCAATGAAAATACATTTACTGTATGTAGTAAGATACATAAAATCGTGTTTTGGTCCTAAAAATTATTTAAATGCACCTTCAGGTCTTTCATGTGAACAAGGCAATTTCTGTCCGGTGTTAGCATAAGATACACTAGTAAAATTGGTCTTCTGTTCAATAAATGTGATATAAAATTAAATATATTAATACCATTGTAATATATTAATACTAGTGGGATATGAGGGCATAGTGATCACGAGGACCTGGGTTGGCATCCTAGGCCGGAAAAAAAATATTTCTATCTATACCTATCTATATCATCACGCCAGCTCCCTCGCGGGGTAGGCAGAGAGTACAGAGTTCCAACAGGATCTTTCCTTACATACCTCTCTAGCTTCCTCCACTCTCAAAAATATTTCGATTGGAAAAAAATCCATTATCAGTCCAGAGTCTGGCATTATGGCCGGTTTAATGGCAATAGTCTCGCCCCCTATTACACGAGACCTAACATCGTCGGCGAAAAGTGCCAAAACCTGTGCCACCCCCACTTTGGGAATATAGGCGTGACGGGTTTTCTTTCATATTACGTTAGCGTTTCTTTTTTCTCAAACATTTTCCCCTTACTTATCTGAAACTGAGACTGATAGCTCAGATGAACTGTTTATTTCAATTTTCTTAGCTCTACTTAACACAGAAATTTACTTAGTTCATTTGCAGTTCCGGACCGTTTGATCCACATACGGGGTTTTATTGTTGCCTACAAAAGTCTGAAACTTACTTCTGGCCCCGGCTTCACTTGGTTTAAGCGAAGTTTACAATAGTTTCATGTTGTGGCTTACGTATATTTATCCTGGTTGGTTTACGGTTTTGACAAACATTCAAATTTAATAAGGAGGGTTTAGCATGAAGATATTGATGCTACCGTAACGATGCCGAATTTTTATGCCATCATATTTACAAACTTTTGTTTCATTTGCAATGTTCGTATGTCTGGCTGTCGTGTTTATCTTTCCGGTTCAAATCTTGTGATCCAGTTTTCAAGCATTTGTGGGCATCCGCCATAGCTGATATTTGGCTTACGTATACGTTCGATGACAATGCAATATTATGGTGCCATGGAACTCGGGTGACAATGGACTCGGAAGGTGGCTATAGGAACATGTAAATTGTATAACGTAACCCCCTTGTGTTTAGACTTGTTAGATTGATATTGACAAGTACTGTACAACCAGATAGTGTTCGGGGTCTGCTGATGAAGCCAAAAGGTGGCCAATGACACTATCCAACTATTCAACATAGCCCCGCCGTATTTCGGATTCTTGGATTTTTCTTGACGAGTACTTCAGATTCGGATGATGATCAAGATGATGATGGAGCCGGTAGGAAGCCATAGAAATACATTAATTAAATATCTTCGTTTCGTTGATATGTTTGCGTGCACAAAGCGTGTGTTTTAAATTGAGATTGTCACACAACTAACCTACTAAATACATAACAGCACGCTTTTTCGATCGCTTTAAGCTAAAAACACCGTCACACCCATATTCCCCAGAGGGGGTGGCAGAGGTGTACTGAGTACACCCACGTTTCTCCAACGATGTAAGGTCCCATGTAATAGGGGGCGAGCCTTTTGCCATATACCGGGCACAATTCCAGACTCTGAACTCATACTGGGAATTTTTCGTTAGAAAAACTACATTTCTCCGACCTAGGATTTGACCCCAAGACCTCGTGATCACTAAAGCTAAAGTTTATGTTAACTTGCGCTAAATCCTCTATTTTATTTCCTAGCCTAATTCCTTAAGCAAGGCGGAAACAAGTCTCTTCAAATAAAGAAATAAATTTTCAAAACTCCTTTTTAAGTACAATACATTTTATTTATATTATTTTACATTTTTGGGCGGATAATTACGTTTTGGTAATCTGAATTTATTTTATTCTTGGCGATGCAAAACTGGGTCAAAGTAACAAGTCCCTAAGTACGCATTCATTTAAATATATACTTACTCTCATTTTCAGTTCAATTAATGTCCATTAACATTCAGCCTCTCAGGAAATTGAGAAAGTAAAAGAGCAATTCAATTAAGTTGGCCAGCTATTGTGAGTAGACTATTTCGTCTTGACAACCGAAAAATATTTATTTTAAAACACCATTTTCGTAACTGGAAAAAGTTCCGTAAAAGTTACTTAGAAGATATTATATCTATCTATCTCGCGCCAAAACTCCTTTCGGGGTAGACAGAGAGTACAGAGTTCCCACAGGTTCTTTCCTTACATACCTTTCTGGCTTCATCCACTCTCATAGTTCGTCTCATACACGCTCGCCGGTTACGGAGACTCTTGACTTGTCCTTCAGATATAATAGATAATATAATAATAATATTTATTTATTGTACAGAACTGCAATCATTATACTAAAATAAATGACTCCTAAAGAAAGTAAAAACCATGACAACATCACAATTCTGATACCTCAATATACGTGACAGTGTTTGGAGCATTTATGATGGAATGGTTAAAATACTTTCCGTGTAGTCATATGACAATTTCGGCAACCATTCAGTAAGCTTGATTTTTACATTGAATTTGGTTAGTGTGTATATACATATCAATCGATTAATTGTACTATAAAGGCGTGCACTTAGGATTGGGTACTGGCGACTTTCAAATGCGGTGCAAAATTGAACAGTATCACAAACCGGCCGACCACGGCGCCTCTGAAGGATGTTTGAATCAAGGGGCAGCGTATAATGTCGAAGTAGGACAATACGCAATATCAAAAGTTGTCGCACAGAAAGTAGCTGGGATTCAGAATACAACAAGGAAGTAGGATAGTCTCAGATCTTTATTATACAATAATTTCAATTTAAAAAGACCTTGTTAACACAAGCTTTTATAGCGAACACACATCACAGATATCTTACTTTGTTGAGAAGTTGCTAAGGCTTCCTTCCGGCGTCCTCATCAGACCCTGGACACCATCCGGGTCTAAAGTACTCGTCAAGACAAATCCAAGGTGCCCCAATACTGCGGGGTTATATTAGTCGTCGGGGTAGTCGGGTGGTTCCACTGGCTACCATTCGGCTTCATTATCAGACCCTGAGCGCTATCTGGTTAAGTAGTATTTGCCAATACTAATCTAATAAGCCTAAATTCGAGGGGGTTATGTTGTATAGTTCATATTTTCTTATAGCCACCTTCCGACTTCATCATCAGACCAGCTCCATTGTACCATATTATTGCATTGTCACCAACCTTACATACGTATGCCAAATTTCAGCTCAATCGAATACTCGCAAGTGCTTGAAAAATGAAACACAAGATTTGAACCGGAAAGACAGATACACATATGAACATTGCAAGTTAAATAAAATCTTGTAAGAACAAGTGTACTCTAATATACCCACACTATTCCTGGCTCAAAGGTATATCGACGTTTCCAACGAACAAAGTCCTATAATCCAGTATTATATTTGGCATAAATAACCTTATCGACGGACACGAAAGTTGCAAATGCCATTTATTTTGTGTTGCATATGTAACTTTATTCTATCGTACCGTCGATTTACAAACACAAAATTCACATACGCCCACATCCAAACCCAAACTGTCATTTGTGGTGCATGCACACTAAAATTTGTCCAGTGTGCGGATCGAACTTGTGACTACTCGATCCAGTGAGTAGAACTGCCCTTCTAGCGACTAGACCTACTGCCCTTCTAGCGACTAGACCTAGCCGTCATCAGTCGAAATCAAATCAAAATACAACTATATCGGTTCGGTCAGAACTTTTTTTTTAATTATTGTAATTTGCCCCAAAAGTAAAAAACACAAAAATAGAATTATTTGAAATTGGGTAAACTATATTGTTATTTTAACTTTATTTTAGCTTTAATTAAAACGATTTTATTTTCACAGACGCCATATTTAAATATTATACCATTTAATGACACCTAATTTATATTAAAACCCAATAAGCTTATCAGCTTGTTGAGTTTTAATATTAATAAGAAAGAGTCCTCGGTATTCACCCAAATACTTTTATCCGACAACTCCAAAAGGAAGATAATGTTTTTCCGGTGTATGTATGTCTAATTTATATAATGCTCTGTAGCCTTAATAGGCTACAGAACTATCTCTACTTAGTATTGCCTATTAAATTTAGGTATCATTCGATTTGTATATCCAAACTGTTCCCATCTTTTTTCCCTCCTGCTGCAACATTTAGCGTTTACCACATTTGCTCAAATACTCTATTAGTCAAACAACCGATACTAAATATGTTATGTCTATTTCCGCAAACTTTGTGCTTTTTACAGTTTAGCAATTATCCCTCAAACAATGATTCCACTTATAAAATACATGTATTTCGCAAAATCATGTATATTTTATGAGTTTTATTTGGCACGGATAAGATTTGCGTAATATGTTACAATTTATATTGTTTTTCTCGGCCAATTCTTCTTTTTTTGCGTTTTCAGACTGTTTAAAAACATCAAACCTGCGTGAAGTGGACCTCTGAGGGTTAGCACAAAAAATTACGTTAGCATGACGTTAGCGAGTAAGCGTGCTGTCACGGTCACGTTTATTAAGTAAAGTTTTAGTGTGACAATGATTGCATATCAACTCGCTAGCATCACGCTTACGTCAATTTTTTCGTGCTAAGCTCTCAGTATTAGTGATTATAGTCTGATAACTACTTTATTTACCGCATTATTTTAGTTATGAATCCTTCTACCATCTACAAACTTTGTTTTGTCCAATTTAACTTTTTATAAGCTTTTATGCAACTTCACTTATTGGTTGACTTAATCTAAATCTGGAAAACTAATTTTAAACTTCTTTATCTGGACCTTTCAAGTGTCATTTTTTAAATTATAACATCAGGTTGTATTTTAATTAAGAAACAATCTTAACAAAGCTCCGTTCTCCGAAATGAATACATTTATTTAATTATTATAAAATAAATAATATCAGCCTATACTGCCCACTGCTGGCCAAAGGCCTTCTCTCACAAATCGAGTTGAGAGAGATTGGGTCATACTCCACCACGCGGACCCAGTGCGGATTGGTGAAGGCAGGTTTGTGGCCACCTGCTGTTGGAACTTATAAAGCCGCCTTTAAGGCTTCCTACTCGGCTTAACGACTACCACATTAAGTGGTAACCGGGACCAACGGCTTAACGTGCCTTCCGAAGCACAGAGACGCTCGAATGTGAAAATGCCACAAACGGTCACCCATCTCAGGCCGACCGAGTCCAACGCTGCTTAACCTTGGTGATCGGTAAGAACACCGCGGTCGCCCAGCGCTACGAGCGCCTCAAATTAATTATTGCTTTATATTAATAGTTTTGTGTATCTTTACACGGAGCCTAGGCTTTCTGTGGTCCTTTGGTAGGCTACGCGTAGGTAAAATTCTTTTGAGAATATTCAATGTTAGGTAGGTATGTAGTTATTCGCCTCTGAAGATCAACCAAGGAACATG
The DNA here is from genome assembly GCA_905147815.2 of Phalera bucephala. NCBI lineage: Eukaryota > Metazoa > Arthropoda > Insecta > Lepidoptera > Notodontidae > Phalera > Phalera bucephala. The sequence goes on along the minus strand of LR990609.1, from coordinate 17,419,388 downwards.
TATGACCATCGGGCTTAGCACGAAAAGATTAACGCTAGCATGACGCTAGCGCGCAATTATTCTATTCCGTTCATCTTTATGTAATATATTTGTTGTGTGATAGAGATGGAATAACAACTTGCTAGCGTCACGCTAACGTCAATCTATACATGCTAAGCTCTCAGACCCCGGCAGGTGAAAGTACGAGGTATTGTATGTTTATGGAAATGAGGGTTGGATAGACATGACTGAGTTATTGCAAAAAGATTCGGACATATACCCACCATAACTAGCGTTCGACTAATTATCTTCGGCAGTCCTCTAATGACTTATCATTTAGGCCCACTTGCACGAACCAGGGTTAGCGTAAGTTTAGTATTTTTCACATAGGATGGGTAGTGACAGTTCTAATTGCCACACGAAATTATACTTTATTCAATAGCAATAAGCGGCATTTCCGTTTCTATACTTATGGTTTTATGCATTAACACCATTGAATTAAATATTAATTTCGTTTGGCAATTAGATCTGTCACTACCCATCATATGTAAAAAATACTGTGTGTATTTGAGTGATATACGCTGTTGGCCGTGAGGCCTTTACAGCTTCACCGGACATAAGGGCGAGCGTGCAACCACTACGCTCGAGCCAGAAGGGCAAAGGGGCGACATACTCGAGGGCGTCTCAAAGAGGAACGCCTTGGTTTGGACAGTCGCTACAGGGGAAGGGGAGTGTACTAAGTGCGCCGGTCGGCGGGCTAGGCTAGGGATCTACGACTTCGTCGTCGTCATCGTCCGTATCCGGAACGGAAAGAACCGATGTCAAAGCATCGGGGGGATCGGTGAGAACATGTCGCGGCCGGCGGTAGCGGCAGGGGTTGGGTTCGTAGTCGGCGGCGGCTACGATTAGCGGATACGCATGGGAAGATGCGTTCACGAAGTATCGAATTGTCGCCTTTTTAATATAGGTGCGAATAGATTCGAGACCGAGGTCGGAGTGGAGAGTAAAAAATACTATAACGCAGAGTTAACGAGTAACTTTAAGTTCTAACGGTAAATTTCCTTCAACTTAATGTTATAACCTCGAGTTATAATATTTTTCACATAAGATAGGTAGTGACAGTTCTAAATGCCAAACGAAATTAATATTTAATTCAATGGTATTAAGGCATAACACCATAAGTATAGAAACAGATCATGCCTCTTAATGCCATTGAATAAAGTATGATTTTCTTTGACACTTACAACTGTCACAGTACCTTTCCTATCTATCTATCTATAACCTCACGCCAGATCCCTTGCGGGGTAGGCAGAGAGTACAGAGTTCCAACAGGTTCTTTCCTTACATACCTCTCTGGCTTCCTCAACTCTCATAGTTCGTCTCATACACGCTCGCCGGTTACGGAGACTCTTGACTTTTCCATCAGATAAGACTCGGTTTATTTGGTCGTGGTAAGATAGTCTAGGTCTTCCCCGGTACCTGCATCCTTCCACTTTCACATTGTATATCTGTTTTGTCATTCTTTCCTCTGGCATTCTTTCTATATGCCCGAACCAACGGAGCATGCCCTTTCTCATCTTTACACCGATACTATCTTTCATACCTACTCGCTGTCTTACTATGCTGTTGCTAATGCGGTCGGTCAGCTTCACTCCGCACATCTTCCGCAGAGCTCGCATTTCTACCGCATTTATCCTACTTTCATTCTCCTTCTTACATACCCAGCTCTCGCTACCATATAACAGCGTTGGGACAAGAACTCCGTTATGTATGGCCAGCTGCGCCTTATGGCTTAAGTGCCGGCTCCCGAGTAGCTTTCCCATCGCACCATTCACTCTGTTCCCTGCACTCACTCTTCTTTCTATGTCAGCGGTGTATTTCCCATCCTTACTGAAGGCACATCCAAGATATACAAACTCATTCACTTGCTCCAGCACATCGTTACCACCACAATCCTTACATTCGTTCTGGTTTCCTCCCTTTTTAAAACCCATAATCTTGGTTTTCTTCACATTCAAGTGTAAGCCATTGATCATGCAGTCGTCTTTCATAACTGTGACAAGTGTTTGCAGATCAGTGGCTGTTGGCGCTATTAAAACTGCGTCATCTGCATAAAGTAGATGGTTTACCACTAAGTCACCCATTTGTACCTAAATCACCTTCATTCATCGCTTTCAGTCTTTGAAGACTTTTGTCCAGATATATTATAAACAGTCGAGCGGACAACACGCAACCCTGCTTGACGCCGATTTTAACGTCAAACCAGGGTGACCTGTTACCACCCACCCGTACGCATGCCTTGCAGTCCACATAAGTGGACTGGACGGCTCGCAACAGAGTGCCATCTATACCATACTCTGGCAAAATGTCCCAAAGTCTCTTTCGCACAACTCTGTCAAATGCCTTCTCCAGATCTACAAAACCGCAGAAAACCTTCCGGCCCACTGCCAGATGCTTCTCTACGATGTTGCGGAGTGAGAAGACTTGATCCGAACATCCTCTTCCAGACCTGAAACCCCCTTGTGCCTCGCACAACATTCCATCGGACTTCACGCGCATTCTCCGTTCAATAATTTTACCGTACACCTTGGCTGCCAAGCTGATCAAACTGATGGCTCTGTAATTGGCGCAGTCATATTGTGAACTCTTGCCTTTATACAAGGGTACTATGACTGCGCGGCGCCAATCTGTAGGGACTCTACCGGTCCTCCAGCAAAGGTTTGCAAGGGCCCGGAAAGCGTCCCGGACGCAAGTTCCACCATATTTGATCATCTCGGCAGATATCATGTCTACTCCCGCAGCTTTACCATTTTTCATACTTCCTATCGCCCATTCAACTTCTTCCATAGTGATGTCCTCCGTTGATTCTGGTGCCGCAATCTCGCCTTTGGGCACGTCTGCGGCATCAGCATCCGGGTCATCTCCATACATTTCTCCAAAATATTCACTCCACCGGTTTAGCACAGCTTGTGTGTCTGCAAGAATGTCACCATCTTTAGATTTTATCCTTTCCATTCTGGAGCCTGACGAATCACCTCGAGCCTTTCTCACCTTGCTCCAAAAGAGTTTGGTGTTGTTCTCGAAGTTCTTCGCCAGCCTCTCCTCCTCAATCATACTGGCTCTTTCACGCTTTTCTTTCACTAAAGTTTTAGTGGCATTCTTGCATTGCCGGTATATTTCTTTCCTCATATCTGTCATACTGGCATTCAGGTTCACAGAAGATACATAGTCCTGCCACGCTTTCTTCTTCCTTTCTACGGAGCTTTGCAACTCCGCATACCACCATGCTTCACCTTTTGCTGTAATATACTTCTTTGAGCAACCACATACTTCTTTCGCGGATTCCACCAAACTCTCTTTCAGGCTATTCCAGCATTCATCTACATTTGAGTCCGAAGAGCCTGCTGTCAAAAGCTTGTCCCGGACTCTGTCTTCATACATTCTCCTCACGCTCTCATCTTGCAACTTTTCAACCTTTATTCTTTCAAGATCTCCGAAGGGGATACGCTCTCGCCAGTGCCTCCACTTCCTGAACAGATCACTAAACCGCGCAACTACGAGATAGTGGTCTGATTCCAGAATGGGGCCTCTATACGTACGCGTATCTTGTAGTTTGCTTCGGAGACGGTTATCAACCAGGATCAGATCTATCATGCTTTTTTGTTCATTCCTTCTCCACGTATACATATGTATGTCCTTGTGCTGAAATATCGTATTAGACACAAGGAGACCCCTTTCCAAACAAACATCTACAATGAGCTTACCTGCATCGTTCACTCTCTTATCACCATAAGGACCCAGAGCAGCGTCGCAAGTTTGCCGCCTGGTTCCTACCCATCCGTTCAGATCGCCACACAAAATCACCTTTTCGTTAGCCTCAGCCAAATCCAGAACTTCCCTGTACAGTACCTTTCCCTGTACAGTACAGTACCTTTCCTTCATGAAAAATACTATAGTCAGCTCGTAACGGTAACCCTGGTTCGTGCCTTAGAACATTTTTAGGTTTATGATTCATCTCCTTGACTACAGATTGTTAGTGGCTTCAATTTTCACTACTTGAAAAATATTTTTACTTAGAATACCTCGTTGGTAGGTATAATGGCGAAAAATGCGTGTAGCGATCCTGTGATCCTGAATTCAATTACTAGATCAGACGAAGCGTAATTTTTAATAGAAACAGTCAAAGGAATTCCCAGTCACACATGCATTCGACTGGTGTGTTAAGACTGCGGTCCGAATGACGCTAGTATCGATATTTTTATATGCTTGCCTAAACGGCGTAAATGCGTTAACAACTTGACTACTAACACATTAATAAACCTACTATTCCATATTTCTACGAACATTTTAATCTTTGTCCGATAAGAGGATAAAATAACGCTCAAAAATGCAAAAATGAAAACTTAAAACATAAAAATGATCAATAAACTTCAGAATATCATGACACATAATATGTACACAAAATTAACTCGTAAAGCGTGAGATAGTTCGCTCAAAATGAAACCAAGAAAATATTTTCAGGGATTCCAATACTGGGATATTTTCATAAAATATTACGACCGCTTGCCAAGTCAACCGTGGTACCTAATATTGTCAGCACGGAGCTATTCGTACCGGTATTGTATTCAACAGGAGTTTCACATGATTATTTTGACAGGGACATTATTTGTTTGAAAAAATAATCGGAGCTCCTCACTAGGATTTATCCGTATACCGGTGCGTTTACAAATATAAAATTCACGTAAACGAACATCCAGTCAGAAACATTTATGAGGCACACAAAGATTGGTGCCTTGTGGAAATCGATACCATGATTACTCAATCTGGTGGGCTGAGTGGCTTCTTTTAACCAGTGGTCAAACTAATGTGTAACGATTATCTATCTCTAGTCCTCAAACACCGCCACAACGACCACCCACCCCATCCACCTTCTACCCGCGACCTTCACGAGGTCATCGGTTCATCTTGTAAGAGGTCAGCCCGCTCTTTGTCTTCTGATACGAGGTCGCCACTCTTAAACCTTACTGGCCTAACGGCCGTCACGGTATACATCAGTAACAATTAAGTAGCATGGCATTGCTGTACGAATTGCCGTCGGATAATATTCACATTACACATTGACTAATTCTAGCTTAAAGCCTAGTATTATAATCCCAGTCGCTAGTGATGTAGATGTAGCCGAGCGATATAGCTCGACAAGTCTGGCGACAATACGCGACCTCAGGAGAGATAGACATGAGAGAGACCAGAAAGATCGACGTCAGCGTGACGCTAGCGTTTGATATGACATCCTTGTCATACTACAAATTTACTAAATAAACATAAGCGAGGCGCTCGTGCGCTGTGCGACCCCGGTGTTCTTTTCGATTACTAAGGTTGAGCAGCATTCAACTCGGTCGGCCTGTGTTGCCATTTTCATATTCGAGCGTCTCTGTGCTTCGGAAGGCACGTTAAGCCTTTGTTCCCGGTTACCACTTAAAGTGGTATTACTTAATCTGAGTTGGAAGCCTTATTAAGGCGGCTTGATAAGTACCAACAGCAGGTGGCCACAAATCTGCCTCCACCAATCCGCATGGGGTCCGCTTGGTGGAGTATGACCTAATCTCTCTCACCTCGATATGTGAGAAAAGGCATCTTCCCAGTAGTGGGACAGTATAGCCCGATATAATTATTATTATTTACATAAGTCGCGGGAAATCGCACCACTTTGCGCGACATCACATGCGACTCTAGTTGCGGGATAAATGTCCTATAATGAATACGAGGCCTTACCGATTTGCGGGCTGACGCATAGATGCGATGCGGGCCGGGGGAATTAACGAGGTAATGTTGAAGATAAGCATTCTGTGGGGAGTAGGGAGGCGAGACCATTGCGTGGAAACGGGTGAAAAGTGTCGCTCGCATCGAATGAAATGTGACTATACAAATGGCGAGGCCGAGACACGCGATGAAAAATCACAAAGAGAAATAAATTATGAGTTCAACGCGAAAGTGCTTCGCATACCATTGTCGTGTGGAAATCGGACTTGTAACGCTTTTTACATTATATTAATCTCGTTGTGATGAATGCGATGTAATTTTGTTTGTGATTGCAATTAATAGCGTGTCACACGACTGAGTACACTATTCATGATGTGTTTGACAACTCGTATTCGCATTTACATGAAACTAATCAAAATTATAAAATTTTTGAGCGTAAATGTTTTGTTTATCCATTATATAAGCGATTGCGTATTAATGTGTGTGATAGGTCGTTTAGTAAATAGGTACAATACATTGTAAGCGTAAAATACTGCTTTGTTGTTCTACAGCCGAATGATGCTCCTGAATTCAAATCTTAGGTGGGATAAAATTTAATTTTAATTATCATTTCGGAGTCTGGCATTGTGGTCATATGGCAATAGGCTGACCTCTACCTCTAACATGGTCGGTGAATAGTGGGTGTACGTACACAGTACACATCTGCCCCCCAAGCCTGGGGAATATAGGTCAGACCTTGTTTTTTTAAGACTTGACATGGTTCATATTGTAACGTGTCACAATTTGAAATTAATTAATATCTATTCAAGAACGACCGCCTAGACCGCAACACATCAGGAGCTGTGACTTGAGGTCAGTAGCGCCGTCAAGAGCCCCGCTGCCTGACGTATGAACGACACATATTCCCTTGTCTACCATCCGTATATGAAACTATTTGCATAATTACTAAGTACCCGGTAAAATAGCACTAGGCTCGCCCCTATTACATGGGACCTAACATCGTCGACGAATAATGGGTGTTCATAGCACTCCTCTGCCACCTCCGCTTGGGGAATAAAAGTGTGACGACGTATATTTTTTTCATGGCTGAAGACTTGCCAACACGGCTAATATTATAACATGTCACAATTTAAAATTAATTATTATTTATTCAAGAACAAATTCCCGCAAAAACCGCAACACATCGGGAGCTGCGGCATGAGGTTAGCGTCGCCGTCAAGTGCCTCGTCGCCCGACGTATGAACGACACATATTCCCTTGTCTACCGTCCGTATATGTAACTATTTGCATAATAAATAAACTAGTTGAGTACGCCAATTGGTCAGCTCAATTAGCGTTACTATGATTGAGTTATTAACTATTATTAAATATTACTTGAGGCGAATGTAGCGCTGTACGACTGCGGTGTTCTTACCGATTACGAAGGTTGACCATTGTGGCATTTTCTTATCCCAGCGTCTCCGTGCTTCGGAAGGCACGTTAAGCCGTTCCCGGCTACCACTAAATGTGGTAGTCGTTAAGCCAAGTTGTAAGCCTTATAGGCGGCTTGATAAATTCCAACAGCAGGTGACCACAAACCTGCCTCCACCATTCCGCACTGGGTCCGCGTGGTGGAGTATGACCTGATCTCTCTCACCTCGATTTGTGAGAGTGCCTTTGCCCAGCAGTGGGCAGTATAGGCTGATGGTGTAAGTATTACGTACTAAAGAAGCTACTTCAAAGAAATGGCACGTAACTTGATGGCCGCGGAGTAAGCGGGGTTGTTTGTGTTTTTATAGACAATTAAATCTTGTTTCTTGAGTTGTTTAAACAGAATTTCAGTGCATTTGAAAGCATACTTTTGTAATAAAACTAAGCAATACGTGTCACGTGTGTGCACTCTAACTTTTGATACAAAAAGCAAAGGTGTCTTCTCTAGTACGTAGTAGCTAATAAATAATAAAATGGTTACTATACGGCTGCATTATCACCTAGATTCAGGAACCGTAAAGCTTTGGAATAGTTATACTTTAGTTTGATATTAAAACAGCCCCTTTGTATGTAATTTACTAAGCAATTTTTCTATTTTTGTATCTATTTCATCACGTCATATCGATTTGTACCGATGTTTTGGGTTTCAGCCTTTTGGATGAATTAGCGACTGAGTTGGCTAGCCAGAGGGCTTAGTACGAAAACTTTGACGTAAATGTGAAGCTAGCAAGTAATTGTGCTATCTCGATCATATTTATTTAGTAAATTTGTAGGGTGTCAAGGATGGCATATCAACTGGTCAGCGCCACGCTAATGTCAATATTTCCATGCTAAGCTCTCAGTTTGCTAAAGGTCACGATTCGGGAAGTGAAGTGCTAAAGAACTGAAGAACTAAAGTGCGACATGGATCTTTTAGCCCGTGGATGACATCGACAGGAGTTGGTGTGCAATGAGGGTTACCATTTAATAACATTTTCCAACTCCAAGGGGGTATTTTAACAGGTGGGCCCGCAAAATTACTAATCAAAATAAGAACTTGGGTAAATTCCATAGAAACCTGCCACTGTCATCAAGTGACATTTTACTTGATGACAGCGTTAGTTCCGATTTTGACCGCGGGCCAAACGATCGTTGTGGGACCGAAGTCGCAGTTGTAGTAGTCACCCTATGTATTTTTGTAATGGTTGTTAAAGTAGCTACCGCCAGAATTCAAACTCCAGTAGTATGGGAATGAAAAGTATGATCATGAAAACCTTACATACTTGCACAGCTTAATTTCACGCCCTCTATCCTGCATACTACTGTGGGAGTGAATGAATGTAAGTAAGCGGAATGTGTCCAGTTTAGCGTTTAACCACACGTCCAAGATTTATTTATTTTTTCAACCCTAACAGCTTATAGTTTTTCAATACTACCAGTTTACTTTACCAGTTTTAATAACATGAATGACTGGTTGGATACATTTGGAAACATAGAAGCTTTGAGCATTTTGCATGTAAACATTCGTAGTTTAAAAAAACATTTTAGTGAATTACTTGTAATATTAAATGATAGTATAAAGCATTTAGACATTATTGTTATAACAGAACCTAATATAGATTACTCATTATTATCAATGTTTAAAATAAATGGCTATGATGTTAACAACTATACACGAGCGGGCCGTTCCGGTGGGGGGGTCTTAGTGTACACGCGTGAGGCGTTAGGAGCATGTGTGTGCGATTTGTTGCCGGTCACTGGAATGCGCTCGGCAGAGTGCGTTTCCACTATAATTAATTATAATGGTGAAAAAATTTATGTTATATCTATGTATAGACCGCCAAGAATAAATAATCTAAATAAAGTAAGCCAGTTTTTACTTGAATTTCGATGCCTCTTGGAAAATCTACCACAAAATTCCAAAGTGTTCTTCTGTGGTGATATAAATATTAATTTATTAAACTACGAAGACAATCACGTCACTACTTATGAAAATTTATTATCTGAATACGGATTCCAAAAGTGCATTGAAGATGTTACGCGAAGAGAAATTTTATTAGGAAATGTAGTACAATCTTGTTTAGACCACATTTACGTTAGAGCAAGTAACACACGTATTCACTCAGCGGTAATAAAGCATAAATTATCTGACCATTATTTCGTCTCGGCTGTAGTAGAATGGAAACGAACTCCGTCGAAACAGCTGTCCCACTCCGATGCGACCCGACTTGTGCGTTCATCTGCGCCACAATTCGCTATTACGAAGCGAGTTCTAGACAATAGAATGGTCAGAGACAAATTATTAAATACAGACTTTGAGAGGTTCTTATCGATTAATTGCCCAACTGAATTATATAACTCCTTTACACAATTATTTAATGATATTTATAATGATTGTTATACAAATAAAACTGTCAATATTAGTAATAGAAATAACAAAGGATGGATAAATAATAGTTTGAAGAATATGGTAAGAGAAAAAGACAGACTTTTTGAATTATGGAGTAACGACCCAAAAAATATGATAAAGCGTCTTACTTACACTAAATACAGAAATAAGTGCCAGAAAGCTATTAATAAAAGTAAAAATGTTTATGATCAGAATAGCATATTAGAATGTCATAAGAATATTAAACAGGTATGGGAAAAAATTAACGAACTATTAGGAAATAACAAACAGACCATAGACGCACTTATTCTGTCAAATATGAAAACGCAAGGAAACGCCAGAGATATAACTAATAATTTTGCTACAACTTTTTCAGATGAAGTTAATAATATAATACATAAGTGTAAAGAAAATTGGTTACCTAGAGCAACTTATGTAAAACCTGTTGACGTAAGCATGAGATGGCAACCAGTGACGAGTTTAGATATTAAGAATACAATTAAAAACATGGATATTAACAAGTCACCGGGTAGCGATCTAGTGCGTATGTCCGATTTAAAACTTGTTTGTGATAAGATTAGCTCAGTCCTGGCTAGACTTGTAAATTTATCTGTGAAAAATTATAAGTTCCCTATGAAGTTAAAAGAGGCAATAGTTCGTCCAGTTCATAAAAAAGGTGACCCGAAAAATATATCCAACTACAGACCTATATCTATATTGTCAAGCATAGATAAAATATTTGAGCATTGTGTAGTTAAGCAGTTAGGGGACTATCTAAAGGCTAATAATGTATTAAACAAGTGTCAATACGGTTTTCAAAAGGGCAAAAGTACAAACACTTTATTGGCAAATTTCACAGATGAAATTAATAATTATTTAGGTGATAAAAAGTTTGTAGTAGCAACATTTTTTGATTATAAAAAAGCGTTTGACACTTTACAAACGGAAACCCTACTTAGTGCATTGGCTGAGTGCGGAGTGAGAGAGCCGCTTAATCATTGGTTCCGTGACTATCTCACAGCACGCTCTTATCGTGTGAAAGTGGGCGAGGCGTACAGTGACAGTAAGACAGTGCAGTGCGGCGTACCACAGGGATCGGGGTGTGGGCCTGTCTGCTACCTCATACACGTGAATAGCTTGTGCGGTGTACTAAGGCACTGCTCGGCATTCATGTACGCAGATGATCTTTGCGTGCTGCGCGCGGGCACTGACATCAATGACAGTTGCAGATTAGTGCAACAAGATATAGATGCAGTAGTAAAATGGTCGCATGACAATGGTATCGTGTTAAACGCAGACAAAACAAAATTAATGATTATACACTCACCTTATTTACACTTATCCTTAGAACCCCCCCTTTTATTCACTCACGACTATTCATGTATGCATAACAATCTAACCAATTGTAATTGTAAACCTATCGAACAGGTTAAATGTATAACTTATTTAGGTATGAAAATTGATGAAAACTTCTCTTGGTCTCAGCACGTAGACTATGTTTGCAATAAATTAAGAATATTACTAGGTAAATTTTACCATCTTAGTTACAGAGTTCCTATTAATACTCTAAGATGTTTATATATGTCTTTAGTTGATTCGATATTTAGTTACGCTCTCGATAGTTACGGTCTTACATTTAAAACAAACCTGGATAAATTAGAAACGCTTCAAATTAGATTTCTAAAACTACTTGTCAATAGAAAGATTAATAATAGCTGTAAGGATAACTATAGAAAGTTATTTCAAATTTGTAAAATTCTTCCAATCAGTTTAAAACACAAATTTCTTTTAATTGTAAACAATCGTGACCGTCGAGAGTTTTTAACTCCAGCAAGCAATGTGTACAGTACGCGCTTGGTGACCGACGGCAGATACAATGTACCAAGGGTAACCAACTACTTCGGTGACAGGGCGCTAAAAAAACGCATCCCATACATTTTGAATAGTCTGCCGGCGGCCATAAGGGGCGAGACAAATATAAAAAAATTTAAAAGGAATCTGAAAAAACATTACCTAAGTTTGTGTTAAGTTAGTGTTACCATTATATTAAGTTTGTAGATTCAACTGACCCCACAGTCAAACTGGTTGCACAGTTTTGTGGGGCGATGTTTTTTATGTTGTGCATTATGTTGTGATCGTAAATAAATAAATAATAATAATAATAATGCGATAGTGGGCTTTAAATTAAATAAAACTTAAAATGGAATTAAAAATTCAAAACATAAAGAGTAAATAATTTTAATTTAATAGATCCTAGAATTTAAGAGTTCCTATGGCTTCCTTCCAGCTTCATCATCAGACCTTCGACACCATCCGGGTCTAATGTACTCGTCAAGGTAAATCCAACGAGCCCATGGTTGTATAGTACTTGTCAGATGAGCTCTATGACCATATTATTGCTTTGTCACCGACTTTACATACGTATGCCAAATTATAGCTCAATCGGATACCCGCGAGTGCTTGAAAAATGGATCACAAGATTTGAACCGGAAAGACAGACATACAAACATTGCAAGTTGAATAAAAGCTTGTAAAAAGTATAATAAATTCAGGTGAGCCTATTGCTATCATATCCGGGACAACGCCACACTACGGACTGATTACTGGAAATTTTTCTATCGAAAAATTACATTTTTATTCGACCTAGTTCGCCTCTTAATAAATGATTGCCGTGCCAAATGGTGGGACAGTTTAACAGGGCTAATATTAATTAGACATGTTCAGAAACTGTTCCACCGTTTATTAGACCTGTTAAGAAACTGCCCCTCCGTTGGGCACGGGCCTCCTCTCAAACTGAGAAGGCTTAGGCCATAGCATACAGCGCCCTCAGAGTTCAGTCCAATAATGGGTTCAGAGTACTAGTGGGACTGCCCCGATTCTGTAGCGCATTAGGGAAGTTCGCAGACACCAATGTAGATTGCTTCTACACCACAATGCAGAAGAGGTGTGCATCTCTGGTGCGCAGGGTGTGGAGCAGCTCAAACAGCCTGCTGAATATGATTTCCAGCAGGCTGGACTGCCTTTATGTAAATCACTGCTGCGCCATCTCGCACGGTATGGCGCAGTATTGAATCGAATATTTTGTAATACGGAATACTAACATAGGTTAAGTTTTACTAACATGATGAGTCCTGGTCACTCGAATAAAGAAATTATATTAGTATTACTATTATAGTCCACCACGTTGTCCCAGTGCGGGTTGGCGAATTTCACACACTTTCGAGAAACTCTTACGCATGCAGGTTTCCTCACGATGTTTTCCTTTATCGTTAAAGCAAATGATAGTTAATTTTTCAAACGCACATGCTTGCGAAAAGGCAGAGGTGCGTGCCTGGGTTTGAACTCTAGACCTCTCACTTTACAGTCCAACGGTCTTACCACTAAGCAAACATTCTGAAACAAAAGCTAGCAATCTAGACACAATATTGCTTTGTATCTATTATTTTCTATGTTCTAGTACATGAAGCTTAATTTAATTTCTTAAGCCTCGCTTGGAGTAATAAAACCACAGTTAAAAGGTTAACAAAAGTTCTAAGCTGGTTTAACTTTAGGAGCACGCGACCATTTTAGAAACAAAATTAGATTTCACAGCTTAAAATTACTAGATTAATTGTGTATAGTACCTAGTACATAGTTTAATATTTAATTAATAGCTTCCCCATTAATTTGTATTTGTATGGAGACAAGGTAAAACGATTTCGCGTTTATGCATTCTGCAAGCCTACTACGAATATAAAACTAAGTAGAGTTTCCTTATGAAAGTATACCTAACACTAAAACTCTCCCTCTCACCCATACTCTCTGAGAAACATTTTGGAAACAGTGAGATGACTCGCACGAACAAAGGATACGAGACTCGGAATATAACCACAGAAAATTATGAGGGCAGTGCCTTGGTAAACGAACGATAGGCCTCTACCAAAAGACCCTCACCGACCGCCTTAGTGCTGTACGCATCTAGATTTTATACACGACCTTCGCCAGATCATCGGTCATTTTCTAGCTTGCCCTCTCCACGTCTTCTTGTAAGTAATCTTGAATCCAGAACCTTTCTTCCCAACGGCCGTCGGTTCTACGAGCGACATGCCCTGTCCACCGTCACTTATTTTTGGCAATTCTGAGCTACGAGATTCTAGCTATCTTCGTTTTTGATTTAATGTAGCAGGAAAACTCCGATCATATCTCTCTCCTTGGCCCCCTTTCTTAGGAGATTAATCGGGAGTGACTATCTAAATAGATTAAACAATACATAGCAGGATATTTTTTCACATAGGCCTAAATACGTGACGAGTACGTATATAGAGCGAAACACGTACGTTGTCACCGTTATTTGGACATTTTGCATCAGCAGTGTTACTGTTACCTTAATAAAGATTAATGGCATTTATACGATATGACGTCGGTATATGTTTCAACACGAGAGCTGCAAAATATAAGAAAAAAAGAATAATATACATCAGAAAAATGTTATATACATTTGTCTTTTGATGTATTGTAGACATACAAAAGTTTCTTAGCTCTGCGTTATTATGATTAAAAAATATCAGCCGATACTATTTCGCTACTTAGCAAAAGCTTCCTCACACAATTTAAGGTGACAGATCATGGGTCATACCCCCCAAGCAAATTCCAGTGTACATTGTTGTCACCTGTTTATAGAAGTCATAAATTCACTAATAAGAACAAGCAGTTTTTTTTAACGTGACTTTTACAGTATGGAAACGTTTAAAAATAGATATGTTATATGCAGTAACCGCCCCAGACTGACCTTACCGAACGCCACCGTGGTAATCGCTATGAATACCGCAGTATCATAGCACTACGAGTGCCGTTAATTAAAATAATTGGTACCTATAATGATTCTTTATGAGATTAAACAAAAATAATTCGCCTCTAATAATGGCCGATCTTTGGATAACGTTTTCTCTTCCTCCAACCAACATCATTTATTTAGTTCTGGGTAACCGTGCATATGAAAACTGTAACGCCGAAAATTTTGTGCTAATACCCATTTATAATAAAAATTTAGTGCAGAATCATAATTAATAAAATAAAATAACAATACTACGTTGTCACACCCAAATCATTAGATTTCCTCTACCGCAATGTATCAAGAAGGATATTAAGCAAGATTTTTCGTGCGCCCTCACAGACAGCTCCCGCCGCGCCAAAAGATGTAATAACGTTTGTTTAAATCATCGCCACGAGGATTAATTAAATTCATAACACCCGCGCTTAGGCACACAGACGATTGTCGCAAAAGCGAGCCGTCTTTGCAGCTCAAAGTTAAATTTGCATATGTATACTAGGTCATTCATAATAATAATAATCATAATTGTTCTCGTCTTGCTAACGGAGAGTACTTGCACAGACACAACCAAGTGGCTAGGATTATCCATCAGCAACTTGCTCTTAAATATGGACTTGTGGACTTTGAAGTACTGTACTACCAGTACCAGCCTCGTCCAGTTTTCGAAAGTGGTCATATCATGCTTTACTGGGATCGATCTATTATCACGGGCAACTCTATTATAACTATTGTAGCCAATAAGCCTGATATCGTGATAATAGGTCGATGCTAGTTGATGTAACCATTCTGCATGATGAGAACCTTGTGAATGCCGAAAAAGAAAAAATATGTAAATATTTGGATCTGGCCCATGGGGTTACTGCCATGTGGAATGTAGATTCAACTACTCGTATTACACGCACACGTATCATATTACACACTTCGAGAAGCTCTCGCTAGGCAGTTGGGTGAAGGGCCTGATACAGAAGGCGGTAGTATTGGACACGGCGCGCATTGTAAGAAGGTTCCTCTCTTTGAAGCCCTGACCACCGGTGGCTTGGGTTGTAGACCTCGGTGTCAGTGGAGCACATTTTTTATACAATATATATATATATATAATTGTATTTTGTATTTTTATATATATATTATAAGAAATAGTATTCATATCAATAAATGCATTCATAACAATAATAATAATATCAGCCTTTACTGTGCCACTGCTAGGCAAAGACCTTCTATCACAAATCGTGGTGAAAGACTATCCACGGTGTGGCGTGTGGCTGGGTACGGGTGGTCCACGTAACGTCACCACCCGGACCCAGTGCGGATTGGTGAAGCCAGGTTTGCGGCCACCTGCTGTTAAAACTTATCAAGCCGCTTACATTTTGGCTTAACGACTATCACATCACGTGGTAATTATTACATTATCACATTTTGTTTACATTCTGCTGACGTGTAAACTGACACACACTATGAAAATAATTATTTTACTGATGTGACGTCCGTAAGACAGTATGGGATAAAAATTATATTACTGACGACACGTCTATAGGACACTTATCACTTATTACAGACTTTACGTATCACGGACACCACACAGCTGTAAGGCAACATGTGGGCAAACCCTGGTTGCAGACACAATACTATCGAGGGAGAAACGCGAACGCATGAAGGTACCGAGCGACGCAGAACGATTCCCGAAAAAACGGAGGCTTAGCAACCAAAAGTATGTTTCGTGGTGTCTGACAGGCGTAACATCAGCCGCAGAGGGTCAAGCCTAGCTTAGCTTAAGCCACTCCGCCCACTGTCTCTAATAGTCGTGCATTCGATTCCCGCACGGGACAAACCTTTGTGTGATCCACAATTATTTGTTTCGGTCTGGGTATTTGTGTATGTGAATTTTCATGTTTATAAACGCACGACAAATAAATTCTAGTGTGGGGCTACGATTAAAAAAAGTATACAAACATAGGTACAGTCTTATTGATATCAAATTTATCAATCCGCAATAAGGCCCTAGGTGAAGTGTGACCTATTCTCTCTAACCACAATTAACGCAACACCTGGAAGTATTTTGTTCTTAACCCGTAATTGAATTGATTCCAAATGTTTATAATGAAAATTAATGTTTTTTTAAATTTGCAGTAAGTGCTGTTACTCCTTCAGTGCGCTAGAACAAACTAAATTTATTATTGATTTAAAGCAATATGGAGATTTCAGATGCATTTCTAAAACGTATTTCTCAATATGCACACACGTACAAGTTTCATTGTTAGAAGAGTGCTTCAAAAGGGAAAAATATTTAAAACTGCTAATTTGGTTTTCGTATTAAATTTGTATAGCAATTAGCTAATCAGTGTGTCTGAGGTCTTGCGTTAATTACGATAAACCTTGTATAGCTAAACTTTGCACATGCCGTATTTAGACACTTCATAGGACGCTCAAGACACAACTCGCCATTTTCCTTTTGACTAAAATTTTAAATAGTTTTAAAGTAATTTCATTGTTTTAGAACATCGTGAGTCTCAATGTTAAGATTTATTGAACTCTGCAAACAGTGTTTTCGATTTTATCGCTAAACTTTTATTCTCGAGGCACGAACACAACTCTCAAAGTTGGACCGATGAGGATTATGATCGTAAATGAGATTCTTTTATTTGTTTCTATACTTTTCCAAAAATAAACTTATAATTAAGGAAATCGTTGGATGCAGGTGGCATCGGACCGGTTACGCTGGAAAGCGATTGGGGAGGCCTATGTTCAGCAGTGGACAAGTATAGGCTGAAATGATGATGATGATGATGAATTAAGGAAGTATAATTGTTCTTTTAGGGCAGTGAGTATCAAACATTTAATTATTATGTAGTACTCCTACTTACTATACAATTTATATATTATGTGCGAAACAGATGCAAATAAACCTAAATCTATGACAATGACAAAAAAATAAAGTCAAAGAAAATCATTTATTTGTCTGGGCTCTAGACTTTGACTAGACTCTAGGTCAACACAAATAAAATCACCAAATATCGCTTTCGGAGACTGCTGATTTCATTGTTTCATTTCATTACTAATTAAGCTTTGTGCGACTGTCCGTTACATTCGGTAGGTATGAGTCAAGAGTCTGTGTCTATTTGTTTCGTTGCCCCGTCATAGGAATTATTCCTACAACACGGGTCCAAGATACAATTTGACATGCACATACACAAGAATAACGCTCTAATTACACTAAAAGAGTAAATTATTTAGTCCTTTTTTTTAGATTAGACAATAGGACCATGATCATTGGAGCTAGCAGAGCACTATCTTTCAGTTAGATTTTTCCTAATACTCTTAAACGAATATCAAATATCGAACAATCGCGATTTTTATCCGAATGTAAGTAGCAACCTTTTCTTTTATTTACTTCACGTCGTAGTTAACTTTTTCAAAATTCAGAGACGTGTACAGAAAGTTCCCTTTATGGCTACTATAAAAGAAATCAGAATAAGTATGAGGTTCTTTACAAGAACCTTCGAGTTAAGATAGTACAGGCAAACTCGTAATGGAAGCGAGTTGAAGACATGTGGGAAGTTTATGGTACTGCTTTGGAATTTACGATAATAATCTCATCTTTTTGTATACATGCCATGTATTATAAAAGGTTTACTGTTCTTTTGTAGTAAGTTTGTTTATATAGAGACGAGTTAAGGGCCTTATCTGGTATGCAGCATGTTAAGATCAGTGGATACCACAGTATGTTGCGATTGAAAATGGTATTGATTCATACTTTTTAGTTACAAGTGTATGTTATAATTCCTGACAACCCCATACAAGTGTAAGTAGGTCTATTCACCTTCAGTCGTAAGGCGTCCACTGAGGGACAACATTCTTGCTAAGTATTGCCACGGCCCTTTTGCTTTACAAAACTAGCTTCCGGACTGCGAAAAAAAAATTTAAAATTTTAAGTAGTGTCTAAACAAAGCTTCTGCCAAACCTTCGGCATCAAAATAGGCCGAAGTTTTGGCCAAATCCAAAGGATTCCAGCAAGCACCGAAATTTAACGATCTATTATTTATTTATTATTATATTATAAGAAACTCAAAAGCTTGTTTTCTATACACATTTTTAACAGTGTAGATGCTCCCAGCACAAAATTCATAGTGTTCAGTTCCTATAACAAAAACGGCTCAAGCCAATAACAGAGATTCGTGGCATCTTAAGCTCTTAAAAATGTAATGAAAGGTTCATGAGTATATGTTTAGTATAAATTTAAAAGAGTATATACATAACCAAGCACTTAAAGATTATTTAACATCAAATCAAAAGATGATTACGATTTACGACTTACTAATGCTTTTAAGTAAATAAATATTATTTCTGTGCTATCATTTTGAACCAGTTGAAGGTAATTTTAAACATCTCGTTAAGTTAATACGGTAAACATAACTTTTTAAAAATTTAGTCTATCTGTAGCCAAATTTCGTAGGGTTATTAAAGCTTCGGCCGAATGTTTTGGCGATGGCCTATTAATCGGCTTCGGCTTCGGCGAAAAATTGACTTTTGGCTGGACACTAATTTTAAGTATCTTACGGAACCGACTAATGAAATGTTTCTCGCATTTTCGGAATACACTACCCCGCATTCTTCATCTTAGTTTTTTGTTATTACGTTTGAGTTTTCCCATAACAGGTACAAGTCCGTTCGAATTTATGTTTTATTCTAATCTATCTATATAATGATTCATTGCTGACTTCCTTGCGAGGTAGGCCTTTAATACAAAGGTTGAATAGATTTATACTACCTACTAATGTTATAAATATGAAGTTTCAAGCAATTAACTATAGGAAATTTTACACACAATAGTACCAAAGTTGTTGTAATAATGCTTTTTTCGTCGTGTTACAACACGTCCAAATCCGTTGAAATTTACGGTTTGTGTTATCTATCTATATCATCATGTCATATACCTAGCGTGGTAGGCAAAGAGTACAGTGTTCCAACAAGTTGTTGGAACACTAATTACAATTAACTCTACCAAATTTTACACACAAAAGTGCCAAAATTGCATGATATATCATCTATAAGTAACAAACCGTAATATATACAATTATTCGCACGATATAAAAGTCACGTGTGTTTGTGTGTCAGACCGCATTGTGTCGATTCCTATCGGGTGACAAGTATTGCATTTAAACGGTGCAATTCTCTGTGGCGGGAATAGAAAACCGATAACACAGCGATGCACTTACGAGGCAGAAATTAAACTCAATAGGTATGACATGAGGCAAAAAACATTTGTCCATAGTTACCGTGGATGTATATTTTTCTGCCTCGTAGGTCTAGTCCGATCCGATGGTAGTTGTAAAAACTGTAATAATTTTTGACGTTTGTAAGCGCTTTTTTTGGCCTATCACTAATACAAAACAATTTTTCGCCGCGTTTATCTGTCTGCCTGAACGCGATAAACTTGATAACTATCGAACGGATTTTCATACGGTGTTTACCAATGCACGGAGTGATCAAGAGAAAAGTGTGTGTAATAATAATCACCCGTGCGAAGCCGGGGCGGGTCGCTAGAACAAAATAAAAGATTTTTTTTTACTTTGACTAGCGGCAAATAAATCGCGTAGCCATCACGAAGTCCTCGGTTAAAATCCTAGGCCGCACAAAGTGTAATTTTATTGATAGGGAATTTCCCAGGAACAGTCCGGAGTCTGGCATTGTGATCGGTATAATAGCAATAGGGTCGCCCCCTCTTACATAGGAAACCAAAATTGTTGCCGAAACGTGACTGTATACAGGACACATCTGCCACCTCTGCTTGGGCACCGTCATGATGAGGCCACATTGCATGATTTCACAACCTACAGACCAAAATTCACCTATATTTTGTCATTGTGGGAAATCATTCAATCATTTGTTATAATCACTACAAGATGAGTATACTACAATCATTTCACCAAAGCAATATTTCAACAGCAAACGGTTTTCAAAGTGATATGAATTTCGATGGGCACAAAGAGCATTGATATTTTACTACTTTTTACTTCAAGATCAAAAACAGATGTTCTGTTATATTCGCTTGCTAGCGGTTTTGGCGTATCGCATTCAAAGTTAATTATTTTAACGGTATACAGTATCATGAGAACAACGGCTCGCCTGGTCCCGCATCTGTTTCCAAACTGAGTGGCAAGTGCACTGCTTATCAATAAATTTCACTTGAAAGCTCCAGACGAGATCTCAAGTGCCCAACTCTAAGTATTGTCGAGCGAAGAAAAGGAATGCACGAATCTTTAAGGCAAGTCAAGTGAAGGAGCATTTTACGAACAGTCGCAAGACAGGGCATTGGAAAACATAATATAATTTTGAGACTGTATGGCGAGGACTTCCCTTTCCTCATTCCACTTATACTGATTTGATATCAGTGAAAGTCTCCGAGTCAAGAGAGCCGGTAGATCTCACGACTCTCCATAATCGGCGAGCGTGTATGAGACGAACTAATAGAGTATAGGAAGCCAGAGAAGTCTGTAAAGAAATAACCTGTTGGAGATACGTGGATACCTATTCCGCAAGGGATCTGGCGTAATGATGTAGATAGTTGATACCAGTCCTTCCAACCAAGAAAATGCACCTACATTGATAATCTTTTTAGCGCCCTTGCGTTATTAGCACTCTAGTTATAATGAGACATATAGTTAAAAATCTTATAGTAAAAATATTAACAAGATGCTAAATATTTCACTGTATATAAATAGCTTGTATCGCCTTTCATTATTTATTTATTGAGTTAGTCTTTATTGTTGAAAAAGATAATAAATTTGTGAGCATATTTAAACTTAACTTAACTCAATTTGATTTATCTACCAGTTAACCTTTAAGTGTAGACAGAACAGTTATATGGGAGTAAGGCATCTTAGAATTAATTAGGAAATAACGAAATCACTACATCATTTATTATTTTTATTTTATACTGACCACATAATTACCTAATAATAATATTAGCCCTATTAAGAAACTGTCCCGCCGTTGAGCACGGGCCTCCTCTCAAACTGAGAGGGTTAAGTTAAGGCCATAGTCAACCGCACTGGCCCATTGCGGGTTGGCGAACTTCACATACCTTCGAGAAATTCTCAGGCATGTAAGTTTCCTCACGATGTTTTCCTTCACCGTTAAAGCAAGTGATAGTTAATTTTGAATACGAACATGCGAAAATACAGAGAGGCGTGCCTGGGTTTGAACCCTAGACCTCTGACTTGGCAGTCCAACGGTCTAACCACTAGGCTATCACTGCTTGTGCTATCACATAATTACTTAGCCTTGATAAGTTACAACAGCAGGAGGCCACAAACCTGCCTCAACCAATCCGCACTGGGTCTTTGTTGTAGAATAGGAACTAATCTCTCTGGCCTCGATTTGAGAGAGAAGATTTTTGCCCAGCAGTGGGACATAGTATATACTACTATAGTTTTATTATCATACAATTGCATGCGACTTTTCATTTTTGTATACAGCTTGTATGATCTGTATATGTATGGTATTATGTCAGATCCCTAGCGGGGTAGGTAAAGAGTACGGGGACCCAACTCTATTTTTCCTTACAAACCTCTCCGGCATCATCCGCTCTCATAGTTCATCTCATACACGCTCGCCGATTACGGAGACTCTTGATTTGCCCTTCAGGTGACGGTGACTCTTCACTTCAGATTCCTTCCAAACCCGTCATTGTTTCTGTTTTACATGTTTAATTCACAAACGTTAAATTGGCAAAGTTTCCCTGTACACCCACACAAATTTATAGGAGGTTTAATGTTTTGTAAATATTACCTAACCTACTTTTTTTCGGATTTAATTTGCTTCTACGGATATTTCTGTCGATTGACAGCAGCAATGCTGAACTGCACAACGTACCTATCACACATTGTAATGCAAGCCGTGACAGTTCACCCTTTGTATATTAATTGGTGATAACGGATGGATACGCAATCACACGATCTGCTGGTCAAACTGAAAGTACTCGATCGCGTCCAGTATTTAGAGTCGTTCGACAGCTTTTATGGGGTTTTGAGAACGATACATATTTGAAATGTATTTAATTACACTATTTTGAGTTTGCAATTTAATATTAAATTAAATTTATTAACAAATATCCATATTGTCAAGAAAATATTTACATTTTTTACCAAGAAACCGTAATAGAGTTATAGAGAAAAATAGCAATAGAGCTGGAATTACATTGATTAATTAACATACAGGGGGTAAAAATAAATATGATGTACAAGGATAAAAGTAAAATAAATAAAAATAACTTAAAAAAAAAGGAAACCGTAGGTGCCAATTAACCGACTACATCAACCGGCATCGACTTCCAATATAATTTTTATTTTGCTTTTTGAAGTCGGTTCGTTTTTTCTAATTCTTTTATCTTACCAGTTTAAATGATGAGTGAATTCATTATTGTTAATTTATGTACCTATATTATAGTATTCTGCTTAGTTCTACAGTAAGGTACCTACAGGATTAATAAAATACCCAAAATAACTGAATCTACACATTCGTGATGTTTCCCGTTAAGGAGTCCGCTGGTGTATCTTCAAAGTCCAAGTCCAAAGTGGAAGGATGTAGGTACCGTGGAAGACCTAGACTTTCTTACCATGACCAAATAGACCGTGTCTTATCTGAAGGGAAAGTCAAGAGTCTCCGTAACCGGCGAGTGTGTATGAGACGAACTATGAGAGTTGAGGAAGCCAGAGAGGTATATAAGGAAAGAACCTGTTGGAACTCTGTACTCTCTGCCTACCCCGCGAGGGAGCTGGCGTGATGATATAGATAGATAGATAGATTTTACGAGTATGCTGTGGGTTAAAGCCGGATGCCTATAGCACGAAACCGGTCAAAGTGGCTATCTAAAGAGAGGTCTTAGTCTTGCAATGGACGTCTCCCAGCTGAAGAAGGGAAATATTGACTGCCTCGTTGGTTTAGTGGCGAATAATGTGCTTTGCGATCACGACGTCCTGGGTTCAAATGCTAGGCCGGAGGAAAGTAGTTTTTCGATGAAAATCCCTGTATTAGTCCGGAGTCTGGAATTGTACCCAGTATATGGCAAAAAGCTCGCCACCTATTACATAGTACCTAACATCGTCGGCGAAAAGTGGGTGTACACAGGACACCTCTGCCATCCCCACTTGGGGAATATAGGCGTGATGGTGTTTTTTTTTAGAAATATATTCGATTGGTGCCTATGTAACTTAAAGGTTAAGAAATACCTTAACATTATATTTTGACTTACCATATATTACCTAACCTGCTTATCATATTTTACCTTAAACATCATATTTAACATCATACTGCCTCGTTGGTCTAGTGGCAAAGCGCATCGCTTGGTGATCACGAGGTCCTGGGTTCAAATCCTGGGTCGGACAAATGAAGCCTTTCTAACGAATAAACTTCCCAGTATGAGTCCGGAGTCTGGAATTGTGCCCAGTATATGTCAATAGGCTCGCCCCCTATTACATGGGACCTAACATCATCAGTGAAACGTGGGTGTACTCAGTACACCTCTGCCACCCCCGCTTGGGGAATATAGGCGTGACGGTGTGTATCATATTTTGAGCTACTAATGGCCGGTTTCAATATTCAACTCAAGGATAGATTTGCTTAATGCCAGTAGAATTTTGACAGTTTCTACATACAAAAGTCAAGAGTCTCCGTAACCGGCGAGCGTGTATGAGACGAACTATGAGAGTCGAGGAAGCCAGAGAGGTATGTAAGGAAAGAACCTGTTGGAACTCTGTACTCTCTGCCTACCCCGCAAGGGATCTGGCGTGAGGTTATAGATAGATAGATAGATAGAAAATATGTCAAAATTCTAACGTCATCAAATAGTCGCTGTAATAGTGAATAAGGAAGTGAATATAGGTAATAACCTATATTCACTTCCCTATATAATAACAGCCACACATTACCCAAACATAATTATACTGAAATACAGTAAACTCGTTCTAAAATAATAACGTACTTATTATCATAAACAATTTCCGAGCCCATTTCGTGTTATGCTAAAGTTTCATAACATACACCTTGGAGCAATATCTATTAGGTACTTACATATATTACTGCAAAGTCGTATACAACAAATAAATTTTCATGGAAGCAATTCATATGTATGAACTAATTTGATAGCGATATTAATCATAAACGAGGACCGCGGAGCAAGTTTATTGCCTTGTCCAAACTTGTATACCACGTGTACCCAATAGAGCTTCATTTAGATTGCTTAGTTGAATAGCCTTGGGATATTTAGAATATAACATGCCAACTGTAAGATATTAGTGGCGCTTGCGGCGGGGACTCGTAGGTGAAAATCGATTGCGTGCTCTGTGGTAAGATTTGTCAGCTACTTGGAAAATAGGAGGAACTCAATATACAAGGTGGATGAAGGAGGAAGGAGGTTCTGAATTCGAGTGTATTGTTTTTGTTTGCATGTCACCTTATTTTTTCGACATTTGTTACAAATTTAGATATTTTTTTTATGATATAAGAAGATAATTTTAGAGCTGATGGAGAATTTCAGTGAATTTTCTTTGAGGTGCCTAGAAGTCGATCTTTATATTCTTTAATAAATACATATTTATTTACACTGCAATACTTAAGAAATGATATACTTAAAACCGTATCGATAATCACCATCACGCCCATATTCCCCAAGCGGCGGTGGCAGAGGTGTGCTGTGACAATCGATTCTTGTTCAATTTCAATGGCAAAATATAACCTGATGTAGAAATAATCAATAAAACTCGTTGGTGCTGCTATTATTATTAGCTGGTATCCCAATGATGTAGTAACCCAGCGAAAAGTACGAACAAGTGAGATATTTGCTTTATATTTGTAAATTGTTTTGGTTTTTTTTAGAACCTTTCGACGATATCGTATCGTTGACGAGAAAGCGTGCTGTTGACTGTCGACCTTTATCTTTTTCATTTAATACATTTTTAGTGTAACAAGAATGGCATATCAACTCGATAGCGTCACGTCAACGCATTAGTGGAGGCGGGTTTTTGGCCAACAGCTCTTGGAACTTATCAAGTACTCCTGTAAGGCTTTCAACTTGGCTTAACGACTATTTCATTAAGTGGTAACTGGGACCAACGGATTAACGTGTCTCCGAAGCATATAGACCAACCGAGCTGAACACTGCTTATCGATGGTAATTGCTAAGAAAACCGCGATTGCACAGCAATACGAGCACCTTTTAGGATAACAGCTGTATATTACCACATACATGTTTCACCATCATCGTCAGTCGGAAGCCGTTCTCTGCAAGACAAAGGCCTTTCCCGAAGATCACCTCGACGGCATTGTGCTGCACACAGCTTTTACCTGCATCCAGGTAATCGGTCCACCTTGTCGGGAGCCTACCCACTCCACGTCTTCCGGTAGGAGGTTACCACTAAAGAAAATTTCTTCCCCAACGGTCGTCAGTTCTATAAGCAATATGCCCGCTGCCATATACACATGTTTACTGTGCTTATACTGTTACCTTATATTATGTATCCAAGTGTAAATTCCAATGATATTATTTAAGCTGAACTTCGAAGTTTGAGTTTTATAAAGCTGGGGTCTAGAAAGCGGATGGCGAATTCTGCTCGTTTAGCGAGATCGTTTGTAAACTATGTCAGCGTAGATAGCAGAGCCTTTGTGTTTGTCGCCTCGCCTTGATTCTACTGCGGTACCACGCTCGCTTTGAAACCGAAGTAATATTCGACCGGACTCCTCTACTTTTTCTTTCGTTTTTATCAAACGTTCTGAAATGTAACTGTACTACGGGATTAAGTACACAAAATGTACCTACCTAAGGTGTTTCCTCAGATACCCAAATCAGATCACTGCTTTACAAATTTAGTTTTAAAGAGACGATTACTTTTCTTTTAATACCTTGGTGTGCAGATTAATTACGAAACCAGATAGCTTAGCATGCAAAAAATGACGTCAGCGTGACGCTAACGAGCGAGAGTATCACGTTCATGTTTATTTAATAACTTGTAGTATGACAAGAATGGCGAATGGAAATAATTTATTTTTATTTATAGAGAACTGAGGAACTAACGGAATCATGATCAGTAATTCAAGCAAATTAAAATGAAGGTTTAAAATATTAGAATCGATTTTGTACACGCTGTATAACGAACATTCACCACCTATTTGAAAACATGGACAACATATTAAAATCTAAGTAGACCACAGCATTATGTTAACACAAAAAAAATATAGGTATCATTGTTTTTCGTCATCGAAAGGCATGCCTGAAACTTCCCCGCACATCACGCAAAAGTCAAAAGTATGAGTTACATATTACACAAAACAAGAAGGAGATTAATTTTATTGCACGAACACAATGCCGACATATTTCATTACAAAGTTGTCAAACTCAAAGCACAACTCATTTCAGCGGTACGTCGGGGGTGTGAAATGGAGTAGGCATTTTCATTGAAATTTCAATAAAGATGTGAATTTTTCATTACGAAATGCACAGCTATACGCGTATTTTAATTCTTTTAGCGATGTCAACTTGTTGCGATTTATTCTTTCGAAATGAGCACTAAATGCGGCGAATGAAAATTTTCGGCGTCGTCCACCGATATAATACCTGTAATTCATTGAATCGTTATGGATAGATATTTGTACGTTATATAAAGTCACAGTAGCAGCAGTGTAAGTAATAATACAGTACAGTTTATGTATGGTGGTGGAGTAGGCAGGCTCCAACATGGCAGGTCTATGGCTTAGTAAAGTTCGCAGGGTAAAACTGCATACGTACAGCACTAAGCTGCTTGCCCTTTCTTTGCCTTTGTCCTGCAGTGGACGTCTTTCGGCTGATGATAGACTTTTTTCTCCTTTTTTTAACAACCTAGCACCACACTAGAAATCATTACAAACCAAAGCAAGCATTTGTGGGTCACACAAAAATTTTCCCGTGCGGGAATCGAATCCGCGACTATTCGATTCGCCTTACGTCTTAAATGGGCAGAGTGGCTCAAGCTCTTGACCACTGGAATAAGCCGCCTGTCATAATAGAAAGATGGTAGTACAAAACTGACTCCTTAGTTATTTAGTTCTACATATAAATATACTATAAAAAATATTAGCTTCAACCACGATGCAAATACAAAGAGGTGATGGCGTTCCTATACAATTTAAGCGTGGCACTGCGCGGGGTGGCACCGGGCGGCGGGACGTTACGCCCAACCCACATTTGTATTTGCCATCTGGCAGAGAGTGCATGCCAATGTTACTTGTAAATTCAAGTTTATTACGGTAGGCGGCATTCGTAATAAAAGTAATCTAATAAATTACGAACAATGTGTTTTTAGGTCACCAAAATGTCGATCCAAGTCAGTTTTGCATGTCAAGATACATCACTTTATTTTAAGGGTTTTCTTTTTGGTAAAAATAGAGATTATTTAATAGAACTATAAAATAGAACTCGAGTGAACGTGTGAATGGAGTGAGTAGCGATGACAAACTTAGGTAAGTTACGCCCACCCTGATGACGTCAAGGATTTTAGGAATTCAAAAGGCTCGCTAGCTTAGGTCTTCTCCTCTTCGTATTTGCTTCGTGACTTTATCTATCTATCCATAGACTATGAGTACGTTGAATTGCCACTAGCTAGGAGCACATTCACTAACTTCAGCTGAACGAGGCACAATGATGCTTTGGTTTAAACGTCATACTGAACCATAGTCTACAGACTTTATGCCTTGCAGTGTTCTAATGTGCGACCGCTGAAATGCGCACTATAGTGCGACAAAGATCTTTTGGCATGTGCCCAAAACCGGAACTAACGCTATTTTCAAGTGTTCAGAGTTTCCATTTGCTATGAAATTTCCCCAACTTTTTTTAAATTAGTAACCGTAAATGGATCCTCCACTTGTAGACATATCTCCTTGAAAGTAAGAAAATTTGAGTAAATGTTAACACCATTCGCACCAACGCCTTCCCGTCAATGTAATAAACGAGTCAAAAGATCCTATCCGACTACAACTTTAGCTGAAAGAGGCAAAATGATGCTTTGGTTTACACGTCACACTTAGCCCTAGACTACAGACTTTATGCCTCGCAGTGTTCCAACGTGCAACCTGAATGCGAACTGAATCTATACGTGACAACCCTACGCCTCAAGTAATGGCGATGTTATGCTAAATACGACTGTTGAAGCAGAGAAATAATATTTTATCCAAAACATTATTAATATAGTGGTGCTTGACTTAAGTTGGAACCAGCTGTTGATTTATGATACTTATAATATCAGCCTATACTGCCCACTGCTGGGCAAAGGCCTTCTCTCACAAATCGAGGTGAGAGAGATTGGGTCATACTCCACCACGCGGACCCGGTGCGGATTGGTGGAGGCAGGTTTGTGGCCACCTGCTGTTGGAACTTATCAAGCCACCTTTAAGGCTTCCAACTCGGCTTAACGACTACCACATTAAGTGGTAACCGGGACCAACGGCTTAACGTGCCTTCCGAAGCACGGAGACGCTCGAATATGAAATGCCACAAACGGTCACCCATCTCAGGCCGACCGAGTCGAACGCTGCTTAACCTTGGTGATCGGTAAGAACACCGCGGTCGCACAGCGCTACGAGCTACTTACCATGGTAAAAATAATGCCAGTCCGTAAATTTTAATGGTATTCTTTTCGCCACCTACCAGGTCTGTGTTACTTTAGGATCATGTAGATTTCTAATGGTGAAAGTTTATAATATTAGTGTAGATTATTTCATAATATTTTTAGGATATTACATTATGTACATTTATTAAAACTTTTAGAGATTTTAAATCAACAATTTGAAAATTTCTTTAGACGCCAAAGAACATTACCAATATATATAACATTTACCGTCCAATCATTAATGAGTAAAAAACATCCAAGCAGCTTTAGGCGCGAGTATGTTCCCTAATTTTAATCAAACGGGACAACCCTACGTTGGTATATAGCGCAATAGAACAGGGTATAAATATTATTAGTGATAATATATTCGTGTGCTTTTCCCGTCATAATTACTTACGGTATATATAGAAATAGCGCTTCTGCCTTTTCTCAGGCCTTCAAAAATAACTCAGGACTAGTTTAATCTACCATTAGTTATGCAAAAAGGCTGGAATTAATAATTTGTGTACCTATATTATTTAATAATTTCACCAGCAATACCGGGAGCATTATGATTAATGACTAATTAAATAAACATATTATTTGTTTCGTTTTCAAATAGATACAGGGCTCTGCAGCTAGGACTGAATACAATAATTATATCAAAGTTAGCATTCTTTAAATATTTGTAACTTTAATCATCATACCCAATATATTCTTAGATATTTTTATTTAAAGTGTGTACTCCTTATAGATGTTAAAAATCATTACCAATACGCATAAGATTTACTGTCCAATCATTAATGAGTAGTATACATCGAAGCGGCTTCAGGCTCGAGTGCATTCACTAACTTTAATCAAACGAGGCACAATAAAACTTTAGTTTACGTTTCATACTCGTACCGCCTCGCCACAGAGCGTTGGAAATACGAATACCGTTGTATCGTTTGCTACGGCCCTACGTGGGTATATATTGCGCTACAGAACAAAGCATGAATGTTATTATGTGATAATAAATCCGTATGCGTTTCTCGTCTTTATTACCAGTTCCCATTGTATTATTTCAGCTAACTCGCACTTTTGCGTTTTCCCAGGCCTTTAAAAATAAGTCATAATTATTGTTACAGTTTTCAACTACCATTGGTTATTCTAAAAGGCTGGCATAATTATTTGTGTACCTATGTCATTTATTATTTTTTCTAGCAATATGCTGCTAGAAATCATTATTAATAAACATAACATTTGCCATCCAATCATTAATGAGTAATAGAAGCCGAAGCAGCTCCAGGCGCGAGTGCATTCGCTAACTTTAATCAAACGAGGTACAATAAAACTTTAGTTTACGTTTCATACTCGTCCGCCTTGCCACAGAGTGTTGGAAATAGGAATACCGTTGTATCGTTTGCTACAGGCGTGGCGGCCCTACATAGGTATATATTGCGCTGCAGAACAAGACATGAATATTATTATGTGATAAAACATTCGTATGCCTTTCTCGCCTTTATATCCAGAACCTACGGTATTATTTCAGCAAACTCGCACTTTTATATTTTCTCAGTCCTTTAAAGATAACTGAAACTGAACTGTTTATTTAAATAGTGTCCAATTACCATTGGTTATTCTAAAACGCTGTCATAAATAATATGTAAATAAAAATAAAAAAATATTAAGTAAATTCCATCACGCCTATATGTCCCAAGTGGGGGTAACAGAGGTGAACTCAGTATACCCACTTTTCCCCGACGATGTTAGGTCCTATGTAATAGAGGGTGAGTTTATTGCCATATACCGGGCACAATTCCAGACCGCGTACTCATACTAGGAATATATGATATGTTATTCATTCATTTCTGTAGCAATATGCTGCTAAGATTACTAATAAACATAACATTTGCCGTCCAATCATTAATGAGTACACATCGAAGCGCCGCCAGGCGCTAGTGCATTCGCTAACTTTAATCAAATGAAGCACAATAAACCTTTAGTTTACATTTCATACTCGCAGCGCTTCGCCACAGAGCGTTGGAAATACGAATACCGTAGTATTTGGTATATATTATATAAAAAATGCCATTACGTGAGCTGACCGACCGCATTAGCAACAGCATAGTAAGACAGCGAGTAGGTATGAAAGATAGTATCGGTGTAAAGATGAGAAAGGGCATGCTCCGTTGGTTCGGGCATATAGAAAGAATGCCAGAGGAAAGAATGACAAAACAGATATACAATGTGAAAGTGGAAGGATGCAGGTACCGGGGAAGACCTAGACTATCTTACCACGACCAAATAAACCGAGTCTTATCTGATGGAAAAGTCAAGAGTCTCCGTAACCGGCGAGCGTGTATGAGACGAACTATGAGAGTCGAGGAAGCCAGAGAGGTATGTAAGGAAAGAACCTGTTGGAACTCTGTACTCTCTGTCTACCCCGCAAGGGATCTGGCGTGAGGTTATAGATAGATAGACGTGATAATATATTCGTTTGCCTTTCTAGTTGTTATTACTAGAACCTACGGCATTATTACAGCTAACTCGTACTTTTGCTTTTTCTCAGGGTTTCAAAAATAAGTCGTGACTATTTTAATAGATATTTTTTAACTACTGTTGGATTTGCTATGAGGCTGTGTGAATAATATGTGTCCCTATAAGTTATTTTACCGATAAATCGCACATTTGCGTTTTGCTAGGCCGTCAAAAGATAGAACTACCATTGGGTATGCTAAAGGTTAGAATGATAATTTGTGTACCTAAAAAATCATATATCCCATAAATCATTCAATGATGTCATTAATTTATAGAATAAATCATGCAATTATGTTATATGTTTATTGTATCTAATTAGAGAAACCTGTTAGATACCAAATTGTTTTAAACAAGAGATCTGGCATGATCGCCATGTCTCTTGTGGGGTAAGGAGAGATAACAGAGTTCCAACAGGTTGTTGGCTCCAAATTGATTCCTTTTCCAATAGAAATTAAGATACAATTGAAAACCGTGAATTGCATTAAAGACATAAAAATCTAAACGGATCTTGACGGACGATTTAGCGCAGTGGTTAAGAGCTTGAGCTGCTCCGCCCACTGTGTCGAATAGTCGCGGGTTCGATTCCCGCACGGGACAAATCTTTGTGTGATCCACAATTATTTGTTTCGGTCTGGGTATTTGTTTGTGAATTTTCATGTTTGTAAACGCACCCACGACACAGGAATAAATCCTAGGTTGGGCAACGTTTAAAAAAAAAAATATAAATAATATTCCGATATAATGTAATAATTACAACTTGCCCTGTTGAAAGTTTTATTAATCCAATATTCACCTGAAGAGAACTAGCGAGGAATTATTATTCATGTGCGTTTACTAACCTGAAACTAACATACGCAAGCACCGAGACGTAAACAAATGAAACATTCGTGGGCTATACCTACATAGAATTCTCTCATGCCATTGAATATCTTCACAACTCCCTAAAACGTATATTATACACAAATATAAAACATTTAAACTAACTCACAATCTCTTCACTTAGACACACGACGCAGAAATTTTATGAACCATACTCGTCAAATTAGCAGGAGGATAACAATGAAAATAATCTTTATTTTGATTGTTATGGTTAAAGCGTCACAGGTTCATTCAACAGGGATCTTATTTGCTATGAGAATTAAATACATTACGCGGTGCGTTACGATAACTTATTCCCATCATATTTTAATGGTACTCCAATTGCGTACAAAATACCATTATACGATTCGTACATGAAGTTGTAACGCGCCGTGTTTGGTTATAACGAATAAGAGCTCAGTCGGCGAGACACCACAGCACGAATATTTGTTATGCCACAGACATAGCGAACGCGTGACATCAGAATGCTTAGCACAAAAAGATTGACGTCAGCGAGTAAACTTTGGTCTAGTAGCAAAGCGTATCGCTTGGTGATCACGAGGGTTCAAATCCTAGCTCGGACAAGTGTAGTTTCTCTAACGAAAACTTCCCAGTACGAGTTCGGAGTCTGGAATTATGCTCGGTATATGGCAATAGGCTCGCCCGCTATTACATGGGACCTAACATCGTCGACGAAACGTAGGTATACTCAGTACACCTCTGCCACCCCCGCTTGGGGAATATAGGCGTGACGGTGTTTTTTTAGCGACTAAACGTGCAGCTACGTTCATGTTCTAAATAAAGTAAATTTTTCGTGTGACCAGGATGGCATATCATCTCGCTAGCGTCACGTTAACGTCAATTTTTTGTGTTAAGTCCTCAGTCCACTAAAGGTGCATTTAGACCGGCCGAGGCCTCGACCCGTGAAACTGTAAAGGCCATCTGCGGCCAACAGCATTTATCATTTAGAAAAAAGTAAAAACATGAAACGCCAGCCGGGGTTTTAAAATAAGCGACTGAAAAATATGTTTTTAGGTGTACGTGATTTCAGTTTTTGAAGGAATGAACGTGAGTAAAAATAGTAGGATGATGTTGTTAGCTTTCCCACGGAACACGCCATGGGCATTAGGGTGGTCCAAAATATTTCTTTTTCCAAGTTGGCCACCCCATGAATTTATGACATGTATCTGTGGTAATAACATTGTGAAATTTCCGTTGCCTAGCTTGAGCGTAAAAGGGTGCTCAATCGAGTTTTAATATTGTATTTATAGTAAGAAATGTTTACGTTTGATTTCACTTGACTTCAATTACAGTTAAAATTTATATAAAACTAATTTGGTGTTCTATTGATAAACTGACAAAAACACTATATAACTAGATCGTGAATTTTAATTAATATTTGCTGTGTGTTGTTAATTGTGTAGATTTATATGTATAGTCTAATTACTATTTTAAAATCAAACACTTAATTTTAATCTATCTATCTATCTATCTATAACCTCACGCCAGATCCCTTGCGGGGTAGGCAGAGAGTACAGAGTTCCAACAGGTTCTTTCCTTACATACCTCTCTGGCTTCCTCGACTCTCATAGTTCGTCTCATACACGTTCGCCGGTTACGGAGACTCTTGACTTTTCCATCAGATAAGACTCGGTTTATTCGGTCATGGTAAGATAGTCTAGGTCTTCCCCGGTACCTGCATCCTTCCACTTTCACATTGTATATCTGTTTTGTCATTCTTTCCTCTGGCATTCTTTCTATAAGCCCGAACCAACGGAGCATGCCCTTTCTCATCTTTACACCGATACTACCTTTCATACCTACTCGCTGTCTTACTATGCTGTTGCTAATGCGGTCGGTCAGCTTCACTCCGCACATCTTCCGCAGAGCTCGCATTTCTACCGCATTTATCCTACTTTCATTCTCCTTCTTACATACCCAGCTCTCGCCACCATATAACAGCGTTGGGACAAGAACTCCGTTATGTATGGCCAGCTGCGCCTTATGGCTTAAGTGCCGGCTCCCGAGTAGCTTTCCCATCGCACCATTCACTCTGTTCCCTGCACTCACTCTTCTCTCTATGTCAGCGGTGTATTTCCCATCCTTACTGAAGGCGCATCCAAGATATACAAACTCATTCACTTGCTCCAGCACATCGTTACCAACCGCAATCCTTACATTCGTTCTGGTTTCTTCCCTTTCAAAAACCATAATCTTGGTTTTCTTTACATTCAAGTGTAAGCCATTGATCATGCAGTCGTCTTTCATAACTGTGACTAGTGTTTGCAGATCAGTGGCTGTTGGCGCTATGAAAACCGCGTCATCTGCATAAAGTAGATGGTTTACCACTAAGTCACCCATTTGTACACCTTCATTCATCGCTTTCAGTCTTTGAAGACTTAATTTTAAGAACTATCTATATCTATCTATCTATATCATCACGCCAGATCCCTTACGGGGTAGGCAGAGAGTACAGAGTTCCAACAGGTTCTTTCCTTACATGCCTCTCTGGCTTCCTCTACTCTCATAGTTCGTCTCATACACCCTCTCCGGTTACAGAGACTCCTGGCTCGTCCTTCAGATAAGACCCGGTCAATTTGATCATGGTAAGATAGTCTAGGTCTTCCCCGGCACCAACAACCTTCCACTTTCGCATTGTATATCAGTTTTGTCATTCTTTCTTCGGACATTCTTTTTATATGCCCAAACCAACGGAGCATACCCTTTCTCATCTTTATACCGATACTATCTTTCATACCTATTCGCTTTCTTACTACGCTGTTGCGAATACGCTCGGTCAGCTTCACTCCGCACATCTTCCGCAGAGCTCGCATTTCCACCGCATTTATCCTACTTTCATTCTCCTTCTTACATACCCAGCTCTTGCTGCCATATAAGCGTTGGGACAAGCACTCCATTATGTATGGCCAGCTGCGCCTTCTGGCTTAAGTGCCGACTCCCAAGTAACTTTCCCATCGCGCCATTCACTCTGTTCCCTGCACTCCCTCATTCACTTGCTCTAGCACATCGTTACCAACCACAATTCTTGTGCACGTTATGGTTTCTTCCCGTTCAAAAAAAATATTAAGAACAATTATATATATTTTAAGAATTATTTACGTTATTTTACTAAATATTCTGCTTGGTCATATATTATATTTTTTTTTTCTATAAAATTTGTATATTTCAAAGGCAATGAGCACTCCCTTGTGGTTGGGAAATTTTATAAACATATACATGTGTTTGATACACCAGGGGGAGTACGTACTGCTATTTTTTTTTTTTCATACAAACGTGGACCATCCTAATTAAATAATCATATATTATGATTTACTTTTCACGTTTACCTTTGCTGCTTGTTAGGATTAATATTATTTAATAAAGTAGAGAATAATTTGATTGCGTTATAAAAAATATTTTAGTTGATTTTATGTGAAAAAAATATCATTTAAAAAATCTAGAATATGCTCGACATTTTTTATTTCGGATTTAGTAACAATAGGACCTCGTCCACGTAATTTCTTTATTGAAGTATAATTTAATTTCTTACACTAATGAAACTGATATCTACGTATGTATGATAATTTGCTGAATTATTATATTTCTTTAAAAAATATATCAAATACGAAAAAGGTAGATAAATAACTATAGTGAATCCTTAATCTTTGTATTGCTTTC
This sequence comes from Phalera bucephala, assembly GCA_905147815.2. NCBI lineage: Eukaryota > Metazoa > Arthropoda > Insecta > Lepidoptera > Notodontidae > Phalera > Phalera bucephala. Next base: position 17,383,336 of record LR990609.1, on the reverse strand, counting down.
TTATTTTTTTTCGCAAAATACATCGAAAACGTGCGTTTACCTTATTAACTTGTTAAGTACGGTCACTGTACATAGTACCATCTGTCACGTCTTACGATGTTTCCGTCAGCCGCCGTACTTTACGAGTCAGTATCGAGTAATTTCCAGTCGTAAACCCAATACATTCGACACGACCGGCACACACCCATTCTTCCAACTTGCCTGTTATATCGACGGTCAGTAGGCAATATTTTTTTAGCGATGTAGTATATTTTTATGGCCGGCCAAATAAGGTGATAGAAATTTTACGCTTATAAGCAATAACATGTGTGTTTTGGTGGATCTTGGAAACTGGTATTTTCAAATATCTGGATCAGTATCATTTCTTTGTTAAATATATGGAGGTATTACATATAGGTGAGGTATTACATGTTAATTATATTTAGTAGTGTACTATCATAACAATATTTAGGGACAAAGGGCTAAACACGAAAAGATTGACGTTGGCGTGATGCTGCCGAGTTGATATGCCATCCTTGTCACACTAGAAATATCCTAAACAAACATGAACGTGAAAGCACGAGTAAGCGTGCTAGCGTCACGCTAATGTCTATATTTTCGTGCTTAGTCCTCAGGTTGATAATGTTACAAACTACAATTCGAAATAATCTGACGTAGGTTATTATTTTAATTAATTTAAGTAATAACAACATATATAATTGTAGTAGTGATAAAAATAAAAATATATTGTTTCTCACAGCTACTTTTTTTAGGTTAGTGATAAGCTTAGTAACAAAATTCCAAGCCTCCAAATTCTATCGGTCTATATCGACACGTCAGATCTCTTACGGAGTTAGAACACGTTCTTTCTAGTCTCCGACTTGGTTGTTCTTAAAACCACCACTAGCAAATCGAGGCAGTGTACACACAATGACGTCTTTAACTAACAAGGTTCTATAATCCAGTATTAATATTAGGCATAAATAACCTTATCGACGGGCATGAAAGTTGCGCCATTTATTTGGTTTGGCATATGTAACTTTGTTCTATGGGACCGCCGACACGTTTATCAATATCATCATCATCATCAGCCCGTACTAATCCACTGTTGGAGCTACCCCTCTACAATTGTACGTCACTGAGTAGGTACCCTTATGAAGTATAGTCTGAAATAACCAGGAATTGTGTTAAATGGAGAGTGCTGGGAGACTTCTGTCCTGCAGTGCGACGAAATAAATTGTAACGTTTAGAACGTTCCTCCATACAAAATCAAAAGTGTCAATCCCATTAATCCTACTAATATTATAAACTAGTTTCTGCCCGCGACTTCGTCCGCGTTGACCTTAGACAGGAACCTTACATTTTTCCGGGATAATAAGTAATCTATATGTTAATCCAGACCTAACTTTGTGCCAAATTTCATCCAAATTCGTTCAGCCGTTTTTGCGTGATTGATTAACAAACATCCAAAGATCTAAACAAACAAACTTGTACATTTATAATATTAGTAGGATGTGAAGGTTTGTCTGTTTGGATGTTTGTTACTCATACACGCAAAAACGGTTGAACGGATTTGAATGAAATTTTGCACACAGACATTTTATTATGTGGAATAACACATAGGATACTTTTATCCCGGAAAAAAATAAGGTTCCTATCTAAATTCGACGCGGATGAAGGCGCGGGCAATTACCAGTTAGCAATACTTGCCTTTGTAAACGCCGGTTACTTAACAAAAAGCAGTCATTTTGGTACTGAGTCTATCTGCTGCCTAACAAAGAGCCTAATTTCTGCCTGCCGGATAGCTCAGTAGTAAAAATTAAGTACCAAAGGTCTGAACTGGACCCAGACATTAGGAGGTCCCGCATATAAGTGACGAAAGCTATATACGTGTAGAATAGTGTAAAATTGTAGAATTTAATATAACAATAAATAGTGTCTGCGAATCGTTAATTTTTTACAAGCTTTTAATTTACTTGTACTATTTGTATGTCTGTCTGTCTTTCTGGTTTAAATCTTGTAATCGATTTTGCAAACACTTGCGGGTATCTGATTGAGCTGAAATTTGGCATAGGTATGTAAGTTCGGTGAGAATGCAATATTATGGTACCATAGAAGTCTGATGATGAAGTCGGAAGGTGGCCATAGGAGGATGTGAATTACCCAACATAACCCCCACATATTTAGGCAACTACTGTACAACAAAATGGTATTGAAGGTCTGATGATAGAGCCAAAAGGAACTACCCAACTACTCGATATAATCCCGCCGTGTTTGGGCCCAATGGAATTGTCTTGACAAGTATTTTAGACTACAATAGTATCCAGGATCTGTGATAGAACCGGAAGGACGCCAAAGGAACTTCTCAACTAAGCAAGATATTTTCTTTGTGTTATTGCTATAAAAGATTGCTTAAAAAATATATTTTTAAATTAAAATGATCTAAATAACAGAGTCGCCGGACCAAACAGTTTATAAGTCCAGTGCATGCTTCAGTTTAAAACGCGTGTTGGTTGGCACAGGGTAGGTAGCAAGTGTGATAACATTGCGGTTCGATAGCGCGGATAATCCGCTTAATGCCCAAATAAACGCTAGTTGCATTGACAGTGGCTGATTGAATTAATTATACCGTGTAAGTGAAATATTTTCGAAAGGCTAAAATTGACGTCACATTTCATATCTTCGATAGGGGATGGCGTGTTCGATATTGTATGGGTATGAAATTTGGGAAATATACGTTGCTGTTTTTTTAGTATGAGGATATGTGTTTTAACAGTAATATTCTAAATTCTAATGATGCTGTTCTTAAGTAGGTAACATCTACGTCACTAAACAACTTCAGTAGTTTTTAATTTTAAAGTTATCTAATATTTACATATGTATATACATTATACATATAAACTCATGCCTATATCACAAAGAGCAGACGCTATAGCTGGGTCCGATTCTGTCTCATAATTTTCTCTTTTATTTTTATCCTTTCTTGCCAAAGAGCAATGGTACGTAGTATTTTGGGGATTAAGTTACTAGACGGAGTTTGTAACACTAGAATACCTTAGAGAACGGGAATCGCTGATGTGGGTAATAAGGCTGCAAAGCTCAAATGGAAGTGGGCGGGGCATGTATGTCGAATGCAACCTCAGAGATGGGCTTAAGTCGTCACGCAATGAATGCCTGCAAATGGGCATCGACGTCGGGGCAGGTCCAGGAAGCATTGGCGTGACGACTTGGATGCATTGCGGAAGGATTGGCCTGAGATGGCTGGAAACAGATCGGTCTGGAAGTTTATGGGGAAGATCTATGCTCTGCAGTAAATAAAAAAATATTCATAACAAGAAAAAGTCTATCAAAAGTTCATATTTTATGGTTACTTAATATTTTTACTATGTACTTAAAATTTTGATGATTTTTTTTTACACAAAGGTAAAAGACTTGCCGTTAGCCACTTGCTAAAATAATCTTTAAAATAGGTTTACACAGATAAACAAAAATCGTTAGCACAGCACATAGAGTATACAAAACACCGAAAGAATTAGATGGTCTCACCAAGATATTTCAAACACAACTCTCCTTTAATATATGAAGAGTTACAGCCCCCAAACAAGAATGTCAAAGAAAGCCGAAAAAATTACCTTAAAAAAATAAGATGACATCATTACAGGGTGGCGTACCAAATATATAATCGCCCACTTACCGCACCGGGGGACAAAACAATGATGGAGCTCAGCACGAAAACATTAACGTTAGCGTGTCGCTAGCGAGTTGATATGCCATCCTTGTCGCCATCTCCACGTCACGCCAACGTCAATATTTTCGTGCTAAACCCTCTGAGCATACATCGCATCGCATAATTTTCAATTTTCAAGGTGAATTTACGGGCGTCTATTACACCAGATGATGGAGGCTTTGTTCCTGTTTTAGGGGTAAAGAATAATTTGGCGAACGTTACGCGGCGTATGTAAGTATAAACTCCAATCTGTTGAGAAGGGCGTCCCTGATAGAACTGCCAACTGATGATACCGGATTACTCATAATAATATTTTAGACTATACCACTAGGCAACAGTGGCTTGTGATCGTGAGGTCCTGGATTTAATGCCTAGGTTAGCCAAATTTAGTATTTCTATTGAAAAATTCCCAGTATCAGTCCGGAGTCTGGAATTGTGCCCGGAATACGGATTACCGTAAGGGGCGAACCTTTTAAGGGTTCATCCCTATCACATGGGACCTAGCATCGTCGGTAAAGTAAGCGGACACAGTGTACTGTGTCCACCCAATTTTCGCCTATATTCCTACTTAGGGAATAAAGGCGTGACGGTGTGTTTATTTATTAAATTTTTACTAACACTCTTTACCTATTAACGCTCTTTACAAACCAATTACTGGTTAAACAATTATATGTTTAGGGGTGTAATCTAGATATAAGTAGTAATAGTCAAATTTTGCACTATTTGAAGTGCATTCTATGTTTTGTATTTTTTAAATATTAAGTCAATATAAAACCTAGGAAAAGAAAGCACTTAATTTAATCTGACTGTAGTGCTAAATCATCGGAAAATACTTTATTATATACATTAGTATTGCATGCTAAAATCGAGTATTCCTATCGGTGTTGTTTGTAGATACCGAAAACTATACTGTACTGAAATGTGTGCCACCCAGTGCCACCGCTAGAGAACAGAAGTAAGAGAGAATGATTAGTCAGCCTGAACTCTCTTGCTTATATTTTCTCCATCAAATCAAGATGAGAGAGAGGGTCATACTCTCGTATGACACGGATGAAAAAAATAAAACAAAAAAATACGTTCCAAATTTGAGTCTAATCTATATATATATAATTTGAGTCACATCATCGAATATGCGTATTCTCCAGCAGTGAAGCAAAACGCTTTACCTGTTGTTTGGAGGACGTTAGGTGATGCACACCATGCAGTCGTTGTCAGTCGGTGAAGTATTTCTAGACCAGACTTTCATTTTGGTCTCGAATCAAGGTGAGAGAGATAGTCATACTCGTGTATTAACACGGACTCGGTGCCGATTGGTGGAAAAGTAAATAAAATAAACACAGTCACGCTTTTATTTCCCAATCGGGGATGGTAGAGGTGTCCTGCGTACACCCACTTTTCGCTGAAGATATTAAGTCCCATGTTATATACATCCTTTTGCCATATACTAGACTAGTTCTGGGAATTATTCGATAGAAAAACTACATTTTTCCAAAGTAGGGTTTAAATCCAGAGCCTCGTGATTACCAACCCATCATTCGTCACTAGATCAATGAGGCAGTTAGACCAATTTGCGGAGAATATCTACGTATCCAAAAATACATTTCAAATTTCAGCCTATATAATATAATCTACGCATTATCCCACAAAATAAAGGAGAAATCCCCGAAGTTGGTAGTCCCAAGTTTCGAAGCGGCCTTACCACCAGCGCCGCCGCGCCGCTTCCACGTTGACATACGCCCCGCATTTATTTACACGACGCAGATTAATTCTGCGCCATCCGACACATATCCAGTGCGAGTCCCGACCGTTCTCAATCATATCGCCGTACACAATAGTCGAGATGGATCTTTGAGTCATCTACGCTGCCTAATAAACAGCTAATGATCACGCCTAAATGCACTCTTTTGTATAACTGCGGAGAGCACTTTGTTTCGAGAGCCTTTATTTTGAGAACGTAATGTACGCTTCTAGAGAAATATATGGTAAATCTTTTGTTAGTATGCTAATTAGGGGTAGCGATACAAGGACAATATAATTACAAAGTGTATTCCTCAAGCGGGAATAGCAGCCATGTACCTACTGCCTACACACATTTTTCAATGTTATATCATCATCATTATCAGCTCGTATTCGTCTACTGCTGGACATAGGCCTGTCCCAAGGCATGCCTTTGAGCCCAGTCTTCGGCTCTTTTCCTCCAACCGCTGCCAGCCACCTTGCATACATCCTCGCTCCACCTACCTGCAGGGCCTTCCTCACTATGTTTGCCGAGCCGTGGTCTCCATTCAAGAACACTTATATTCCAACGGTTATCAGTCCTTCGGAATATATGGCCAGCCCGCTGCTACTTTAGCGAGCTGATCCTGTGAGCTATGTCGATGACCTTGGTTCTCTGTCGGAGATATTATATAGGGGATTTTATATAAAGAAAACCTATTGCTAATGCCTTTAGCTGAAAGACGTACACTGCAGAACAAATACCTCCCCCCAAGACTGCCACGACGACCAGCTTTGTGCTTTTGGCATCCACCTGTCACCCGTGATCTTCACCAGATAACCAATCCATATTCCATCACTGCTACAACGCTGATCATAATTATAGACTCCGGATTTCTACTAAAAAAATTTCGTCCGAACCAATTCCAATACTACTTTTTGTTAATCTTGCCGAATTTTAATTTCCTAGACGACATCACGGCACAATTAATAAACTCAGAAGTGTGTGTGAAAAGTAGAAAACAAACATTCTTCCAAATAGAGATATATTAAAACCGGCGAGTAATGAGAAAAAAGCAATTATATTAGTGGGTCGAGGAGGAATATTAGCCAAGGGAGGTGACCGGATGACGATAATACAGTTGACATGACCGTTTGTCGAGACCCATGCTTGATCTGTTATACCAATTAATAAACAAACGTAATCCGTCGGTCCGCCCAAGAAAGGAATTAACCCAGATTAATTAATTACTATCTATTAAACTATTGTTGGCTGTTGATAATTAATAGAATATCGTAACTTTATGATAACACGGAGAGCTGTGAGAGGCATTCGAGGCATTATAATTATGGAATGCTGAGTTTCGCGCGACGCCATAATAATCTCAAAGTGCTGACATCACAGAGGGTTAGCTTATATCGTTGTTATGATAGTGTTTGATTGATATTAAATCAATGTATACAATATTAGTCGTTATTAACCAAATGTTTAAGCCATGTTATATACTTATTTCTTTACATGTGTAAGTAAGTCTGTTGTGTTATTTTTTCATTTATCAACAATAGTATTATTAAATACGACGTCGCCATTTATAACTGTGTCCAAACACTTTTTGTCTATCCTCAACTATGTCCAGAGCGTTCTCACGAAGAAGGATAACGATACATTTTATGACAGTTCGAACAGTTAAAAACATCGTTATAATATTATAATCTTGAGTACAGGTAAAATAATGTTCATTAAATAAATTATTAGAAAAAACTCCTTTGAAATAATTACGCCAAGCAATCCATCATATAGATACATTTGACCATGATGGGCTCCACCTATGGCATAAGTAAAGCTAAAGTTTTACAGAACAGTAGCGTTCTTTGTTTGCGAATATACATTTACTGAAATTACAACAGACTTTCTCCCTACCATTCATTTACCAAAACACTAGTAAGAACATTAGAAGTGCGAAGAGTAAGCGATGTTGTTCTTTTCTTGTAAGGGAAACTCGAGCCCAGATTTATGGACTTATCAATCAAAAGTTTAGCCATTGTTTCCCGCGAACTTATTGCCAGATCACGGGGTAGCTAATATATTTATGACAATACAAAGGAAATGAATTTGGAAATTCTCGCTTTAGAAGGTGAGTCCAATATTACGTCGCCAACTTTGGAGATTAATGTAAGCCTGTTAGTAATAAAACGCCTGGATTGTGTTGGCACAATTATCATTGTGAAGGTACTGTTAAATGAAGGAAAAGGTTAAACGTTGCCACTAAAAATATTTACTTTACATATCAGCGAAAAAAATTTCACTAGCGCATTTTCGTAGATCTCCAATTAAATTGTCGTTACAAGATTTTGTTTAACTTGTTTTGTAGGTACATTTGTCTTTCCTGTTCAAAATTTGCTATCCATTTCTGAGCAATCCCTAGCATCCGAATTAGCTAAATTATAGTATACCTTTGTAACTTTGGTGATGATGCCATAATATGTTACTTCGAATCTAATCTAATCACGGAGCGGAAATATCACGGTAAGATGTCCTCGTTGGATCTGTCTTGACAAGCAGGCCCTAGGTGATGTCCTGGATTTGATGTTTTCTTTTTCTTTTTAATCGTATTATTTACGAATAAAGGCTGGTCTCTAATTTTTTTTACGTTTAATACTATTATATTTAGCTCTTTTATAAACACAAATTAGTGTAAAACTATTATCACAGACATAAAAAACACTTCAGCGATAAATAATTACATTGCTAGCGGTTTAGTCAACAGGGGATCTCACCGCAGCTTCCTCATTCCACTGACATGCCGTGAGAAGAACATCATAAATCAAACGGTCTTTATAACAACGCTGGCTTGTTGTCTCTGGATTAATATCCATCCGAGAAAATACCCGCTGTAATACTTCCTACTTTACCTTGGCAATTCTGTAGTGACCATTTTGAGACTAGTGTCGGTATATATTTACAAATATTATATTATGTATGTTTGGAATTATTTTAATTTAATTCCTGTAAACTTCCTGTCGTGGGAACTTCGGTTCTTTATTAGCAAAAACTTAAGCAGAGCCGAATTTCCCAGTTGAAATAATAATAATAACAATAGTACACCTCCACCCACACTTGTCTCCCACGAACATGCATCCACACTTCTCACTCACACACCTACTTTTGCACCCATCCCTTGTTAATCACCATCACCCTCTCTTACCCCCCAAGGTGCACAAAGGACATTGTTGAAAATTTCCCCAGAACCAACAAAACGTATGCCATCATTATTTATCTATTTTATTAAAATATTGGCAAACCTCCGGCTAACGGACAATTTGCAATCTAAAACGAATATTTCAAAGTATTGTAAGTACTTATATCTAAGTCGCCGACATCTTTACTGAATGTCAACACACAATATAACCTCATATGTATTATATATCAATAGCTACTGAATTATAACCTCAAAACCTAATACTTTTTGTGCAATATTGCGATTCCCCCGCTTGTACGTTTAATAATAAATGCCTTAAGAGAATTTATGGGTGATTTGAAATCATACAAGTATTTTTTCAGTGCTGTTGGTTCTGGGGCAAATCATGTATGGACGCAGAACAATGTCCTTTTCCAGCCAAACACATTCAACCTACCTGATTATTAACCTGATATATACTAGGCGTAGGCCCGTGCATATTAGTAAATCAGTAAAAACCTGAGAAATACATCAAACAAAATATTAATAATATCAGTCTATTCTATACTGTCCCACTGCTGGGCAAAGGCCTTCTCTCACAAATCGAGGTGAAAGAAAATAGGTCATACTCCACCACGCGGACCCAGTGCGGATTGGTGGAGGCAAGTTTGTGGCCACCTGCTGTTGAAACTTATCAAGCCGCCTATAGCCTTATCCAACTCGGCTTAACGACTACCAAATTAAGTGGTAACCGTGACCAACGACTTAACGTGCCTTCCAAAGCACGGAGGTTCTCGAACATGAAAAGGCTACAAACGGGCGACCCATCTCAGGCCGACCGAGTCGAACGCTGCTTAACCTTGGCGATCAATAAAAGCACCGCGGTCGCACAGCACTACGATCCCTACTTGAAATAATATATGTATTTAAGTTTAAAAAATTACTGTTAATTATACTGTGAAGTTTAATAGTTAAGAATACTACCTTTTGTATTTGATACATATAGCCCTGCTAACTTAGCTAAATCTGGGCCTTTATGCGCATCCGCGAAATGGTCGTGTAATAGTGTTCTGTATGGACACTGGAGTACATACATGGTATACTCACGCCTATATTCCCCAAGCAGAGGTGTACTGAGTACACTCACATTTCGCCGACGATGTTTGGTCCCATGTAATAGGGGGCGAGAGCCTATTGCCATATACCGACCACAATTCCAGACTCCGGACTCATACTGGGAAGTTTTAGTTAGAAAAACTACATTTGTCCGACCTAGGATTTGAACCCAGGACCTAGTGATCACAAATCGATGCGCTTTGCCACTAGACCAACGAGGCAGTCAAATTGATTTAAATTAGTCAAAATTAATGGTGATTATTGTAAATTGTGAGATAACTAACATAACTAAGATATATTATTTGTTTAATATATCATAAAAAGTTTTTAGTATGATTATTAACAATAGAAATTATTCCTGTGTCGTGGGTACGCTTACAAACATGATTTCTTCCCCCCTGGTGGAATCTACAACCTTTTACAGGGAGCTTTAAATCGCTAGGTGCGCAAGAGGAATAGGGCAAAGGACAGCACAAAAGATCCCATCGAGTTGAAGCGAGCATGAGGGAACACGGCCCACTAAAATACCTATTCTGTCTTCAGCAAAAAACATCCACTGCAAGACAAAGGCCTTCCCTAAAGACCGCCACAATAACCGGCTTTGTGCTGTTCGCGTCCAACTTCTACCCACGACCTTCACAAGGTCATCGGTTCATCATATAAGGGGCCTGCCCACCCTTCGTCTATTGATACGTGGTAGCCACTCGAGAACCTTACTGTTCCAACGGCCGTCAGTTCTACGAACGACGTGCCCCGCCCAGTGCCACTTAAGTCTAGCAATTCTGAGTGCTATGTCTGATGTCGACTTTAGGCCTCCTGCGGCTAACTCTTTCCATTACCATTTGGGTGACCTTGTGTCTTCTTATAAGGCCCGCCGTTTAATGTAAGATAAAAAGAATAGTAACTTGCATAACGAAAAAAAATGCAGTGATAGATACAGAACCTTTTACAGTGATAGTAGATATTGTATCTTATCATTTCATAAACACAAGATACTTTATGACTTTTCCAAACGATACCACATTGAAATATGTATATACTGATATTAGCCGCACAACAAAAAAGCAAGAACAAGAGAGATCAATCTTTTTAGCAGTATAATTACAGTGCTTATTCGAAGAGTAATATTTTGGAGTTGTGATATTATTGCTTTTATTTGGCCAACGTTGTGTATGTGTGTAAAGACATTAACAGCAAATGTGCGTTGGTATTTCGCCAAATAAAAATATACATCCTAAACTTTTTTTTATGACGTAGTCTCTTACAATAGGTCTCATAAAAAGCTTAAAGTCGCTCAGCGAGCTATGGAAAGAACTATGCTTGGCGTTTCTCTACCTGATCAAGAATGAGGCTATTTTTAGGAGAATCAATGTCACCGACATAGCCCATTGGATTAGTAAGCTGAAGTGGCAATAGGCGGGCCACATAGCGCAAAGATCGGACGGGCGTTGGGGCAGGAAGATTCTAGAGTGGAAACCAAATATTGTTGAGCACAGCGTGGGACGGCCGTCTGCCAGATGGACCGATGATCTTGTGAAGTTCGCAAGAAGTCGTTGGATACAGGTGGCATCGTGGTGACGTCGTAGCGATTGGGGAGGCCTATGTTCAGATTATGATTCTCATCTGTAGGTAACTCATCCGAGCATAAAAAGTGTAGCAGGCGTCTGCCTAACTTTTATTAAAATAATATTCAGAAACCTTTATTATTTTAATGAAAGTTTCATCAAATGATTTCACCATTAAAAGGCTCAACATTCAAACCACACGCCAAATTGACTCCGGTCCCGAAACCACATCAAACTATTATTGAAAAGTGCCGTTACATTTAACGCCACTTCACAAAAAACAGCAGTGAGCTCAGCACGAACACATTGACGTTAGCGTAACGTTGTCGAAAAACCGTGCTGTCACGTTCATGTGTATTTAGCAAATATGAAGTGAAAAAGGATGGCATATCAATTTGATAGCATTCAGGTAACGTCATTCTAGTTGTGCTAAGCCCTCAGTACCAGTTAATTTGACACTTACCAACTGAAACGTGACTTTACATTCGATGCCGGAATAAAACCACATTACAGCGGGAGGTAGCGCTACGCATTTTCAATAATTGCTACTTAAAAATAATTTAACGTTCAAAGTTGTCTTGATACGGTGTAATTAAAATTTTGATAACGTTTTTCATTTTAATTTAATGTTTAAATGAAAAACGTTCTTCGTAAAATTATGATTCCCCTCAAAATTAATTGATGACTGATTGCCTCGTTGGTCTTGTGCCGAATAATACTCGAAATAATGTCCTGAGTTCGAATCATAGATAGGAAAAGCTATTATTTTTTATTGTAACATTTTAAGCCTCTCCGAAGTCTGGTATAATAAGCTTCCCCTATGTTGCATGTTAGGTCCACATCGTGTGCAAAAACTGAGTGTACATAACACACCTCTTCCATTCTTGCTTGAGGTATATAGGTGTGTCGATGTTTATTTTTTTATTTATTAATGGTTTTATTCTAATTAGTTGGAGATAACACTTTAACTTTTACTATGGGGACGTATTTACGGAAAATATAGAGAAATATTCAGCAAACTATCTGTTTTACGTATATCATCGTTATAAGTCACACTATCAAGGAAAGTTCGATGAGTTAAAGTACCCTCGTATACTTTGGATTAACAGGCAGAAAGATAGTAGACAGCGCATTATAGTCAGCTCAGTCATGCTCACTCTAATGTCTTTGCTTGCAGTGGCCGTCTGGCACGGGTCACTCCCTTCCCTCCAGTATGATCGAGGGGAGTAATGGCTGTTCCAGTAGTCATACTCGTGAACAGGTACTGCTTGTGGGGACTGGTTCATCTGGAATCCTTAAGACACTCTTTATAAATAACATCCTTAGTCTCATGCCTCGGTCGTACGGCATCAGACTGGAGCTAGGTTGTAAACTTTTTATTTTAAACATAAACATTGTATACACACAATATAATTGAAAAAAATTGAAAGGAAAAAAGAGAAAGAGATTTAAACAAAGAAGACAAGCCCGCTAAGTTTCTTCGCCGGATCTTCTCAGTGGAGGCCGCATTCCGATCCGGTGGTAGATTAGTAATAAAATTAGATTAAAATAATTGTAATTCTATCTATCTATATCATCACGCCAGATCCCTTGCGGGGTAGGTAGAGAGGACAGAGTTCGAACAGGTTCTTTCCTAATTTATAATTGTAAATTGATTATTTATAAGTGCAGCAGGGTTTATCTTGTATTATTACATACAAGCTGTTACCTGTATGTAATAATAGAGTGTAGGTAGGACTTGTTGGGATAGTATTATTCCAAGACTTAAGAGATACATCCATATTTAGTTTCTTTTTGGTAAAAATTTTGTTAAATTTTTAATCCTAAAGCTTTAAAATGTAGATCTCTCAACTTACTTAATCAAGTAGTCGCAGGTACGATCCCCGTATACGGAAAAAAAATGTGTGATTTTAAGTAAAGATTTTCTCTTAACTCATATGGCTATTTGCACGACAATAAAACCCAAACACGCGTTTTTAATTTTTTCTTCGTCTGTCTGTTTTTCCGTTTTAATGTCTAGAACGGTGGAACTAATTTTACATGGACTGTCACTGGAATATAGACGACTTATCAATAATTATTTTAGACTACTTTTTATGCCGGAAATATGCACGATTCTTGCGGGGTAGTTTTATATCTCCTTATTAACACGGCTTAACGGATTTTAAAGTAAACTTACTATGGAGGTGTCTTAGATGTTGGAGGTGTCACAGGATCTGTGTTATACCAGAAAGACCTACCTACGTCAATAGGTCAATGACAAAAAAAAACGCACGCGCAGCCGCGAGAAACAGCTAGTACAAAATAAATTACTTGAGTTTCAGTTTGAAAAGTTGTAACCAAGAAAGTACCAATCAATGCCACTTAAAATGCAATGGATATAACTCAAAAAAAAAGATTACGCCTGTATTTTACGGTTTGCATAATATTATTTTGAGATGTGGAGCCGCAGGATAAATTACTCGCTGTCAACGTCTCATGAGATTTGAAAGGAACCTACAATTTTTGCGTCCTTTGCCAAGGTACAGTTTATTACAATAGCTATAAAACAGAAGTCTATTTAGCTTTATGATTTTACTAAAATTCAGGATCTAAATCCGCGTGTATAGCGAATGTTGTGCTATATGTGCTATCAATATTTCACTTAAATGGATATGCGTTAGGAAATAAAAACCGTCTCGCCTATATTTTCCAAGCGGGAGTAGCAGAGGTGTACTGACTAAACTCAGTTTTCGCCGACAATGTTAGGTCCCATGTAATAAGGGGCGAGCCTATTGCCATATACCGGGCACAATTCCGGACTACGTACTCAGTTTGGGAATTTTTCGTGGAAGAACTATATTTGTCCGACCTAGGATTTGAATCCAAGACCTTGTGATCACAAAGCAATGCGCTTTGCCACTAAACCAAAGGGGCATCTCGACCCCGCTCGAGGTTATACCTCTTCTCTGATTGGATCATAGATCGGTTACACGTAATACAACATAGTAACTTTAAAGAAATTAATAAGATTTTATACAATAGTCAAACATAACAAATCAAGTAAAAAAAAATAAAGATTTAACAAAGTATTTTAGTAAATAATTATTTCGCACGTCTAGACACCAACAATCTACTTGAATTCGTCTACTTCCTTTGACATATTATTATACTATTTTACTATATTATTACATACTACTATATACATATTACTACTATATGCAGATGACGCGGTTTTAATAGCGCCAACAGCCACTGATCTGCAAACACTAGTCACAGTTATGAAAGACGACTGCATAAACAATGGCTTACATTTGAATGTAAAGAAAACCAAGATTATGGTTTTTTAACGGGAAGAAACCAGAATGAATGCAAGGATTGTGGTTGGTAACGACGTGCTGGAGCAAGTAAATGAGTTTCTATACCTTGGATGCGCCTTTATTAAGGATGGGAAATACACCACAGACATAGAGAGATGAGTGAGTGCAGGGAACAGAGTAAATGGTGCAATAGGAAAGCTACTTGGGACGTACCAGCACTTAAGCCAAAAGGCGCAGCTGGCCACACATAACGGAGTTCTTGTTCCAACGCTGTTATAAGGTAGCGAGAGCTGGGTATGTAAGAAGGAGAATGAAAGTAGGATAAATGCGGTGGAAATGCGAGCTCTGCGGAAGATGTGCAGAGTGAAGCTGACCGACCGTATTCGCAACAGCGTAATAAGAAAGCGAGTAGGTATGAAAGATAGTATCGGTGTAAAGACGAGAAGAAAGAATGAGAAAACAGATATATAATGCGAAAGTGGAAGGACGTAGGTACCGGGGAAGACCTACATTATCTTACCACGACCAAATAGACTGAGTCTTATCTGAAGGACAAGTCAAGAGTGTCCGTACAGCGAGCGTGTATGAGACGAACTATGAGAGTGGAGGAAGCGAGAGAGGTATGTAAGGAAAGAACCTGTGGGAACTCTGTTCTCTCCGCCTACCCCGCAAGGGATCTGGCGTGATGATATAGATAGATAGATAGATATTACATAACATTACTCCCTGACAGGGATCTGGCGTGATAATATAGTTAGAATGGAATATAACACTGTATTAAAAATTACAACCAACTCTAATTACAGCGCCAACCACTTATAATCTACATCAATATTTATCGGTTTGCATCTTATCGAGTACCAGATCCCTAAAAGCAATAACGATTTGTTGCAAAGCTCTCCCAATAAATCCATATTTTTCTCCAACCAGACTAAAGCTATAAATTCCCTACCGGAATACTATACCCTCGCGTATGCTTGCAAAACAATAAATCCCAAATGCCCAGCGCAAGCTTTAGTCATATTCATAAAACAATGGACAACCGGAGGTTTTATTTAATTATTGTTTTATTCGTCCTGTTTCACTTGCATTCAATTTTTGTGATACATATAAATTTTATGTCTACTTGGTCATATGAACACCTTTAATTGTGCGAATCTTTTTTTTAAACAAAAACGTAGGCCCACCCTAGGATTTATTTTTGTGTCATGGGTGCGTTTACAAACATGAAAATGTACAAACACAAATACCCAGATCGAATCAAATAATGGTGGGCCACACAAAGATTTGTCCCATGCTATATAAAGATCGAACCCGCAACTCTCCGCCAAATCGTCCGCCAATCAAACAATCCATATTTAATGCCATAAAAAAAACCGTAACTATATCTGATGGGCAAGTCAAGAGTGTCCGTAACTGACGAGTGCGTAAAGACTTATGCAAGTGGAGAAAGTGGCAGAGGTATACTATATAGAAAAAAACCCGTTAGAACTCCGTATGCACCTCCAAATTAAATTAGTATAGATAGATAGATTCATATAAATATTTGTTGAAGATATGGTCTTAAAATTACAAAACTGTAGTACAAAATTAAGTGATATATGAATCATTTCTTACAAATAGCTTTATCTGAAACTTTAGAAAATTGAACTAGTTTCCCAAAAAATAACTATTAATTCCCACTTTTTCGAAATAAAATTAAGAATAGGAAGTAGTGGCATGTCAAGAAAACAAATTCCTACGGCTGGGCAATTAAGCATGGGCTGATTAGGCATCCCTTCCAATCCCCCAGCCAATCTTTTTGATGGGAAAATTACAAATTTAAGAAATGACTCAAGAATAGTAATGCATTAAGTAGTAGCTTGTAAGTGAAATGCAACTGTAACCATCATCAATCATTATTAAAGATTAAGTGTAATAAATAAAAATATGTTTTGTTATCACATATCGAACCACGAGTGTTTATTCGGTCTAGCCATTCCAATTAATGCATTTATATTCAAATCACAGACAATCATTTCAGTTGTATTGATATGGCCATTAAATATGCGGTTAATGCATCTGTTATATCGTTCTTTAATAATTCCTGCCGTTGTATAAATCAAGTTGATTATTGCAGTTAGGCTGGAGAGGATATTACTATGTAAATAATTTATATCCTGCCTATTTTTTCAGTATCAAAACACATTTGTATCGTAAATCAGTTTCGACATTACGTTACGAATTCGATGTGCCAGTAAAATTTTTCATTTCTCTCAACTACCTACTTACAACAAAGTTCACAACCAAGGAGTCTACCACAATCTTAAACACTATTATCGTAATGTCACCATGCCGTGAGAATAAGACGTGAATAATCCACGTCTCTTTTTCTCGAAAAGTAACATTGCAAAAATTTTTCTAATGAGATTTTGGTAACCCCTTGTACAATGCAATCGTTTATGCTACTTACACTCCATTGACGAGACTTTACTTTTAACTGCATATTAATAGAGTATTCCTTTTACAGGTGTAGTTTTCGCCCAGAATACCGAAGAAATACAGAATGCCTTCAAATTCGCAATGGTTCAGCACCCAAGTCCGAACAGGACCCGGCTTGACTTCCAGCTCTTTGTGGACATCATTAATACAGCTGACGCCTTCAAACTCTCCAGGCTCAGTGAGTACATCCCTTTATGAGTATTGGCTATTTCGCATTAAATTTAACTAGAGGATTAAGCCTTCACGTTCATCTTTATTAGGTATATTTGTAGTGTGAAGATGAAATATTAACTCGCTAGCGTTACGATAACGTCGATTTGTTTGTGCTTAGACCTCAGGTGTCCGCCGTATAACACGTCACTCCGAGAGAACTGAACTGCACCAAATTATTAATTACCAACTTAATAATCATGCATACGCCACTCTCTGTTATTCCCTAAAGGGTTACCCTACAGCGCATAGTAAAACATATAACTATATTAATCACCCTATACTATCACACTAGTGGACAAAAGTCTTCTCTCACCAATCGAGGTTAAAAAGAATGGGTCATACTTCAACAAGCAGACCCAATGTGAATTGGTGGAGGAAGATTTGGAGCCACCTGGTGCATACGGAGTCCACCACATGGAGTGGTAACCGGGACCAGCGTCTTATCGTGCCTTTCGAAGCACAGAGATTCTCGAAATTTGATATTCCACAAGGGTTCTCTAACCTAGATTGACCTAGTCAAACGCTGCTTAGCTTTGGTCCTTTTTGTTGCTAAATATCGTGGTACTACAGAGTTGCGAGCTCATCAAAGTCATGACCTCAGAAACTTTATTGATAAGTCATTATTATTAAGATTTGTCCGTAATAACTAACAATCGACAATTTTTCGCAGTGTCTTTACCACCTACCTAATTAATGTGTCTACATAAATCGACAGACTTATACAAGGATATTAACCATCTAAACGAGGGCATAACATTTACACCAATACTGTTAGCAATATTGGATTGACTGGAACAATGCTCGAACGCTTGCGGCATACTTAGATAGTAATCAATATAGGTCCTCAAGGCCCGGCAAGTTATTGGACATAGACTCGATGGTGTTTACTTAAAACATCCATTTAGAATACAGGCCTACTTTTACAAGATGTCAAACAAGATGCCTCCATATCCATTGCCTAGAGTGATGTTCAAAACAATTAGTTTGGTTCCTGAAATAAATAAAAATTGAAGGTAAATATTTTTTTTAATTCTAATTTATCTTTAAATTCAAATTATTGTGAACAAAGCTTAGATTAACTTAGATCTATATATGAATTGCTTCATACACTACGACCTTTATGATCTACCACTAGGCTATATGAGGGAGAAAAAAAACTGCTCCTTTCGCCCTTAAAAGTGTTGGTCACTGTAGTTTATTCAATTATTTGTTGTTCACTATCCAATTTAGATGCGTTTTCGAATGCATAGGAGGTAAATTTCGTATACAGTGCAAAGTTAAGTATAATAAATGAAATAGAATGATGCAAAATTTTAATTAACACGTTTTCACTCAGAGGCGACGATATAGTTAGTAGTTGGAGCAGAATGAGTGTTATAAATATCGTCAATCATCATCTACGGAAGAACTGGTTTTTTTGTTCCGTGTCTTAAAATCCCCTAGGTGTAGGGAGCGTCACGCCTAGATTTCCCAAAAGTAGGTGGTTCCACATTTTGTGGCGTCATGCCTATTTCCTAATAATATTTCGACAAAATTTACAGTAGTAGTTGGACCGAAAATTTGGCGCTCTGCCCACTGGGACGCGTAGTCGCGGGTTTGATTCCCGCACGGGACAAATCTTCATGTTTATAAACGTATCCACGACACATGAATAAATCATAGTGTGGGGCTACGTTTACGTAAAAAAAAGTAGCAGTCCGAAGTCTAGGGCTAATATTTATATTGGTCAACAGACTCAGACTTCGGACAGACACTATTTTTTTAATAGAAAAATGCTAAAGCACTTTATCCGACTCAAAATTTGAACCCAGGGGCTCACACAAGCTTACATTATGGCCCAGATGGACCGAAGGTACACTAAATATTTACGTAATTAAATACAAACTTTATAAGATAAAAAAAAAATTATAAATTGCGCGTGCATATTTATTAATAAAGCGGTCTATAATTTTAATCTAATCCCAAGTTTAGACATACTAAGTGACATAAACAAGTTACACAATATAATGGGGACGAACGTAGAACGCGTCTCAAGTATTGGCACACGTATTAATTGAATTTTTCATAAACCACTTTCTCTCTTCACAAGCTCGAGAACTTTGTTTAGAACTTTCCGAACTGTCAATTCTTGTTATCTTTTTAATAAAAGTTCCTGTGGGTATACCTAATTACGTATCCGTCTATACTACTATAAAATTGTAAAGGGGCTTTTCTGTACATTGATTTATTGAGAAAGAACGTTAGAATTGTCTATTCCAAAGTCTGAATGCGAAACAATATTTATTAAAATGAGTAGACTCATTTTAATATTATAATTTGTTCTATTTGTTCGGCCATCGCGAAAAATCCGCTAGATCAATTTTGATGGGAAGTTCACATATAAATAACTATATGCAAATATAATTATTTAATTTTGGAACCATATACTCTAATTAAAATGGCGAAATAATAAAATCGGCTAGAACTAGAAATACAGGTTAATCTCCATATTGTTATCTCTTAGTATAGTGGTACTTTGCTAGCCAGAGTTGAAGCCTTCTGGTTATTTTCAATAAATTGAAGTCAGATTATACGTTTTTTTATGCGTAAAGATTTTGCCACATAACATAGGCGACGCACCGCGACGTGAGTGTGACGGCGGCGCGAACTGTGCCCTATTTATTAAACGTTACAAGTCTACAAGCTCACAAGTTACATGTTACAAGAACTTTTTTAAAAGTTCTCGAAAATTACGTTTATCAAAAATACGAGTCTACCAACTCACAAGTTACAATATACAAGAATATTTTATACAAGTTTATGTGAAATACATTAGTCAAATAATTTCACAAAACTTGCAGATTGTATAAACTTTTTATTTTTTCTAAATTGTATTATGATATTTCTACCATATTATAGATCGGCGAGATAGAAATTACAGAACAATAACTATTCAAGTTGTTGTATGTGTATATTAGAAATAAAACATTATTTTTTGAATAATTTGATTGTGTGTGTAAAACACCTTCAGTTATTGACGAAAAACAACAAACAAACGAAACTAAACGTTATATCTATAATTCCAAATTTTGCGTAACAAGTTACAAACCACAAATACAAGAGTGGAAAATCACTTGTATTACAAGTGATATCACGCTTGTATTTTCAAATGTAATTTTGATAAACACTTTTTTGTAAAAATGCACTAATTTACAAGAGAAAATGCTTGTAATACAAAATTTGTAACGTTTGATAAACAGGGCACTGCAAAGTTGTAATCTGACGTGTGCGCCGCGGAGTCGACCGTCGGCCGAGTGTAGCCGAGCTTCACCGTCGCGCTCCCTCGGCTGTTAGACCAAACCCTTACGTTCTTGCCAGTGGAACCGTGGACTAGGTCTAGTGTAGAGATAGTTAGCACTAACTAGAGGGTACTTGCCGATCGCTTTCTTATTTGGCCTTATGATAGTAATATAATTTAGCCTATTACTTAAAATATTTAAAACGCATCTATTTTGTTATAAATCCATTAAAAAGCCAATAAAATTTAAACACAAAATAGTACACAGACGGCATTTATTTATTAGAAGTAACGAAGAGTAAAGAGCTGAAACTCTAAAACCTGATTTGTTTTTATTACCCTTTATTACGAAAACGGGTACAAAATAGAATAGATAAATATCGGCGTGACGACCAAAGATTTAGGTGCTTACAAATCTTAGTAAAAGCTGTCTCAAATATCAAAATACAGCGTAACAATTCTTACTACTTTTAAAAGGAAACAATTCTTTCCACGTTAACAGTAAATAAAAATTATGAACCTAACGACTAGAGAAATACGAAGATAAATAGTGTGTAAGTTTCTGTGAGGTCAAGAAAATTAAGTTCGTCCTCCTTGACGCCGGGTTCTCATTTGAATGCAAGGGCGACGAGATAGTTTTTTCTTTTTATTTCGCCACGTCACGGTACGCTGGTCAAAACACTTTTGAGTTGAGACGAACGAATTTTAGAAACGGCCCCTTTACTGTTTTTTTTCTGCTGCAAAGCTGAAACTACGGCGTAATATAGTTTCTTCGATTCGAAAATGTTTTGTTTAATGCAAAGAATCAGAGGACTTAGCACAAAAATATTGGCGCTAGCGAGTAATCTTGTTCTAATTTTTGTAAGTAATTTCTATGTCAAGGTTTATTTAGTAAATTTGTAGTGCGATGAAGATGGTATATCGCTCTCAGAGGGCTTAACATGACGTCATTGATATTAGCGAGATTCTATTCTATAATATCAAATTGATACGCTATCGTTTTCATACGGTAAATATCTAACTTCTATATAAATAAAAACGAATGCCTAAATGTGTTGCTAAGCGCAAATCTCGGGAACGGCGGAACCGATTCGGCTGTTTTGTTTTTTTAAATAATCGTTGAAGTCCGAGGAAAGTTTTTATGAGGAGAAAAATGGAAAAATTGCAGGAAAGGATGACCCACCTCGCTCTTGGCTTGCCAACTGCAACGAATTATCTCACACATAAGTTGATAATAGCAGAAATCGTCAAAACTATATTTTTATACTTATAAAATAAATTAAAAGTGCCTCATTGGTAGCGGCAAATAATGCGCGCAGCGATCACAAACTCCTCGAATCATGCCTTCGAATATTAGTTTGGACAAAATTGAATTTATCTTTAGAAAAAAAATAGCCCATGGCATTGTGCCCAATATAGTGACAATAGGCTCGCCTTCAATACATGCGACCTAACGCTGGCCAAAGGTGGGTGTACATAGTACACCTCCACCACCCCGGCTTGGGGAATAGTATACTCTTTATTGTACACCAACAAAATTATAAAACAAAATGTGAAATAAGTCACTGATACAATAGGCGGTCTATTTCTCCAGACAACTTGGTTAAATACACAATACTAGAAAGAAAAGTAATCAGGGTAGTTGGTAGCGTACGCTATTATTGGTATTCATAGGCATGACGGTGTTTATTTTTTATTATTATAGAAGAAATGTATCATACCCACTTTCCTCGAGTATTTTTGTAATAGACCGTTTCGCTTCGGTAGAATAACGTCAGCAAGGTAGGCGCTAGTGAAAATGGCACTTTAATAATGTGTTAAGTAGATACCTGTTCAAAATTATGCGCATACATTACCTTTGGGTCAAAGCATCTTCACTATGTATGTTGTTGTGAATGGTGAAGATTCATAAACTTAAAAGACACCTAGTAGCAATATTTAGTGTTTCTATTAATCTATATTGCCACACCAGAACCCTGGCGGGTTAGGCAAAGACTACAGAGATCCTATAGGTTCGTTTCTTACAGACCTTTCTGACTCCTTACTCTCTCATATAATGTAGTATCTTAAAACTAGGGGTCTGTCCAAGAGCGTACTCGTCGCGACCCCTGCCAGCCGCTACGGCTGCAATCTTGGACCGAGCAAGTACCGCAGTGCGGGCTAGGGCGTCCCCCGAGGCGACGCGTACCGGCCCGCCCCCGTCGGTACGAACATAGGCAGAAGCGGCAATGGGGGCCGCCACCCATCACGCCGGGCCCGAACTGGCGAGTCGTGGGGTGCAGAGTGCCGAATAGGCACCTGGAATGGAGAGTGGAGGAAGCCAGAGAGGTATGTAAGGAAAGAACCTGTTGGAACTCTGTATTCTCTGCCTACCCCGCGAGAGAGCTGGCGTGATGATATAGATAGATAGATAGATAGATCTTAAAACTAAAATACGGGACTTCTAATACAGACTGTCTTATATTTCAGAGTATAAGTGATTTTACAGCTAATAAAAAAAATAAATGTTGATCATATGAAACACGTTAACTAAAAATTTTACATTAATATATCAGCTTGTCCAGGTTGTAAATCAAGTAGTCCATTTTCAATAGAATTTCCACGAAATTTAAAAGTAAGAAGATAGTTGTTACTTCTATATAGAAAATGAATTAAATTTATTAGTTAGTATAAGACTGAAAATCTTAAATAAAAAATACATTTTACACATAGATACTTAAGCAAGAAACTGAAGTATAAACAGTCCTTACACACTTTTTGCTTCCACACAGCGTTATGGGATTGACGATTTAATAATAAATATTTATCGCAATTTACGGTAATCGTATCAAGAAATAGGTTTTACTTTTACGTCAAAAGTGTCCTATAACTATGAATACTGTCTTTAACATCATCAGCCGAACGACGTCCAAAGGAAAAGAAACCTCCCCAAAGATTGCCACAGCGACCGGCTTTCAGCTGTACGCTTCAGTTTTCATCCACAACCTTTACCATATCTTCGAACTATCTTGTGAGGGCCTGCCTACTCCCATGTCTTCCGGTACGGATCGCCACTCGAGAATCTTTCTGCCCCGACCAACGTCAGTTCTACGAACGACAAGCCCCACCCTCTGCCACTTAGGTTTGGCAATTCTTAACGCTCTGTCTGTGACTTTATTTCTGCGAATCTCGTCGTTTTCGATTTAACTTCGATTAGTGATATCGAGTGGTTTAGTTATCAGTCTATACTGTCCTTCTACTGAGCAAGACCTCCCACAAATTGAGGTGAGAAATATAATGTCATACTCCATTACACGGCCCCAGTGTGGATTGTTAGAGGCAGGTTAAGGCCACCTGCTGTTGGAACTTATCAAGCCGCCTATAAGGCTTCCAACTTGACATGATGACTACCAGATTACGTAGCAACCAGGATCAAAAGCTTAATGTACTTTCCGTAGCACGGATAGGCTAGATTATGAAAATGTCACGAACGGTCACCCATCCTTAACCGACCGTGCCGAACGCTGCTTAACCCTGGTGACCCCTATAAATTTCGCAGTCGTAGCGCTACGGGTGCCTTTGTGTCGCTGTTTTTATTATTTAATTATTTTATTATTTTTGGAGTAACAATTTAAATAGATTTTGATGATTTAGGGTAAAATGTGGCCAATTGCGTACGTTTCCAAGCAGACGTATACACAATGCATTTAACTCACCACAAAACCGAATACCAGATCGTGTCACAATAATCATAACTAACTAGCCCGAAGCACTAGTTATTCCGGATCTCCATCACTCATTGCACACACATAATGGGCGTCAATTCACCAGAACTTAATAAAGCCCCTCCTATATTTACTGAGGTCACTTTGCTTGACCAATATTGCAGTGGTCGTGGTTTGATCGATTCGCTTGTGTAGGAATACAATTCGATGGCCACAATTGCGAGCGGACACAATCACATTTTGATACTCAGCTGTTGGTGGACACAAAAAGTGGAGCGAATCGTTGCCCATTGGAATACAGCGCGAAATATGGTAATCATTTTAAAGTTTATCTTTTTTAGTACGTTATCTGGTAACAAAATGGACGCGAGGGTGAAACAATAGACGGATAACGAATACAGAATATGGTATGTGATTTTTTATTTGATATTTTTGTGCTCTTGTATGAAAACGTGTTGATATTTCTATAAAATATATGTTATTAAATTATTTCCGTGCTAATACGACTCCGTTCTATAAATGGCTCAAATTATTGCCTTCCGATGGCTCATAAGACGTGACGCTTAAGAAACACGTACTAGTGACTAATGAGTGTGTACCAAGTCGCAACGTGAATCGTGTAGTTCATGATTATTAGACTGCCTTTTTCGTTTAGTGGCTTATAATGCAATTACGAGGTTCTGGGTTTAAATTCTAAGTTAGATAAAGTGTCAAGGTTTTCTATGAAAAAACTCTAATTACCAGTCCAGAGTTTGAAATAGAGCCGCGTGTAATGATTCTTTATTACACCGGGACCTAACATTGTCAGCAAAATGTGTACACTTTACATATCTACCACTCTCCGATAGCGAATGTAAGCGTTGTCGTGTCTTCAAGATCTTTACTTATTTCCAGTCGCTTTTTATACTCAAGTTGCAGGTCGTATATAGAGCGCATGCAAACGTCATATTTTAATTTCCTATCAAATCGGAAATCAGCTTAAATTGAAAATCCTGTAAGATACTTACCAAGCTTGAAAGTATATAAATACTTTCAACCCTTTTACTCAAAAACAAGAAATTCAGGTTTTTTTACTAAAAACCACTTATGCTGTCATGTGACTGAAAATTCACCTATGGATTTCCAACCGAAACTCAAAACTGGTTAGTTTGTTTAGTTCAATTCGTTCGTTCGTTTCATCGATTTCTAACAATAATAATAAATCAACCTCTACTGTCCCACTACTGGGCACAAGCCTACTCTCTAGGCTCACCAACAATTCGAAGTAAGAAATTAGGTCATACTCCATCACGCAGACCCGGTGCAGATTGGTGAAGGCAGGTTTGTGGCCACCTGCTGTTGAAACTTCTCAAGCAGCCTATAAGGCTTCCAACTTCACTTAACGACTATTGCTTATAAATACGATAAGTGTGCATAAAGCAAGAAGATGCTTGAAAATGAAAAGGCCACAAACGTTCACCCATCGCAAGCCGAACTAGTTGAACACTGCTTAACCTTTGTGTTAGAATCACTGCGATCGCTCGCCTCCCATTTCTATTAGGTGAACATAATACCTACTTATAGGCGAATATATTTTTCGTTAGCGCCTCGAAATTTAAGAGCCTTCTGAACTTTGTACTCAAGATACAAGAATTATATAAATATGACGATCTATAACAACTCGGCGGGAATAAAGATCAGGAAACAAGTTTTATGGTTAAAGAGAAACGAAGAATTTATCACGCAGAACGTGTCCCGTATGTGTTGTAAAAAACGAACGAGAAAAAATGATAATGTAGATATTTCGATAAGTGTATACAGTGTGATAGAGTTTTGTGTATGTATGATTACTATCAGTGGTCTGATAAGGTGGTCACGCATTTTTACGGAAGAAATTGTTATAATGCTGCTATAAACATCGATATATTACTTGTACTGGATTAAAGACCTCTTTCACCAGCCTCGAGTAAACTCTAAAGTAGAATAATCGACATTCGCTGTCTCTACCTAAAGGTTGCCTAAAAGAAATCGCTTTAAGCGATAAGGCCGCCTTACTGTATCAACAACTATGTACAATACTTTTATTTCCTTTAGTTGTTTTGTATATTACTATCTCACTGAAATTCACGGGCTTACCCGGACCTTTGAAAGGCTTGCATGGGGACATGGGTCCAACACGTAGAGGCCCTTTGCGAGAAGTTAATGCTATGTAAGTGCACCAGCTGAGATCACTTGCTGAAAATGAAGAAACATAACTAGCGAATTGACCCCGGCAGGTGCAAGGACTATTGTAAATTATGGAAAGAAAACAAAGCCTATGTAAATGAGGTTGATGACAAAATCTGGACTATTTCGAAGGGGCCGGACACCGACACTTATTAGTGATGGCTAACTATCCGTGGCCGGCGTTGACTCGCCGCCAACTAGATGGGCCCTCAAACGGCCGTCCTAAGACAACTGAGGGCAACACCGGTGTGAGCGGCTCAGGGATGTAGAGAGGTGTGCTGCACTTTCTTCGAAGTTACTCGCTGCGTTAGGCCCTTTAATACTTCCACCCCTGGAGTACATCGATGTAGGAACACATTATCTTCCTACATCGATATAGCTCTCACTGCTCCTCTCTGGGTAGCCCATTAAGTCGACGAAGACACGCCGAGTTGGGGGCCCTGACCAACTCTCTAGATCACTCGGGTCCGTCGATACTCACCAACAGCTCGTTACAAGCTGCCCTGCGGGATTATTATTATTATTTTAGTGTTGTTTTTCTGTTATTTTCATTGGTTTACTGATATGCACGGGCCTAAGCAAAGTGCGTATCAGGTTATTCGTAGGCAATCAGGTAGGTTGAATGTGGTTGACTGGAAAGTTTATGTCTCTTGGGGAGCGAGAGATGATAATGGTGATGGGTAAGTGAGAAGTGCACGAGTTGGTGTGTGAGTGAGAAGTGTCGATGCACATTCGTGAGAGATAAGTGTAGATGGATAGTAGTGTATGGTTCTGTTCGGTCTGCAAAAAAATTCTGAACTAAATCGGCAAGTGTCCAAAATTGCAGCTTTCTGTAATATTAATATTATAACGAATTACACCTGAGTAGCCCTATCCGACGGTTAAACTCGCCTGTTTTTAATATCGGGTAATGCTACTCGTGAAGTCAATACCAGCACTTTACTGGAAGGTGGTGAAAGAGACCCTAAAAGTGACAGTCCGAAAAACGGCCCTAATAATAAGAACACAACTATGTGTGTGGTATTATTTAAAATTAGTGCGATCCAACCCTAGCCAATAAGCACGCGTTAAAATGCTCTAGTTTGCTAAAACTACCATTGTAAAAAGATCATTCTATCTTCAGCCGAAATACATTCACTTTAGGACAAAGGCCTCCCCTAAAGACAACAACAACGTCATTAATAATTTGAAAATAATTCCATATTTACGAACTACGAGTATAGATGCGTAAACATATCCTAACGCGGCCGTTTTAGCTGTCATTTTTTGTAATATTTGGTACTATAAATGAAATGCAGGACTCACATGGACGGCATTTATTTTCTAAGTGACATAACTGACAGTGACACACATTTCTTTTACTAACTCTCATCCCCGAAACAACAGAGAGACCCTCTTAGGGACCTACGTCTCAACTGATCTACATGTCGGTGAATTACCTCACCCTACATTCCTAACCATATAACTATTTGGACCATTACACTCCACAACTCGCCCTGGGGCCCACTTCTCCCCTTCAAATACTGCCTATACCAGACCTCATCTGAAGAAGTAAATTGCCTGGCCCCTCCCGCACTTGGACTCTTTCTGCCGCCTTACAAACCCTAGTCTCTCTATCCGGCTTCAAAACATCTAACTTAGTACGCAACCGCCTACCCAAAAGCAACATGGCTGGACTTTCTCCAGTGGTCGAATGTTCGGTATTCCTATAATACAACAAATACGTGCCCTGTCAACATTCTGCCACTCATGAACTGCCTTCTTAATGACCCGCTTAAGAGTACGCACAGCATTTTCTGCCAAACCATTGGACGCTGGGTGATACGGTGCCGTAAAAACATACTCGATCCCATGACTGTACGTAAAATTGTTAAACTCCAAACTAGTAAATGGTGGTCCATTGTCCGTCACTATCTGTTTTGGTAAACCTCACCGACTAAACAACTCTACAAGTCGACCTAACAACCCTGCCGCCACCGTACTTAACACAAAAAATACTTCCATCCACTTAGACATCGCATCCACTATAACTAAGTAAGTCCTATCGTGAACGGGACCCATAAAATCCAAATCATAAAATGTATGAAGAATGCATGGAGTCTGATGCGGAGGTGCATCCGCGTGAGCCGCACAGACCTCGCACCCCCGGCAAATCCGCTCTACCGCCTCGTCGACCCCCGGCCACCAGAGGTAACTACGAGCAATCGCTTTCGACTTATCAATGCCCATGTGAAGCCCATTAATCAAACGCAAAAACCGTCCGGCACCACTAACCTATGGCCCCACATCACACACCCAATCTCCATTCTTCACCCTTACGATTAAAGAACGGATTCAATTTTTTTTTTAATTTATTTATTATTATTTTTTCAAATACGTAGCCCCACACTAGGATTTATTCCTGTATCATAGGTGCGTTTACAAACATGAAAATTCACATACACAAATACCCAGACCGGAACAAATAATTGTGGCTCACACAAAGATTTGTCCCGTGCGGGATTTGAACCCGTGACTATTAGACACAGTGGACGCAGCGGCTTAAGCTCTTAAGCACTGCGCTAAATTCTCCATTTCACAATCCTCAGGCCAACCGTCTCTTCTATAACTAACCACTCTAGAGAGCATTGGATCGCGAGCAGTCCGAGTCCTAATCACGTCATAATTTAGAAGCAAAACCTGCTGCACAAAATGTAAATATCTCTGCTCTGGAACAACCTGAGACACAGCCCCGCTTACAGGTACTGGCAATCGAGACATGCCATCCGCTCTGTTCTCATTCGACCGATCATACTCGATATTAAACGTGTAGGCGGACAAAATGATCGCCTACCTCAGCACCGAGCTATCATAAAAATTTAAACTGAGCCTTGTCGGTAAAAGTCTAGAGCCTGTGAAATACTTCTCATACGTCTCGGTACTAGTACACGACACAGCAGTGCCTGTATCGACCTCCATATCAATTAACTTCCCTTCAATAGACACTGGCAAACTCACCGCCTTATAATCATCTAAACACAGATGATGGAAGTAGTGGATAGTAGTGGACCAAGTACGTCACTCCCTTGGTCCGTCTCCGTGTACAGTAGAGCCCCGCGCCCTATCACCTGAGCGGCCGTGTCCTGTCCAGGACACACTCGGTGCAAGTGACCTACGCTCTTACACCTACTACACAAATATTTCCGAAATCGACAAGCGCCATACTTGTGGTTGGTCGCACCACATCCCCTGCGTCCTTCGCAAGAACTCTATTCCGTTTCAGTCCCTCACTCTAGGTCGTAAGAGCTCTGCGCATTCCGCGCCCGCCACGAATAGCAAACTCCTGGCGCCCTCTCTTGTCCGACCCCGCCATCGAGTGGAAACCCAAAACGCCTTCACTGCTTCCCGCTGCACTCGACACGTCCACCATCGCCGCATTCCGCTCCGCAGCCTCCATCGAAGTAGCGATCTTTACAGCATCAACAAAACTCAAACCGTCCCTTTCCGCAAATAATCTCTGCCGAGTAGAATCACTTCTTAGCCCGCACACGAACTGATCACGCAAACTTTCGCTGACACTGACCGAACTTACAA
Organism: Phalera bucephala; assembly: GCA_905147815.2. Taxonomy (NCBI): domain Eukaryota; kingdom Metazoa; phylum Arthropoda; class Insecta; order Lepidoptera; family Notodontidae; genus Phalera; species Phalera bucephala. Next base: position 17,353,302 of record LR990609.1, on the reverse strand, counting down.
TACCGAGTCATTTTTTTCAGCTCCGCCACATAACTGGAAACATTCTCATCAGGCGCTTGCCTCCTCCGCCTACACTGAAATCTCTCCGGCAAAACCGCAAATGGTCGTGCAACAGATCGATCACGCTTTTATAGCTCAATTCCGAGGGCTTCTTAGAACTAGCTAAGTTAACCAGCAGTTCGTAGGTTTAATCTCCGATTACCGCTATCCACGTCGCCAGCTTGAGCTCATCCACGATTTTATTCGCCGCAAAATACATCTGGAGTCGTTCTACGTACAACGACCATATCCCCGTCTTTTTGTCGAACTCGCTGACTTTTCCGATCGACATCCTCCTGAGGTAGGCTTAAAAACTTGATGCCGCCAATCACCACCTGATTTCGTTCGTATCTTCTATTAATCCTCGTTCGCCAATGTAATATTTGGTATTATATATGAAATACAGGATTCACACGGACGTGACTCGTAATCTCGTACGAATAGCGATGGCTACAAAATCGTAAATCTTTTGTGGTTTTGTCGACTAAACTGACTCTAAAGCTCACTTGCACGAACCACGGATAGCGTTACTTATTTATTGACTAACTCGAGGTTATAACATTAAGTTGAACGCAATTTAACATTATAACCTCAAATTAGTCAATAGGTAACACTAACCCTTTTCTATAACACCTACATTCCCTTGGCAAATTAGTTGAGGTTTCTTATTTTTTATTACTTTCTATTTTATTCTCAATCTAAAGTGATATTGTCACAATCCCCATATTCTTCCAACTGGATCTGTGATTAGCTATACTTACTTAATTAATTCAACTTTTTATTCTTTACTTAACAAAAGTAAGCATTTTGGGCAATTATTTATCCTACCTACCCCTTTGGGAACAACGAGCTAGAGATATATGTACATATATATCTATTGGTAATGGAATCCTGCTATTTTTATATCCTGTGAACGGCATCAATAATTAACAGAAATGCCACAAACATCGTCATTAGCCTAACTCCCATTTGCGAAGCGATACATTAAACTATATATTATGTACAGGGCCCTTATTCGCTATAACCAAACACGCCGCGTTACGAGAGCTTGACGTAGTAATCGTGTTATTGTTTTCTGTGTACCACCTGCAGTACGGTCAGCACCATAAGTCGCTTAACACTGTCAGTATTTCAAATCACTTGCACACTGTTATTTTCCACCATATCCATTATTTTGTTATTGTAATTATATTTGAAAATGTTTCTAAAAAAATGGTTTTGACAATTCTCACCAACGTTTGTAAAATAAAGATTATTACTCATTTGGAAAACTAAGAATGCTAAGCGACTTGTTTCTGGCTGTTTTCGTTACGCTCCGTGTTACCTGTTTAATCAAATAAGGGCCCAGCATATTGCCTGACGTGATGCTAGAATAATATATAAGCAGTTAAGCAATATGTCAGCGGCAGAGAGCGAAGGTATTAAGCCGTTATCATCAAGTTGAGGCGGACATGGCTAATAGCAGATTGGCAGGTGAACAAGCTAGATCCAAGCTAGATGAAACACTTATGACTAAAACCGGACAAGCGCGAGAAGGACTCGCTCTCAGAGATTTTAGGACAAGTGCCCCTATATTGACCTCGGCAAGCTCATATGAATGATCTTGATATGCTAATGAGGATGAAACACTAATGACAAAAACCGTTAAACTGTTCTAGTGCGAACAGAATTCGCTCTCAGACTGATCTTAGTAGGTTTAATGTGGATTACCTTGGTAAGCTAATGTGAATGAACACGAATGCCGAAAACTAGACAAGTGCGAAAAGAAAAAGCTCTCAGAGGTGTTCCTTAGATTGACCTTGATACCCTAATGTTGGTGTCACAGTCGCTCTTACCCGGTAAAAAGCGATTTCTTCTGGTAAACGTAACAAAAAAATATATTTTCGTATTGCAACATTTGACAAAAATATGTGTAATACACCTCCGGTATCGCTGCGAATTATTTATTTTGTAATTGTATGAATTTGTCTTCACTGGTTCCCGTTCTGAAGTTACGTACGCTTAAGGGTACGTCCTTCGTTTTTATTCTTCCGTGCCTAAAGCAGTATTATTAAATTACACTGAAAGCGATTGCATGTTTTCCTTAACGCTGTGCTTAAAATTGGACTCAAAGCTTACGTTAAAAATAAAGAGCCGGGGTTTTTTTGCTAAGTAATCTACACCATACAATATGTAAAGTTATATAGACATAGATATTTTTAACTTTAAGTAATTGCTGGGAAAAGGTCTTCTCTTCCCAAATCGAGGTGAGAAACTCAAAAACGTGGATCCGGTGCAGATTGGTAAAAGTTTATTTGTGGCATCTGCTGTTGGAGTTTACCATGCTACGTATATGGCATCCAACTCTGCTTAACGACTATCACATAGCAAGCGGTACCAAGGACTTAGACCTAGGTAAGACGCGTTAGTGCCTTCTGCCCGAGCGAGACCCTCAAAAACGAAATTGCTATAATCGATCATCCATCTTAGACCGACCGAACACTGCTTAATCTTCTAAGATTACTGTCGTAATCTTAGTGATCACTAGATTACTAAGATAACAACAGGCCCGCAGCTCTAGGACCTCAAATAGATCTGACACAACAATTATCATCTGAACTTAAGATATTTCTTTTTCTGGCTTCTCAAAATACATTTTAGCATACCTACCAACCTCTACTCTGTATAAAAGAAATCTCGGTTCTCTTCTGGGATTTCAAATCGAGCACTCTCTAAGGCTGAGTTTATTTACGGGGCCTCATTTAAAATTGCGAGTCGTAGATAAAAAGAGGCGGGACGAAGCGGCCTTGTACCTTACTACAAAGTGTCATTGGGATTATTATTCCGTGAGCAAAAAAGGAATAGTGATATACAGGGCACGTAGCACCGTCTCTTTCCCGCTACGAACAATGACGGCTGTAACACTTCTGAATAGTACGGGCCTGATCAAAACACGTCTGAGACTAATGACGACGACGCGAATTTTTATGGCAGTTTCCGTTCTTCAGGGGCTACTATTTGTTCACAGATATCCGTTGAATTTTCACCCTTAAAGTCGCTATAAAAAGTTTAAACGTCCAAACTGCGTTACTGAAGAAATTTTATGGGTTTTGCTTCCCTTTTTAATGTTAATGAAATAAGGAGAAAGGCCTACGACGTGTATATACAGATATACTCGGTTTAATTACTCGTTATTCAAGTAATCAAGTTATATTTTTTTAGGTTCAACAGAATGAATATTTTAGAATAAAATATGTGCGCCTACGTATGTACCAGACCGTAAAAACTACTGAATTAATAACGGTTAGATTGAGTCGTTACAAGTCAAAATTATAATGCCCAGGCGGAGTAACAAAGGTATACTGTGTACACCCAAAATTTCGCCGACTATGTTGTCTCAATGTACCTTATAGAGGGAGGGAATATTGTCTTTAAACCTGGCACAATGCCAGACTAGACTGCTGCTAAGAAATTTTAGATACTAGAAGATTATTAACGCTCCATCCTGGGATTCGAAACTAAGACTTCTAGAGCGCAATCCACACCACACACTAATAAACCAACGAAGTAGTCCTATTAGATGCATCCCTAACAGCGGACTCATATATAACCTAGTACATTAAAAAAATATACGGCCATGTTTTATTGTAGCGTAATAATTCATCGGACCAGGCTCTGGAGCAAGGGTATAAGCAGTCCTTTACCCAAGCTATAAAATCAGCATAATATTTTGTAATTTTCGGTACGGCGGTACTGGCAACTTGCCAGATTCAATTTAATCTTTGTACGGAGCGTTCCGTTGTGGTCACTTCGCTCTGAAGGCCGGCCTCCCCGTCCGCTCCCGGTGCCTGTTCTACTCATGGAATTAAATCCTTATCGTGTGCACTCCGCTGAACATCTTCCAATATCACACTCTTGTTATAAATTAATAAATTTTGCTTTGCTGTTGTTGCGTAAGAATTGGGATGATTCACGAATCAAATCTAGCTATAGACGGTGGTCCAAAGCTGGTTTTGATCGTTCGGAAACATGTAGATTCACAGGTTCAAGATTAATATGTGGACGGTTGTTAGTGTTTAATGACCTTCTAAGGTCTCCACACTACATCTACTGTACATAAATATGTTTGTTATTGGCTAAGCTGTTGCTATGAATTCCCATGTTCTGTACCTCTGCTCAGAAAATTAGTTCTTATCATAGCAGCATAGTGTTTTGTTGGACTTTCATTATCTCTATAATGAAGGTCCAAAACTGATTACATGGCTTCATCTAAAAATAAGAGTGTAGATGGCTCCGCACACTGGATCCAGAAGATGCGACTTTCACCGTTTCATTTACGATACATTACTAATTTCTAGAATGGGACTATATTTTTTGTAATTAAGAAAGATCGAGAAAGATATGCTTGAATGCCTCGTTGGTCTAGTGGCAAAGCGTATCTCTTTGTGATATCGAGGTCCTAGGTTTAGATCCTAGTTCGGACAAATTGTTATCGGACATGTTTTTCTAACGAAAACTTCCCAGTATAAGTCCGGAGTCTGGAATTGTGCTCGGTATATGGCAATAGGCTCGGCCCCTATTACATAGAACCTAACATTGTCGGCAAAAAGTGGGCGTGCTCAGTAAACCTTTGCCACCCCCGCTTGGGGAATAAAGACGTGATAGTGTATCAAGAATATATTACAATCAGTTGCAATAAAATGTTAACACTGCAAAATTCAAATATTTCAGTATAAATAGTGATTCAATATATAAATATTGCACCTAAAGAATCTCATGTACTCTGAAGATCATTTTATTTTATTTGTCATTATTTATTCTAAAAATTCAAGAAGCTAGTCTCCGTAATAACTATTATAGTGGAGGAAGCCACAGAGGTCTGTAAGGGAAGAATCTGATTGAACACTGTAGTCTCTGTCTACGCCGCTAGGGATCAGGCTTGATGATAATGATAGAGAAATTACATTAGAATTTTCCAAAATATTGATACCTTATTACAGGTTGTTCCGTTTTTTCTGCCGATCTGTAAGCTCGAGTTTTATTCAAAAATATTGATAGATTCTCCATTTTGCTGAATACGAGCACCTCATTTGCGCAAATTGGTCAGCTTCAAAAGAGTACTAAATATACGGCCAAGCGAGGCTCGCAGAGAGATTTTAAATTCTCTCTGTAGATTATAATATTCCTGCAAGTTCACTAGTTTTAATTAAACTAATTATGTGTCTGACAGAACTTATTCAGCTTTTGAAAGACATATGAATTCCTCTTTCTACACCACAAAGATCATATAGGCTTAGCAGGAATAGATTGTTCTTAACGTAAAGTTATTAAGAAATCGCACTGTCACGTTCTCATTTATTTAGAAAATTTGTAGCGTGAAAGGGATAACATATCAAATCGATAGCGTTACGCCAAAGTCAATCTGTCCATGCTAAATCCTTAGTTACAATATTCTCTTGTCTTTCATTCAGGGCTAGTTATTTTATTCGTTAATTTCCAAGCCTGCTAATGATTCTAGGTAATAAGTGAAAATATTGTAGACGTAGGACGTATTTTTAGCTATTTTTAGCCATAATTGCTACACTTTGACGGACGATTTAGCGCAGTGGTTAAGGGCTTAGCCTGCCCCGCCCACTGTGTCTAATAGTCGCGGGTTCGATTCCCGCACGGGACAAATCTTTGTGTGATCCACAATTATTTGTTCCGGTCTGGGTATTTGTGTATGTGAATTTTCATGTTTGTAAACGCACCCACGACACAGGAATTAATCCTAGTGTGGGGCAACGTTTAAAAAAAAAAAAAAAACTTTTCTGATGAAGTATTGATTCGCATAATCACGAGAATAATATTAATTTCTGACAACGATGTTTTCACTTATTAACTTTTCTTGTTATTATTATATACAAGGTGTAACCTAATAAACGCAAGACCTGAAAGAAGTTTGTTCTAAATCGATAACTGAATTGATTCCAACTACTTTAAATGTACCTTACAATTTTTTTTAAATTTGCATAGAATGCTTTTACTCCTTCAGTGCGCTATAAAAAACTAAATTTATTCTTGATTACGAATGCATTCCTAACCTATATTTCTCAAAATGCACATATACACGTATAAGTTTCATTGTTAATTGGGGTATAAAAGTGCTTAAAACAGGGGTGAAAACCTTTAAATTCGGAAATTTGGTTTTCGTTTTGAATTTATGAAGCCATTCTCTAATCGGGGTGTCTGAGGTCTTGCGTTTATTATGTTACACCTTGTATATATTGACTATCACTGTATCATTTAGGTATACAAAAATATTTAGTTATAATAATTTGTTACTAACTATTGGAAATGATGACAAGCAGTGACAGCCTAGTGGTTAGACCGTCGGACTGTAAAGTTAGAGGTGTCGGGTTGTAACCGAAGCACGCACCTCTGTCTTTTCAAAAATATGTGTATTAGAAAATTAATTATCACTTGCTTTAACGGTGAAAGCAAACATCGTGAGGAAACCTGCATGCCTAAGAGTTTCTGGAAGGTGTGTGAAGTTCGCCAACCCGCACTGGGCCAGCGTGGTGGACTATGGCCTAAACCCTCTCAATTTGAGAGGAGGCCCGAGCCCAACAGTGGGACGGTTTCTTAACAGGGCTTATATTATTATTGGAAATGATGCATGAAAAATTCCAAACAATGATGATATTTTGAATCTATGCAGAATTTATAAAATTGAAAGGAGAAAATAAATTGTGAAATAAAAACATTTTTAAAGAACCAATTTTATAATTTTAGTACAGTAGAAAAATCGTATGTTCTTGCAACTTGTGTGCGGTGGTCTACTAGCGCAGTCAGGACGAGCGAAGTATACAAAACTATCGATAGATGTATCGATAGTATTGTTTAGTGAAGAATACCATACCACGCAGAAGGTAGGTGTACCTACTGCGTAGCATGGTATTCTACACTGAGTAAGAGTTATTTTGAGCATTATTAAAGTATGGGCTGTGAACATACATAGTGTGCTATTAGTCACGTAGAGTAATTAATTATCTACGTCATGCATTACGTATTCTATAAACTCGGTCAGAGTATAATCCAAAAGCCTGTATAGGTACTTTCAAAATGTTTTATTACATTTAAGATCGACCTAATGTATCAAGACATAACCTTCCACCTAATATATCAGAGGGATAATAAACACATCTCATCAGGAAAGTTAAATTTTTTATAAGTTATCTAATTCGACGGACGATTTAGCGCAGTGGTTAAGAGCTTAAGCCGCTCTGCCCACTGCGTCTAATAGTCGCGGGTTCGAGTTCCGCACGGGACAAATCTTTGTGTGATCCACAATTATTTGTTCCGGTCTGGGTATTTGTGTATGTGAATTTTCATGTTTGTAAACGCACCCACGACACAGGAATAAATCCTAGTGTGGAGCTACGTTTTTAAAAAAAAAATATTAGAACATTAATAATCTCGATTACTTACGATTATATTTTTTTTATATATTAGAATACTTATGGCATCTTTCCTTCTCCCTCCAGTAAAGTCTGAAGTAGACTAATCAACAATTAAAGATGCAAGTAAGTATATATACGAATTTCGACATTTTTAAGTGGGGTACTTAAAAATGTATCCGACGAATAAACTTGTCAATTTAATTTGTAAGTAAAGCTAATTAGAACTAATAAGCACTTTACTTGAGGGTAGTGAAAAAGGCCCTTTGTAAAGGAACCCCTACTAAAAGCTCAACTAGCTCAACTCATTATTCTTAATTAATTTCTAAGTATAAAGTCATTATCAACCGTGGAAACTTTGATTAATATGTAATAGTGACACAAAACGTTCATACACAGCCACGCAACACATGCCGGGGTGAGAGGCACTAATTTGTGACAAAACTTGCCGAGCAATCCCAATCTTGCCGAAGTAAGTACGCGATAATTTGACAACTTCAAAGTATCATTTAGACTCGTGTCATGTAACAGATGGTACTGGTAAATAAATCAAAACCCAACTAAGCCCTGAGTGACTTGCTCGTTAAGGCTTACCGTACACAAGTGTGTCCAACTTAGCCAGCGCAGCCCTAACTTCGCCTATTAGTTTCCACTGCCATGCAAGACATAATAAACAGGTCGTTATTCGGTTACTCTTATTTTTATGGCACGAATACACGATGGTACTTGCGTGTGACACAAATGTCGATTTTTGTGTCGATAGCGTCTAAGCGACAAGCAATTTTTTTGTGTTGCTGTCGGTCTTGAGAGTCATATTGATCAAGTTAAAAGATGAAGGCAGGTTCGAAATTTGAATGATACCATTAGTTGTATTCTATGACGCCAGCTATTTCCACAGCTGCATTACGATATTGAACATTAGAGTAACTATAACGTATTATATCATTTATTAGCTAAACAAAAAATTGTAGTTTGCTACATGATCAAAACAGAGTAGTATTTCTTTATTTTTTCATCAAAACATGAACTAAAGATTATTTTTTTTGTGATAAAAACTAAATCTTAGCTATTTTACTTTTTAAAATTTGGTTAGAAAATAAAGAGAAACATTCTTTGCCCAACTTAGTCAGCCTAATTATATCAATGACTATTATAATACGCGATATTATATTATACTCACTCCCTTCTCTTCAATATGGTCGAGGGGAGTGATGGCTGTTCCAGCAGTCATACTCGTGAACGGGTGCTGCTTTTGGGGACTGGTCCATCTGGAATCATTTAGACACTCTTTACAGATAACATCATTAGATTCATATCTCGATCGTAAGGTATCCGTAATCACACTGGAGGTAGATCGTAAACTATATAATTGTAATCTAAACATTGTATCCACACAATATGATTGAAAAAAAGGAACCAAAAAAGAGAAAGAGAAGTAAATAAAAAAGACAAGCCCGCTGCGTTTCTTCGCCGGACCTTCTCAATGGAGGCCGGGTTCCGATCCCGTGGTAGATTAGTAGTTAAATTAGATTTTAAAAAATGTATATTGACTATTTGTAAGCGCCCCAGCAGGGCTTATACAAAATAAATTATTTGAGATTGAGTATATTCAGGTACTCATGAATATCTTAAAACAATAAATGAATGTTAAAAGTAATAACTTAACATAAATTTGTGATATTAAATAACTGCTGTGAATAATTTTAATTTATTTTAAATTGATATTGTAATTTTAATAACTGTAAATACATTATTAATTTTCGCTTATAAACTTTCGTGTGTGTTTGAGCGATATACGCTGTTGGCCGTGGGGCCTTTACAGCTTCACCGGACTTAAGGGCGAGCGTGCAACCACTACGCTCGAGCCAGAAGGGCAAGGGGCGACATACACGAGGGCGCCTCAAGGAGGAACGGCCTCGGTTTGGACAGTCGCTACGGGGCGAGGGGGTGTAATTAGTGTAGCGGTCGGCGAGCTAGGGGATCTACAACTTCGTCGTCGTCGTCGTCCGTATCCGGAGCGGAAAGAAGCGATGTCAAAGCATCGGGGGGATCGGTGAGAACCACGCCATACCATTCAGAGGGCTTAGCTTGGAAAGATTGACGTTGGCGAGTAAGCGTGCTGCCACTTTCATGTTTTATTTAGTCGTTTATTTAGAGTCGACGTTTCGATTCCTACACGGTACAAATCTTTGCGTGACTTATAAATTTATGTTTTTGTCTGGGTATTTGTTTATTTGTATTTTATGTTCGTAAACTCACCCATGACACAGGAATCATTCCTAATGAGGTGCTACGTTTTATTTTATAGACAAATCTTTTTAAAGCAAGCTTTTATTTAACTGTCTATCCAGTTAACATTTCGTGGTCCAATTTTTCAAGCACTTGTGGGTCGCCTATCGAGCTTAAATTTGGCATACACGTATAGGCTTGCTGACAATGCAATACTATGGTACCATGAAGCGGAACGTGACAAATATAACCCAATCACGACACAGTTATGTCGAGTAGTTAGGCAACGTAACTTTGTCGTGTTTGGGTCCATTGGATTTGGATGGTGTTCAGGATCTGAAGATGGGGATGGAAGGAGGCGATAAAACCCCCTGAACAAGTGAAATATCTACATTGTGTTTTTGCTATAAACGCTTGATTTAATACGTAGTGTTTAAATAAAAATTTATTCAAGCAGTTGCTGAACCCCGATCAAGCTAAAATTTGGTATAGGCTGTTACCTCGGGAACAATGCAATATTATGGTACCGTATTATCAAGCTAATCTCATGATGGAGTCCGAAGATGGTTATAACAACATATTAACACACATAAACCCGTTATGTTTGAACTCGTTGGATTTGTCTTCACGCTTAGATGGTGCTTAAAATGATCATGAAGCCGAAAGGTGTTCATAAAAAGTCCTCAAATACTATACTTAATTATTTTTCAAATTAACATACGTTTTGAAAATTAATAATGACAATATGATTTTTATGTATCACGCCAAATAAAAATCCTTTTTAAATATTTTATAACCTTATGCCTGAACCTACACTGTAGGACAAAACCTCCCCAAAGATTGCCAGAATGACCTGCTTCGTGCTATACGCGTCCAGCTTTTAGAGAATATCTAGATAACGATTTACAGGGCTGGAATTATACTGCAAATTTGATCTACTTTCATCGCCTGCCTTCCAGCATACATTTTATGCTTCTTGTTCTAAACACGCATCAATATTTAACACAAAACGAAAAGCGACGCAACTTCCTTGAAATATAGGTATATTTTACATATTCGTTGAAAATTCCTTACTGCAAAGTCTTTTACACCGGTACGCTAAAAAGATTATTCCGTACACTTTTCTTTTATGATCCACACGGTATTTTTGAATAAACTGAGGGTTAAGAATGAACTGATTAACGTTAGCTCGACGAAATCGAGTTGATACGCTATCCTTTTCACGCTCCTTTTACCACGCTTTCTCGAAAATGTTACGGTAATGACAATCTTTCCGTGAGATTCTGAAGCCCTATCATAAACAATGACCATAGTGACGTGAGAATAAAACTTCCGAGTCTATATGCCATCCTTCTCACACTCATAATTTACTAAATAAATGTGTCAATCTGTTTGCGGTAAGCCCTCTGAGGCCAAAGCACAAACAATTAGACATGCCGTAACGCTGTCAAAAATCTCGCTGTCACGTTCATCTTTATTTACAGCATTTACAGTCATACAAAGATCTTATGGCCCGCGGCCAAAATCGAAACTAATGCTGTCATCAAGTGAAATGTCACTTCATGACAGTCGCAAAGTTACTGTTTACTATGAAATTTACCCAAGTTATGTTTTTGATTAGTAACCGTGCTGACCTACCTGTTGAAATATTTCCCGGGAAGTAGGAAAATGTTACTAAATGATAACCCTAATTTCACACCAACGTCCTTCTGTCAATGTCATCCACGAGCCAAAATATCCTTCTTGCACTACAGTCTTATAAGGATATTTTAATCCGCGTCTAAGGCCGCGTTCCGGTCCGGTGGTAAATGTAAAAAAGTAATAATTTTGACGTTTTTAAGTGCTCAAGTATTGGCCTACATACAAATAATTTTTGACTTTGACTTATACCAGGCACAATTCCAGACTCCGGACTCATGCTGGAAAGTTTTCGTTAGAATAACTTCATTAGTCCGACCTAGGATTTGATTTGACCTCGTGATCACCAAGCGATGCGCTTTGCCACTAGACCAACGAGGCAGTAGAGTTACCCAAGTTCTTGTTTTAATTAGAAACCGTGCGGACCCCACCTTTTGATATACTCGTATACAAGCTGTAACATAATAAACGCAAGACCTGAAAGTAGTTTGTTCTAAATCGGCAACTGAATCGATTTCAACTATTTTTAAAGTTAGTTCTTTTTTTTAATTTTCAAAATATGCTGTCACTCGTTCTGTTCGCTGTATTAAACAAAATTTAATAATTATTCAAAGCATTACGGCTATTTTAAATGTATTTCTATTACACACACCTCAATAGGCATACGAAAGTTAATTAATTATTTAATTTTGTGGTTAATTTGGGTACCAAAAAACTTGAAAAATGGTTTAAAAACTCCTTAAAATTGGAAGTTCGATTTTCGTATTGATTTCGGAAGCAATAATCTAATTGGGGTGTCTTAAGTCTTGCGGTATTTATGTTACACAGCATACCAATCGGTGAGATTCTATCGAATCTAGTAATGCAACCTTATAATACGCCTTACGATATTGGAAGATAATGATATATGCACCTTTATGATATTGGAAGCTGCCGGAACGAAGTCGATAAGTATGCAACAGTGCATTTAATCCTAAAAGCGCCACTGAGTTCTGATAAGATGTTCCGACAGGAGCACCTGCACAGAAATCAGGTTATGTTCTTATATTTTGCTTTGCTTCTCGCATGAGTGTATTCATATTTTGAACATGTGAGAATTTTATATTCACAAAGACGGTTCCAGTTGTAAGCTCTTTAAAGTATCATTGATCGTTGTATAAATGCAATATTCGTTTGTGGTACTTTAAATGTGTGTTTCAATGTAACATTTTTACGTCAATGTTAAGTTGAGATAAGAACGTCAGGTTTTAATCTAGCTTTTGGACTTAACGATAAATTAGGTATCTTCTTTTTTCAAATGTCTCAGGAGAAGTATATTTTTTGACAATGATTTTACCAGGCCCGAGATCCACATGTGATCCAAATATTTTTAACATAGAGGTTTCACACTTAGATTAACACCTTCTTTATATTTAAAAGACTTTAAAAGTACTTATAAACACCAGTTTTATTATTTGTTTATTTTATAGTATGAGAACTCCAACCTGTTTGAAGCCATTTAAATAATCCAGTGTTTAAGCAATAATAGCAGGAACTGAAAAGCTTACCTGCTACTACATAAATGTACCGTAAATTTACTCCTAGCGATATAGTCCATAAAAACCTGGCAAGGAACACAAAACTGTATGATGTCTGTGCTATTATGGATGTTGGTAGGTTCAAAACTTGCGTAAAACAACTCATGGACAGAGGTACTTAACAAAGTCCTTCTTGTCTATAGTCCCTAGCAAAGCTATTTACCAACTCAAGCCCTTTGACCCGCGTTGCTTCGTAATTAGAACTATCCGTCGAGCTCTCTTGTAAATTATAATATTCAACTAGAAGAGAAATGCAACATTTCTCTAAATTGCGTGCTGAGTAAAATATTCTTTTTCAAAGAGTCCTTTTACCTACAAAATAATACTATATTTCTTTACCTTACCAAGACCAAACAGATCGTGTATTATCTGATAGGCAAGTCAAAAGTCTCCATAACTAAGGAGAACTATGAGAGTAGAAAAAGTGAGAGAGGTGAATAAGAAAAAAACCTGTTAAAGGTTTCGCCACAGCGAGACGGGCGCGCGACGGTGGCGCGGCTTGAGGAGTTGTTATGTACTGAAATGTACGGAAGACGCCACACAGCGTAGCCCCGCTCGGCGCAACGGCAATCGTCACGATCGAACTTAGCCGAGCGCTTGCGTCGCGCTCCCGTCGCGCTCTGTCGGTTATGTGACTAAACCTTTAGTTAAGAAGTTTATATTCTATTTGTTATCAACTGTATTACTCTCTACCGACCCTCAAAGGATCTTATGTGATTATAGATGTATGTATTAGAGATTTTATCTTATTTTATTTTTAGAGAGAGATTTATTGTTATAGACTATTATGATAACAACCATGAAAATGGCAATATTCATTTCTTATCCAGTACAAAAACAGCCCTGTTTTACCAAATTCACTTTGTAATCAGAACTAACTAATCAGAAATAACATAAATACAGCATACGAACTTTAATAACCCCACTTACAACCGCATAAAGCACATAATTGCCTACGTTACTCACCCACATATTAAGTTAATTGTTTGTATCCCATAAACAAAAATTTATGGTGCGAATATATTGCAATATTGAATTTAACGCGTTGCGAGGAGATATCCTAAACTTATTAACCCTACAGGGATAGGGGAATTAAAATAAATCATGTGAATTTTTCGAGGTTCCGTAGCTTAAAGGAGGTAAAGAATACATTTAAAAGTTTGTCATGTGTGTTCATTTGCTTCTTACCACACAGAAATTTTGCACAGATCTAAAATAAAAAAACTGTATATGAATATAATTTATGTTTGCAGTTAAGTTTTCCAGATAATCTATATCACCACGCCAGATCCCTTGCGGGATAGGCAGAGAGTACAGAGTTCCAACAAGTTCTTTCCTTACAAGTCTCTCCGGCTTCCTCCACTCTCGTAATTCATCTCATATACGCTCGCCGGTTACAGAGACTTACTTGTCCTTTAGATCAGACACGATCTATTTGGTCATGGTAAGATAGCCATAAATTCAAATACCAGGTTGTTTATTTCTTTATGGCACGGGTGTGCAAATCCAGAAGCGTTTAAAACACCCGTACCATTAGTTGTATGTACATGATATATTTGGCTACGCTCACCTTCGATTTGCCGACGACATTGTGGTCGTGGCGGAGTCGCTGGAAGATCTAGGACGAATGCTCGGTGACCTCAACAGAGTATCTCAACAAGTGGGTCTTAAAATGAACATGGACAAAACGAAAATAATGTCTAACGTCCATGTCGTACCCACCGCACTCACCGTTGGGAACTCTACTCTTGAAGTTGTCGACGAATACATTTACCTGGGACAGGTAGTCCGGTTAGGTAGGTCCAACTTTGAGAGAGAGGTCAATCGACGAATCCAACTCGGCTGGGCAGCGTTCGGGAAACTGCGCAACATCTTCTCATCCAAAATACCTCAGTGCCTTAAGACTAAAGTTTTTAGTCAATGTGTGTTACCAGTGATGATATATGGATCAGAGACGTGGTCTCTTACAATAGGTCTCATAAAAAAGCTCAGAGTTGCTCAGCGAGCTATGGAGAGAGCTATGCTCGGCGTTTCTCTACGCGATCGAATCAGGAATGAGGAGATTCGTAGAAGAACCAAGGTCACCGACATAGCCGTTAAGATTAGCAAGCTGAAGTGGCAATGGGCGGGCCACATAGCACGTAGATCGGACGGGCGTTGGGGCAGAAAGATTCTAGAGTGGAGACCACGTATTGGCAAGCGAAGCGTGGGACGACCGCCTGCCAGATGGACCGACGATCTTGTGAAAATCGCAGGAAGTCGTTGGATGCAGGTGGCATCGGACCGGTTACGCTGGAAAGCGATTGGGGAGGCCTATGTTCAGCAGTGGACAAGTATAGGCTGAGATGATGATGACGATGATGACATGATATATTTACAATACATACAGTGCGCCAATGTTAACTTGTTGCCACGGCGTAGCCATGTAAAGAAGCGCTACAAATGGATCGCGAGAATGTGAACTACGGCAGTAAACATAAGCAGGGCCTTATCTGCTATGACCACTTAAACACGTAACTCGACGTGTTACGACAACTTAGTGAAATCATCGTTCCACTGACTTAACTATAACATGAAATAAACCTGTCATTGGCTAGCACAGAGGTCAGGGACTTCACTTTTGTGTTTTTATATTTTTATATTGTAATCAATCAATAAATTTTATGGCAATAAAGTTATTATTAATTAAAATAAAATGTACTCTAGTGGTGGGAACTGCGTAGTCTACGGAATGCAATAATATGATCATTTCACAACATTATCGTAACGTGCCGCGTTCGGACATAGGTTAAAGTCCAACGTAGTTTTCTAAACCAAACATTTCCGCACTAATCTTTCTTATGCCCACTTTCCTGCACACTACCAAGCGAGTACGCTGAATGTAAATCAGAGATGAATGAGAATTAAGACTCGAATTTTAATATACTAATCTATGAAATATACATTTCAAAGTTTAGTAGATAGAGCACACAATGTAATTTTAGTCGTCCTGAAGCGAAAGCTCAGCTCATGTATCCAATGCCTACAGTTCACTGGTAATAAAAAAATTAATAAAAAGAACACTTTATTCTCATTCAAGAATTTCATAGGCCGTTCCTATTTCACCGGCCAGCTGACGAGTCGCGCCCGTCCCTCAATGTCATTTTGCTCTTGGTATTGGTGTTTTAATGCACTAAATTTGTATTATCTTAAAGATGTTACTTATTGAAGTGTGCTTTTTTCATTTTTTTTTTTCAAGTACTAGTAAATACATCGCATCGTAGGCCTTGAATACATCGCCTAGCCTTTCGCTTCTGGACGACTAAAATTACACCGTGTATTTCCTGTAGACTATATTAAATAGCGTTGGTTCTCACAGGAATTGAAATAGCTGATACTTACAGCACATATGTAAAGTAAATATAATTACCTTACGCCTATATTCCCCAAGCGGAGGTGGCAAAGATTTTTGGATACACTCACGTATCGCCGACGATGTTAGGGTCGAGTCTTTTGCCATTATATCGGGGACATTTTTAGACTACGAACAACCCCTTTTTTCTAGTAATAAAAACACTTTATTCCGGTTAAGATTGAAGTCCCAGGATCTATAATCGTCCGTCTCGCTATTTGCTACTAAACCAACATGGTAGTATATACTGTGCAACAATTATCATAGTATTACATTGCTGTTGGTTCTGGGTTAAATCATGTATGGGCGCAGAACAATATCCTTTATAAATTGTATTTTCATGTTGTGTATCTTTGGAGGAACAATAAAGTGTAATCTATCTATGTCCTCTTGTTAAATCAATTATACTATATATAAAGCAATCAACCAATTACCATAATATTAATTATCTAATATTATATTTACAAGTAAGGAAATAAATTAAATTATTACGCGCTCGTCACCTGCCAGCAAAATATGAAAAGGCTTATTTAATCATTTTATCTGAACCCACGACGGAATTTTAATAATATTAATTAATTCTATAAAAGGTAACGATGTTTAATATAGGTATCCGAAAGTGCTGTATTATTATATTCTTCTTTCTCAATTTTATGAAGTATTGAACGTTTCTTTTGGTGTAATTAATTTTTGTACCCAGAAAAAAATACACTTTTCTTATAAAGATGTTACAGTATCGATGAACTCTTGGGTAGCTCGAGCCATTTGACATTATCGTAGCGCTGTCGAGAAATAATGCTGTTATGTTTATCTTTATTTAGTTGTGTCGTGTGAAACGGTCAGCATATCAACTTATAACGTCACGCTATAAGTCGAAACGTACGTCGTAATGTACGCCATTAGAAAAACGATGCAGTCATGCATTACACATTAGTACATTACATACGTACATTAGGTCCTAGGTTCAAAACCTAGGTCGGAACGAGTATCGTTATTCTATCTAGAAATTCCTCGGTATCGGTCCTTAGTCTAGAATTTGCTATCTCACTCACAGACATTAGGATACAACACACTTCTGCTACTGCCGTTTAGGGAATATAGTCGTAACAGTGATATTTATTTTATTTTATTTTATTTTATAGGCTCACCAACAATCGATTACACAATATACAAATATATAAAACTTAGGCCAGTACATTCATAGTGTATCAATCTATTACAGGTGTGCACAGCGTGCTCTAAAAATTGATGTTAGTAGTCTAATTTAATCTAAAACAGGGTATATGGATATGACAAGCAGTAAGAAGACAACTAGTATAAAGATTAAATAATACAATTGAAATGATATTAATAATTATAAATTAGTTTATGAATAATAAAAAAAAATAAATAAAAAGGAATCAATTGACAAGAAAAAAAAACGAATTGAATAAATTATCTAATTATTTAACTATGCGGCTTTATATATAATGCTGCGGAACTTGCCCAGCGAGTCAGCATGCAGGTCATATAGATCGCTATTCTTATTAATTAATTTGCAAATCCTGGGAACGGCTGAGTTGGCACCCAGGACTGTTCTACGAAGCGGTGGATACAGTGGAGTAATTGGATAGCGAGGATATCTAGCGGGGACGCGAAATCGGACCCTACTCAACAATTGGGGACAGTCAATTTTGTGATGAAGTAGCTTGTATAGGAAAAGAGAGTCGATAAAGTTTCTGCGTTTCTCCAATGACACCATCTTAAAGTGTAGCAGTCTAGCTGCATACGAGCGAGTTTTTTTAGCTATGCCGACAGCATACGCAAGGTGCCAGAGGAACCTCTTTTGTATTCTCTCTAGCCTCAAGCTGTGTGCGGCGTAGTGTGGTCTCCATACAGTGCTGCAGTATTCTAGGATACTACGTACTAGGCAGTTATATATTTGAATTTTTGTTCTATTGTTTTTAAAACCGACAATGTTTCTGATAACAAATCCCAGAGTTTTCGATGCCTTTTTAATTACATTCTCGGTATGGGGTATGAATGTGAGCTTTTTATCAAACAAAACCCCTAGGTCTCTAATTATTAACCTATTTCGATATACACGAAACTGGGCCGTAACCAACACCAAAACAATATACATTAATGGCTACTGCTCTATTCTGTTTAACATTTAGTTTTCAACGAACACAAAGTTGGTTCATATAGCTTTTGTTTATACAAGTTTTGAAACGCACGCGGGACTCGGCTCTCATTGGAAATTCTACTAATGGCATGGAAAGAATTCCGGGTGGCAGTGCATATTTATTGGGAAAGTGGTGCTATGGTCGGCAAAGTTATTCGGGTCAAGAAGAATGTTTATGGCACGCGACCCGACGGCTTGATACGGAGTGACGGCGTGTCACTATGTCTAACTTCCCCCAGTCTTACAATACCAGAAAAAGTCCCATTCAACCCCAAAGCCTCATTGTAACGTGATTCCCAGAATTCATTACTCTCTCTCGTTTATTAGATATTCTGAATGGCATGTTTCTTAGTGGGTAATACAGGAGGATCATGGAAAAATTACTATAAGAGCCCCATTGTTGCTGATCGAGTTAACTTATTGAAGTGATCTTATGTGAGTAATATTTAGCTTGCGCCCAAATGAGTTGTGTTTGTAAATAATTTCTTTTACGTATTATGTCAAAATATGGACGAGTGTGGCGTTGAAAATAGAGCTTTATTAATTTATGGAAACAAGATTAAATTAAAAGGAAACTTGCGCGTGAACTACAACAGTGGAGGAAGCGTGACTGGTCCCTTTGTACTCTTTGCTACCCTTAAAAGCTTTCGCCACATGGCTGACGCAGCGCGACAGGAGCGCGACGCTGGCGCTACCTGGAGAATTATAACATACTGAAATGTAAGGGAGACGCCACACAGCGCAGGCACGCTCGGCGCGACGGCAAGCGTCATGACCCGCTGCTGTCGCGCCCGACGCGCTTACAAACGAAGCACGAGGGGAGCGAGACGTCCATACGCGTGCGAGCGGGACGCTAGTGCTAAGCGGCTGCTTAGCCGGCGTGACGTCACGCCTGTAGTGTGATGTGCGCGCCGCGCTGCCGAGCGTCAGCGAACGCTTCCGTCGCGCTCCGTCGGCTATCTGACCAAACCTTAAGAGATCTGAATTATCTGATGAATCGTAAGTGTACTTCGGATTATTTTAGAAAGATAAATATAGACTTGAACTTGGACTTAACTAAGGCACACCGCAGGAAGTATATAATTTTAGGAAAACAAATTCTAAAAAACTTGCTTATACTCGTTCCTTTCGACTCTTTCTGTATTATATGAGCCTTTAAATTTAATAAGTTATTATCCTTAATCTTAACCTTATCTTGTGTAAATAAAATGTGACCATATGCAATTTTTATCTTGTTTACGTTGAATTTAGGGAAGATGTGGTTTGATGTATCTTTTTTCGTCGTTAAAAAGCTCACTCCATATTACATTATAACTTAACATCGCTGGAGATATTTGTACTGTGAATACTACCCCTCTGCTATCTCCACTTGGGGAAAATAGGTGTAAAAGTTGGACCCTTGTAGTTGCTAAAAGATATATTAGAACTCTATAATCTCTCTTTGAGCTGATTTAATCATCCAGAGACCGTAATTTTTTTTCAAGTCGACAAAAGTCTGATAATTTACTGACTACAATCTATTAGCAACAGCCAGGCTCAGAAAATTAAAATACTTTTCACGAAACTCATTTAAAGCGAGTTTAGTTTTTACTAACAGCTACCTATCTAAAGTTTGATCATATCCGATGATGATTTATCATGTTATTTTTGTTTAAGCACCAGGCTGAGTACTCCACAGAACAAAACACTTCTTAATTTCCCTATCAGCCACCACAGCAACTGAGATTCTCAACCGGTTGCGAGGATTTTTTATTTTTCCATGGGGTACTCATAATCTTCCATGGGGTACTTAACAACAATTTGCCGTGATTCCATAGACAAAAACAAGTCAGTTACGAAATTAATGGTGAAATCATTCCCCAACACATTATCAGGCCCCGTGCTTATTACGATACCAGAAAGCCGGAATACATCATCGTCGTATGCGGAAACCGGGTAATTACTCAACGGAACTCTAATTAAGCACCCACTTTGCCTAACTTTGGCCTGTTGGAACTTTATTTTATGTCACACCAGTGGCCGTAAGTTCCCTACTCTGGAATGTCAACAATGAGGAGTTTTTAAATCTCCGTTGGAATTATTTACAACATCGTATTTTGTTGGAAAACTATGCTGTATATAAAATCGTTGATTGTCAATAGATTTTGTAAATGAATTGACAAATACTTATGTGTAATTACAAGCTTTTATTTAACCGGCACTGTTCGTATGTCTGTCTGTCTTTCCGGTTCATTTCTTGTGAGCCAATTTTCAAGCTCTTGCGGGTATCCGATTAAACTGAAATTTGGTATGCGTGTGGAAATTCGGTGACAATGCAGTAATATGGTACCATGGAGCTGGTCTGATGGAGTCTGAAGGTGGCCATGGAAACACGTGAACTATACAACATAAACCTCTTGCGTTAAGACTTGTTAAATTGATTGTTAGTTGAAAAGTACTATACAACTAGATGATGTTCAGGGTCAGGGGAAAGGTGACCAATGAAATCACCCAACTAGTCAATATAACCGTATTTAGGCTCGTTGGGCCGTATTTGACTTATCAAGTACTGTAGACCCGGATGGTGTATAAGGTCTGATGATGGAGCCGGGAGGAGGTCAAAGGAACTTTCTTCGTTGTGTTTTGCTATAAAAGCTTGTTTTTTAAAAAAATCTTCTGAAATTTAAGTGTTCTTCTTGGTCCTAGGAAATAAACATAGATATACAAGGGCAAAGAATTTGAAAACAAAGTATACGAAGTTAATAGCTTCATCTCTTTCTTATACAAAAGTAAATTAACTAATGAAGGGGTTATGTAAGCCCCTCTAGTAATACATTATAATATCAGCCTATACTGCCCACTGTTGGGCAAAGGCCTTCTATCACAAATCGAGGTGAGAGAGATTAGGTCATACTCCACCACGCGGACCCAGTGCGGATTTGTGGAGGCAGGTTTGTGGCCACCCGCTGTTGGACTTATCAAGCTGCCTTTAAGGCTTCCAACTCGGCTTAACGACTACCACATCAAGTGGTAACCGGGACCAACGGCTTAGCGTGCCTTCCGAAGCACGGAGACGCTCGAATATGAAAATGCCACAAACGGTCACCCATCACAGGCCGACCGAGTCAAACGCTGCTTAACCTTAGTGATCGGTAAGAACACCGAGGTCACACAGCGCTACGAGCGCGTCTTGTATAATACATTAGTAGGTATTAAATGCAATTTACGCCTTCAAGCTCTTGGAATGGCAAGGACTTGGCATCAACATCAATGGCGAATACATCACTCACCTTCGATTTGCCGACGACATTGTGGTCATGGCGGAGTCGCTGGAAGATCTAGGACGAATGCTCGGTGACCTCAACAGAGTATCCCAACAAGTGGGTCTTAAAATGAATATGGACAAAACAAAAATAATGTCTAACGTCCATGTCGTACCCACCGCACTCACCGTTGGGAACTCTACTCTTGAAGTTGTCGACGAATACATTTACCTGGGACAGGCAGTCCGGTTAGGTAGGTCCAACTTTGAGAGAGAGGTCAATCGACGAATCCAACTCGGCTGGGCAGCGTTCGGGAAACTGCGCAACATCTTCTCATCCAAAATACCTCAGTGCCTAAAGACTAAAGTGTTTAGTCAATGTGTGTTACCAGTGATGACATATGGATCAGAGACGTGGTCTCTTACAATAGGTCTCATAAAAAAGCTCAAGGTTGCTCAGCGAGCTATGGAAAGAGCTATGCTCGGCGTTTCTCTACGTGATCGAATCAGGAATGAGGAGATTCGTAGAAGAACCAAGGTCACCGACATAGCCCTCAGGATTAGCATGCTGAAGTGGCAATGGGCTGGCCACATAGCGCGAAGATCGGACGGGCGTTGGGGCAGAAAGATTCTAGAGTGGAGACCACGTATTGGCAAGCGCAGCGTAGGACGACCGCCTGCCAGATGGACCGACGATCTTGTGAAAATCGCAGGAAATCGTTGGATGCAGGTGGCATCGGACCGGTTACGCTGGAAAGCGATTGGGGAGGCCTATGTTCAGCAGTGGACAAGTATAGGCTGAAATGATGATGATGATGATGAAATGCAATTTTATTTTTGTGAAATGTGGACTGTTGACTGAAAATAAAATGTTATTTTCAGTTGTCCACATTTCACAATAATAATATAATATATAATATAAGCCCAGTAAAGAAACTGTCCCACCGTTGGGAACAGGCCTCCTCTCAAACTAAGATGGTTGTAGGCCATAGTCCACCACGCTGGCCCAGTGCGGGTTAGCGAACTTTACACACCTTCGAGAAACTCTTAGGCATGCAGGTTTCTTCACAATGTTTTCCTTCACCATTTCACAAAAAATAAAATAAATGTTTTAATCCCTAACCCTAATTAGTTGTTATAATCATTAATAAAAAAATATTACTAAGTAACCTAAAAACCATAACATCACATGCTGGATTTACAAATCAAACTTTTAGTTCAACACTTTAATTTTAGTTTCCGAAGCACATCCCAGTCTTCAAAACCATTTGGCCTGCAATGTACTAAATACGACAGTCTTATAGCCGTAAAGACTGTTGGGGAGATGAAAACGGTAATAGCCTAGTGATTAGTGGCCGTAGCTATTCTCCAACGCTATCGAGATTGGATTGGGGGGTCTGCAGACGTGGGACGATAATCGCCACAATCTATGACCATGTAGACCCCTATTCAGAATCACCGGATTAAAATGGACGGGAATGATTGCCTGTCGGCCATGACTTCCTAGTCGTGATATCGAATGATAGACCATTCATCTTGAATGTTTGTTTGGGCATAAAGTAATATTTTGATTAAGTCCGTGGTTGAAGGTTCCGATATCTACTACGATTATATAAGGCTTAAATGTTAGCATAAAACAGATCGGCGCTGTAGGCGCTCGTAGCGCTGTGTGAAACGAACATCGCGGTGTTCTTACCGATCACCAAGGTTAAGCAGCGTTCGACTTGGTCGGCCTGAGATGGGTGACCGTTTGTGGCATTTTCATATTCAAGCGTCTCTGTGCTTCAGAAGACACCTTAAGCTGTTGGTCACGTTTACCACTGTTTGGTTGTTATTAAGCCGAGTTGGAAGCCTCATAGGAGGCTTGATAAAGAGGCAGATGTCCGCACCAATCCGCACTGGGTCCGGGTGGTGGAGTACAACCGAATCGCTCTTACCTCGATTTGTGATTGAAGGCCTTTGCCCAGCAATTGGACAGTATAGGCTGGTATTATATATAAAACAGATGATATTACCAATTAATACGATTAACTATTATTATGACGATACTTGGAGACGTAGAGTGGGCAGACCCCTCACAAGCTGGACCGATCTAGTAAAGGTTGAAAGTAGAAGCTGGATTAGTACAGCATATAGCTGGTCATCGTGACGATCTTTGGGGGACGCCTTTGTCCTCCTGTGGACGTATTTCGACTGATGATGATGATGATAGTATACGAGCATTAAAAGATTGGTTCTCGTTTTATCGAATCAAAGTCGATTTTTAAATATTCTGAATGAAATAAAAGTGATTTATTTAAATCTCTCTCTCTCCCCCCTCTCTGTCCTTCTCTCTCTCTCTCTCTCTGTCCTATTTATGATGCATTCAATTTAAAGATTACCAAACACAGTAGACTAAAAAATCATCAGTGCTATGTTTTGCACTACTGTTTTCCTTGAACCCCAAATCTGATATGTACGTACATATCTTAACATCAATCAAAAATGCAACTTTTCGATTAATGGATTTTGAATCGACAAGCTTACGACACTCATCGGAAATAAACGATTATAGTATGAGAAGAAATTCAAAAATAAGTGTATTGTAATAACATTAACCTAGAGTTAATAACATTTTATTACTCTACATAAAAATATAACGCATGTAACTTAAACAAGCAACTGAAATAAAAATATTGCTATAAAAAAGAAAATCGTCTACTATTAAGAATTCATAGTATTATATCATAATAAATCCAGTTTCATTTCGGATGTACCGTATCTACTAGACATATATCGATATCACTCACAAAAATATGCACTAAAAATAAAACACTCGAAGATAAGATACAATAAAATGATTTACTGCAAATGGTTACTCTGAATCTAGTTTTACTGATTCGAACAGGAAACTCATTTGAGTATATTACCTCAACTTTGATTAAGTAAGCTACTAGGTATAAGGATCAGAAGAAGTTTTCTTCGTACCTGCAATTTTATTTCTATCGTCCAAACCTACGTTATTTTTTGTACCTAGTTTAGTTGCCTATTTTTCAATTTGTGCTATGTTCTTTTTTATAAACACGTAGCCTGGGGCTACGATATACCCAGACCAGAACAAATAATTGTGGATCACACAAAGATGTTGAACTCGACGGTCTTCAAATATTAATAGAAACGGTCCAGTGTGATTGGGCTACGTATAATACGGGTTCTTCATCAAATACAATAAGTAGACAGACTGATAGATAGATAAAACAGGCAGATCTGATTTTTTTCAGAATCTTATATACGTTTTGTCGTAGAAAATGTTGTAAGGGAAAGTCAACGTATGACCTGTTTAAATAGTATGTTTAAATAATGTATAGATTCGCTCAATGTATTTGGTAGATTTTCTATATAAGTTATGTAAAATTCTAACGGATAGTAGACAAATGCATGAGTTAAATATTGAAATCGGTAATATTATAATAAGTAATCTCATAACCAATTTTTAAAGATTCCCGTATTTACATACGGGATCGATCGTTTTAATACCAAACCAATTTTATTATTGGGTTTTCAAATGGAAATACGTTAATTACATAAGAATATATGAGTAAATTATATAAAGTACCATTGAACCAAAAAATGTTTAGGTCAACGTTATTTGATTTTATAACTTTATTATATTGATACCTTACCTAACTTATTACCTCGCCAAAGAGCAAAGCTAAAAGTTGGCTTAAATCGAAGTTACAATTTATTTGAACGATCAGCAGTAGCCATAAAATATAGTGGGAAATTTGTTTATCGACGAAGTTTTAATGCAGAGAGATGAAGGCCGAATGTTAAAAATGCCGGATCATCGTCATATATTAATTTTCCTAATTTGGGAACATTACAGTGACTATCCAGGAAATTTGTACGCGTAACTTCAAACTTTTATTTCGTGACTGAAAATATAGTATGATGTCGGCAAAAAATTTATCGACTATATGGTGGAATAAATTTTATCATATTCTGCGTGGTGTGGTCAGTTTTACCATTTATGTAGTGTAATCAGTTTTATCATATGTGTGATTTAACCAATGATATCACACCAACTTTCCTTCTAATCAGCTACAAATCATGTGTAATGTTCTGCAAGTGTATTTATTTTAATAAATACACAAGTGTAACGTTAACATTAAAATGTTCATAACTATAGAATTTACAAATACCACTTGGATTAATTATAGTAAAGTTTGGATTATCGAAACACAGATATAGTTATCAAAATTTCATTCATTCAATCCTGGAATGTGACATAATGTATTTACATGTGTGCATGACTATATTCTCATTAAAGTATGTTTTAAATGTTCGTGGAATGCTCCGCCACAAAATCTTCTTTCACCAAGCTTTTAAACCCAATCAACTAAACTGAATTACTAAGTGCTCTAAGCGATGTTCACGAAGGCACGCGTAGCGTAATCTTTACTTAGCGAAGAGCTTGTTTGCAAGCTGTAAGTGCCCCTATTTCCTACAAGCTTTATTGAGTTGGGTGCCATAACTGGCTAGCGTGCACACTAACAAAGGTTCCACGTTGACACAGCACACATATGCGGGTGGTGATTGGTCCATTTTTATTCAAAAAAACGTTATCGCGATTCTGTGTGATTTATAGTTATTGTTCTGCTAAATTGGTGTAGTTTATAGGCTGTGTGTGTGACAATGATTTTTTATCTGTTACTAAATATAGGACATTGGGATAGTTTGGGGATATAAAATGAAACTGGATTGTCTAGACACCTATATTAGTTTAATCAAAACTGTTTACCTAGTAATAAGCAATTCTTAATTTAAAATTTAATTACTTGTTTCTAGGGTTGATTGCTGATTGGAGCATGTAATGATAGCAACGTTTAATTTGCAAACTGTTAATTTAATATATGCAAACATTTAACAACCACGCTTAAGGCGCTTATCAATGGCGTTATTATGTTAATTTGTTGGAAGTTGGATAACTATAAACATCTCAATTTTAGTAAAACTTAGTTAAGTATTATTTTAGTACAATTTAGTCTCTCATTTTATAATTATAGAATATCCATTTGCTGTATAAATAGTGTACAGAAACTTTATCTTAGATTAAAGAAATGTCTT
The DNA here is from genome assembly GCA_905147815.2 of Phalera bucephala. Classification (NCBI taxonomy): domain Eukaryota; kingdom Metazoa; phylum Arthropoda; class Insecta; order Lepidoptera; family Notodontidae; genus Phalera; species Phalera bucephala. The sequence continues at coordinate 17,326,499 of LR990609.1, read as the reverse complement.
GTTACTAATTTTTAAAGCGGCACATATCAACCAACATAAGAAGTGTTTTATTTAAATATTATGCAAAAATCAATCAATAGAGAAAGTTTTTATTAGGTCATATATGGAACTCAAAGAGTACGCATCATGGTATTAATGCGTCAGCTTTACCGACAAGAGTGCAACACTTAAATTAGAATGAATGAATTTAAAAACCAATAATGACATTTGAGATTTACCAAAAAAAAAAACAAGACGGCGTTAGTGTTGTATGTTGAATAAGATCGCGCTATAATTAAGTTTATATTTTACAAAACCGACCTGTGCGGGCTAAGTGGGGCTAAGACTTAACCCGGTGATAGAAATAGTTGATAGAGAAATAAGTCTGGAAGTGGAAGTTGACAAAATATACAATATATTCACTACACAGTTCTTCCGGGATAGCTGTTATTTCTTCATACTAAAATGACAAAATGGGTCTCACTAACACTTTCAGGGTGTTTTAGGTCTCGAAATAATATTCGAGGTACTTTTTATCCCGGAAAGAATCACGGTTCTTGCGACGTGGCTGGTATTGATTCACATTAAAATGGCTAAACGAGTTTAATTGAAACTTTATATGAAGGTGTCACATCGTAAAATAAATCAGAAAACTTTTTATCTCGAAAAATAGCACGCCTTTTGCGCAATATCTCTTCGTACTAAAACGGCAGAAAGGATTAAGAAGAAACTAAATATAAAAATAACCACACATATACAATGCGAAAGTGAAAGGACACAGACCAACAACTATTTATAGTTTCACAAATTATATACAATATTTACAATTCTATAAAAAAAACAGCAAAGAATTATTAATATTAAAAAACTGTAATAAAAAAAGACATATATAAATTTACATAGGGTCAAATGGTTACACGCCGCTGTCAGTTGGTAGTGTACCTAGAACAGGACGTAGATATCGGGGAAGACCTAGACTATCTTACCATGACCAAATAGACCATGTCTTATCCGAAGAACAAGTCAAGAGTCTCTGTAACCAGTGAGCGTGTATAAGACGAACTGTGAGAGTGGAAAAAGCCAGAAAGGTCTATAAGGAAAGAATCTGTTGGAACTCTGTACTCTCTACCTACACCGCAAGGGATCTGACGTGATGATATAGATTGGTAGAGAGTATTAAATTATCTTAAGTCGTGAAATAATAATATGAAATAGGTAACTTTGTTTGCAAACTAGTTCATGCCGATTTTGTCCGTGTAAGTGGTATATAATATCACACCAATATGCATTTGGTGGATTTTAGCGGCCTGCATGCCTGCGGCAAGGCCCAAAGACATTGATCATATTTTAACTAAAGAAAAGCCTGGCAATCTTTCAATTTCCCTCTTCCTCTTCACAGGTGACTGGAAGCCTGGGGACCTGTTGAAGTTGTTCTACAACGAAAATTTACTCATATTTAAGTTGAATTTATGAATTCTTTTGCAAAACAAAGACGACTTGGTTCAACCGATACAACGTAGACTGCTTAACTTATTTTGTCAAATAGTCGCAGGTACGATCCCCGCACAGCGCACGGGAATATTGATTTGGGATTGGTGATTTTGAAATAAAGAATATATTTTATACGCATTCGGGCACAATAAAAAAAATGTTTGTACATTATAAGGTTATTTATAAGGTATACTAAGCTGTTGGTCGTAGTTACCACTTAATGTGGTAGTCGTCAAGCCAAGTTGGCGCTTCGATAAGTTCCAACAGCAGGTGGCAACAAACCTGCCTCCACCAATCCTAACTAGGTCCTATATAAAGCATAATATAGATGTTATTATTATTTATAAATTATCAATATTATTTATCATCATTACGCTGTTTAAAATAATATAGGAAACATTCACACCCCGGGATAATTCAACGGTAATACTCCTAAGTCTGCAGATACACGACGTTATAAAATAGATACGTGAAGAAGTGAGTTACCCCTAGAATAGGGTTGCCAACCATACTTTATAAGAACGTATCCTACGTTTTACTAAAACTACACTACTACTACTAAAAAGATATTCAAAATAGTTTATTTCTACTGTACTTTCTATGCAGTGTATTTTCTAAGGAGTGGAATATTATGTGCGTAAAAAGTCGAAACGTGTGACTGACAAAATCTCCTATGGTTCTGCCATTTAACCTTCATTGGGAGGGGCCTATGTCCAGCAGTGGATTGCAATAGGCTAATTTGATTGATTGATTTGATGAATGAGGTTTGTCGGTGATGAACACAAAAAGTAAATAAAAGGCAAACTTATCGGCAGTAAATGTAATAAATTACGAGATACGTGAACATTTCCATAAAAAAACTACCATACTGCCAAGGGCAAAAAAAAAATTTTTTTAAATCATTTGCGTGAATAAATAGCCGTGAAAGATATTTTTATATAATTTAGTCATCCCGCCAGATCCCAAGCGGAGTAGATAGACACGTTCTGTTTGGATTGTTTTCCTTACTTATAAGAGACACTTTATATTTCCTAAAAAAGGTGGCAAACTTTATCCCGAGACATGAGTCCACCGCTCCACCTACACTACCGAAAATGACTCGTCGGTCGGTGTTACTCGCTCTACACTCAAGTAATCCCAAGCTACACTTTTACCTCCCGTGTAATCTAAAATCAATAGAATACTAACACAGGTACGTTTAGACAGGTGGTTATTACTGCTATATGCATACCGAGTAGAAATTCTGTTTCTGTGATTACTATGATTATAAATAGCGCTAAAATTTTACGGTATTCTTATAAAAAAGGCGAGGCGCTCGTAGCTCTGCGTAGGCCCGGTATATGTGCTTAGAGCAAACAGATTGCCGTTAACGTAACACTGTCGAGTTAATATGCCATCCTTGACATACTATAAATTTGTTTAACCGATGTGAAGGTGACAGTGGTATTCTCCGATAAAGAGAATAACTACTCTGTATCTCAAAAAACCTGAGTTAAACCGCAACACAACTTAGTGAGCCACTACCTTAAATTCGCAAGATTTTTTTGCCATATACCGGGCACAATTCCAGACTCCGGAATGTACTGGGAAGTTTCCGTTAGAAAAACTACACTTGTCCGACCTAGGATTTGAACCCAGCACCTCGTGCTCACAAACCCATACGCTTTGCCAGTAGACCAACGAGGTAGGCGAGTCAGAATTTTGCAGCACATTTCTTTATCATCGTCATCAAATCATCATTTATGTATCTTTGGGCTCCTCCATCTATTCGTGAAAAACGCATCTCTACACAATTAATACAATAAAAATAACTTCTGTGTTACCAGTGATGACATATGGATCAGAGACGTGGTCTCTTACAATAGGTCTCATAAAAAAGCTCAAAGTTGCTCAGCGAGCTATAGAAAGAGCTATGCTCGGCGTTTCTCTACGTGATCGAATCAGGAATGAGGAGATTCGTAGAAGAACCAAGGTCACCGACATAGCCCTCAGGATTAGCATGCTGAAGTGGCAATGGGCTGGCCACATAGCGCGAAGATCGGACGGGCGTTGGGGCAGAAAGATTCTAGAGTGGAGACCACGTATTGGCAAGCGCAGCGTAGGACGACCGCCTGCCAGATGGACCGACGATCTTGTGAAAATCGCAGGAAATCGTTGGATGCAGGTGGCATCGGACCGGTTACGCTGGAAAGCGATTGGGGAGGCCTATGTTCAGCAGTGGACAAGTATAGGCTGAAATGATGATGATGAACTTCTCATTAATTTAGTACAAAGAATAGTCTCCAATTTTACGTCCATTACCCCGTCGTGTATGTTACGTCTACATTGTTCTTGTGAATCGAATTTGCGTATTCAGCTATGTTCCACAGTAAAACGCAGGCCTTCTTGGCGGTGAGGTTCACGCTGGCATTTCCCAATCGCATTTATATTCAGAATATAGATAGGAATGCCCTATAACCTACGCCCCTATTCGAGGACTTGGACCAATATTCAACGCGGCAAATTCTACAGACAGTAGAATTACGTTAACGTAATTATGTCATGTTAGATATTTCACAGAGAAAAAAGTAAACAAAAATTATATTTTTTTTAAGTCAAGCCTTTACTGATAACACACGACGGATATATTTTACTTAGGTGAAAAGTTCCATTGGCCTCATCTAGGAACTCTATAAAATAGTTTAAAATTATTAATTACCTCAAATCTTTTTATGATGTTGGTTTTTAGTCACTAACTTGGCTTTTGAACTCGTTGACTATGATTCGATCGAACTAATTCGAAATACATAAGATATCGCTGTGCTCTTATTTTTCGGGCCGTCTATTGGACTGTCACCTTTAACCTTATACAAATAATACATCGGATTAAAACAACGAAGCCGTTATGTTATTCTTAATTATATCTTATATTATAACTTAATGATTTCAATACGAGTATTCCGAATTCCGCTTCCTCAGGTTAACTCCCGTATGGCCAGACGTGCTCCTACCTATGCACTTGTTAACACCTATAATAATATTTTCAAGATAATAAACATAAAAAACTGTTCCTTGTATTTGTGCAAATCTATGGTCAAGAATATGTTGTTAAATATTGGATACGACGACACCGAGAAACTTATTCGAAAGTTGGGCCACAGTCAAATCAACCGCATAGTTTATAAACATGATCATAGAACCCAACTTAGTAAACAAGATGCGCGCGCGCGCACATTCTGAGGCACACAAGGTACACAAGTATTAATTACAACTTTTGTTTTATTTTCTTTTATTATTCTCCGTCTATCCGTCTCGCGTTAGTAATTGTGACTATATTAAGTTTACTCATAGTTTAATTCTACTGGATCCCAAGATACAGACAAGAACTCACTTAGTTGCTATGTCTTTTTGCACTCGATTATATGTATGCAATATTCATTATTAGTGTTTAATAAGTATGCCTGCATATTAGCTTCTCCCCATTTAGAGAGCCATTAATTTCCATGACATGATACTATTGTAACTGTTTAGCACCATTAAGGGGCCACGGCGAAAAAAAAGGTGTTTTGTGTTCCATGAACTTCAAGAAGAGACTAGAGACTTAATATTTTGGAATATGATTTTAACTGGATATTTTAGAATCTAGTAAATGGAATCTAAAGACATTTTTACTGCTTTACATTTTCTGAGTCCGACGCGAAATGCTAAAGAACTGATCTAAAGAATTTTCTTAAAACATAGCAAATAATTGTAGCAAAGTTCCTATAAAGCAGTTTTTTATTTCTATTATTATTTATTTTTATTCTAGGTCGGACAAGTGTCGTTTTTCTAACGAAAACTTCCTAGTGCGAGTCCGGGGTCTGGAATTGCGCCCGGTAATGGCAATAGGCTCGCCCCCTATTACATGGGACCTAACATCGTCGGCGAAACGTGGGTGTACTCAGTACACCTCTGCCACCCCCGCTTGTGGAATATAGGTGTGACGGTGTGTTTTTATTTCATAGTACAGTTTTTTTAGCAAATTATAAAATCTGTTTTTGCACATACGTCGTTTATTTCCGAGCGCGAGCTCAATTTATCCGTCCCTTATTATTCTTTTTGCATCACTGTCACTCTACCAGTCGATAAATGGTCGATCGCGGTAAGCCCTTAAGCAGACATAAGCTACAAAGAGTTTAACATGAACAGATTAATGTTAGCGTAACGTTATCAAGTTGATGCGTCATCCTTTTCACACACACAAATTTACTTAATATAGATGAACGTAACAGCACTCTGTCTCGATAACGTCACACTTACATCAGTCTATTCGTGCTCAAACCGCGATGTCAAAGTAAACGTATATATTGCAATAATTTATAATGGGAAGGTCTGTAAGGAAAGAACTTGTTGGAACACTGTACTAGCCTAGTCCGCAGATAGATTTTAAAGGGGATTAAATTTGTTCTGTGAGTTTAAAATTCATATTCAACTTAAGCAAACCTTCCAACTCTAGCGACAAAATATAGTGACTCACGGGAACAATAACAATATTCAGAGGTATAATGTCAGTTCCACGTGCGCGAAGTATTAAATAGTTGCCTCGAGGAAACTTGGGTTGACAAACTTTTATTTATATGAAATATTTCGGATGGAGAACATTTTTACAGTACAAAATATTACAACTGTAACTATATATTAGTTTGGTTAGTATAAATCAGAGAAAATAATTCAAGAACATGTTATTAACGACTATCTTTGACTGTCTTGTTGATCTAGTGGCGTATAATGTAGCAATTGCGAATCCTAGGTTCATCATCATCATCAGCCTATAGCAGCCCACTGCTGGACATAGGCCTCTCCAAGTGCACGCCACTGGGTACGATCCTCGGCTACTCGCATCCAGTTTCTGCCAGCCGTCGTACGAAGATCATCGCTCCACCTAGCCTGAGGGCGTCCTGAATTACGTTTGCCAGTCCGTGGTCTCCACTCAAGAACTCGTTTGTCCCAGTGGTTATCGGTTCTTCGGCTAACGTGACCGGCCCATTGCCACTTCAGCTCACTTATCCAGTGGGTTATGTCGATTACTTTGGTTCTCTGTCGAATGACTTCGTTCCGGATTCTATCCTTCAGAGAAACTCCGAGCATAGCCCTTTCCATAGCTCGCTGAGTGATATAGGCTAGTCCCTTCTCACATGGGACAACATTGTCAGTGAAAAGTGACCCACTTGGAGAATTAAGGTTATTTTATTTTATTAACGATTTACGACACCTAAGTCTATACCATAAAAAGTCATAAACTATTAAGTACATACACATTATATACACTCTAAAAACATTATTTTCTTTTCGGGCGGTGTAGTAGAAAAATAATATTAACAACAATAAAAATATTTTCAGATACGAACAAAAATAAATACTGCTTTTCTCTTGGGCAGCCAATCAGCGGGATGTTTTTTCTGTCGATATTACTGAAACAACGAAAATATCCTTGGGGGATGATTTTCATTGCAATGCGCAAACAACGTTCACGAAAAATTATTATAATTATGAAATAAAATCTTAGAATAAATATACATAAGAAGCCGCGAGCGCGCATCAAATTGAAGGAACGAATACGACTTCCTATGGGATGAGTTTGACGCTTACGCGCTCTGTGAATGTCGTATGAAATAACGTGTTCAGCGCGATTATACCGTCTTGTGTCGTTTCTACCAGTAAAAATAAGGGCTCAAACAGAAACAGGATAGGATCACATTTCATACTCACTATTTATTATTTAAATATTAAATTATTTCTTCCGTCTGGAATTGTCGCAGTAAAAGTCGCGTCCATTTTGTTAGTGTTGCTTTTATTGTCTAAATACCTTATTAGTTGTAATATTAAATACTGTGAGAGTCGAGGAAGCCAGAGAGGTATGTAAGGAAAGAACCTGTTGGAACTCTGTACTCTCTGCCTACCCCGCAAGGGATCTGGCGTGAGGTTATAGATAGATAGATAGATAGATTAAATACTAATAATTTAGCTAACCACTGCATAATGGTTTACATACAGTTACAATGACGAAAATATATTTTCCATACATTAAATTACTAAAACCCTTAATAATTCAAGTATTCCTTGAACTTAATATGTATAACAATACACATTACTGCAACAATTAATTCAGAAAGTGTATATAAAGTGGTTAATCATACCGCGCAACCAACATTACGCGAGTGGGAAATGCGGCGAGTGCGGGACGTTTTTTGAATTTTTGGCTTCACCGCGCGGCGTGCAGTTACGACTGGACGCGGCTTCTGGTTTAAATTTAATATAATAAAAAATCTTTTATAAAAAAAGGTAAACCGACTTCAAAAAGCAAAAAAATAAATATTTGAAGTCGGTGCTGGTTGGTGCAGTCGGTTACTTGGCACCGACTTCAAATATTTATTTTTTTGCTTTTTGAAGTCGGTTTACCTTTTTTTATAAAAGATTTTTATTTTACAATTTTAAGTGACCAGTGAATTATTCTATAGTAGGGTACCTATAGGATTGACGTAATACCCATAATATCTCAATTTACACATGCCTATTGTTTGTCTTTAAGGAGTTCCCTGGTGTATCTTCTAAGTCCAAGGTCCAATGTCAATAAAATTAATATGGGACCACCTTGGAGATATACTGAACCCAATGAAAAAAAAAATATCAAAATCGGTCCACAATTGACGGAAATATCGCTGAACATACATTAAAAAAAAAAAAAAAAAAAAAAAAAAAGCATACATACAACCGAACATAGAACCTCCTCCTTTTTGAAGTCGGTTAAAAATACAGATTCATCATTATCAGCCGAAAGACGTCCACTGCTGGACAAAGATCGCCACGACGACCAGCCCTGTGCTGTACGCATTCTGCTTTTATCTGCGACTTCACAAATACAAATTCGGATACTATTTTCAAATTGTAATACCTACTTCTGCCATCACCAGAAGATATGTTGATGGATGTTGGAGTAGGTCTCTGACGGTATAGTGGCCCCGAAAGGGATATCGCAATAGTGGAAGGCCGGGACAAAAATTACCTGGCTAAGATTGGCTCAGGATAGGGATATGTGACGTAAGAGTTATAAGGCTTATGGGTGGAATAGCTGGAAACGATGATGTTAATCACAAATTTAGAAACATCAAACGTATCTTTAAAATCAAAAGCTGTATATTATTATTACAAGTTTTTATCTAACTTGCTCTATTCGTATGTCTGTTTCTGTTTCTGGTTCAATTTGGTGATACACTAATCAAACATATGCTGGTATCCGATTGCAATACTATGTTCCCATCGCTGACCAGAGCTGGCCTGATAATGAAGCCGGAAGGTGGCCATGGAAATATGTCAACTACATAACATAACCCAGTCGTGTTTGGGCTCGGTGAATTTATTTTAACAAGTACCATAGACCAAGATGGTGAGTAGATTTTGATGGTTAAGCCGGAAAGAAGCTATAGGAACTTTTTAACTGAGCAAGATATCTCTGTTTTGTTTTCACAAAAGACTGCTTTTAAAAAGATTAAATTTATAATAAAAATATATAGGAGTCGGTGATCTGACAAAGCTGTTATTACACTTTGTTACATCCTATACAGTGCGACAAGGATCTTTTGGCCCGTGGATGACATTGACAGGGGGTGGTGGTGTGAAATTTGGGTTACCATTTCGTAAAAATTTCCCACTTCCATGGAAATATTTAAACGGGTGGGTCCGCACGGTTTTTAATCAAAAAAGAACTTGGGTCATAGGAAACGACTACACTTGATGACAGCGTTAGTTCCGATTTTGCCCGGGGGCAAAAAATCCTTGTACGACTGTATATTTCAATCTGTATATTTAAAACTCACAGTGTTATGAAGTCAGAGGTTATACGCACAAATAGTTTGCAATCGGAGGAGGTACATAAGGGGGACGCAGCGTGAAGTCGGGCCGACGTGCTCCGCATTTCGTGTCCCCCGCGGGCAGCCCGAACGTTATTTGCTTTTTTTATTACCGCATCCATATTTCAACACGAACGCCCTCAACAATATTTGGAAGTACTGAGAGCACTAATGCGTGCGTGGAAGGAAAAATGATATCGGCCCTCTGTTCAATATTCCTGATGTGCACGGCAATGGCACAGTAGGATAGTTATTTTAACGTATCGGGTGTACGTACATACATTATGGACGCTACGATATATACATTCGACGATTCCAATTTAAATATCGGGGGATGATAAGTAAAACTGGCTACATACTATTTTTTCAAAAAATATTGCATTAGTTTAATGTTGACTTATAAAATGACATCGATACCTGGTAAAAAAGGATTTTAATACAAAAATATATATTTAACATCTTTTTTCAGTGAACTACAAATACCGAATATTTTTTATTTATCAATTCGAGATATACGATGAAGTTTAAATGTCTCTCGATATGTATGTACGGTAATATTTTTCCTTAGGTCGTTTCAATATAACCTATTGTTTTCATACCTAAAATACAATGTTTTATTTAGTATTAGAAACTTGTATAATTCAATTAAGTCTTAAAATCGAAAATCGAGAATATTTAAAAATGATGATTATGTCCTATATGCATATAACCACACAAGTAAAATCGTTTGTATTGTATTTGTTCTTCTATTGCTTCAAGAAATAGATCATGATTTCTTTCTAATGATCAATTGACCGTTTCGGTTGGTCATTTTATACAGACATACAATTTTTTACTAACCAGTCAATCTATATTAGTCTTTATTAATAACGTACAGACGATATAATTGCATATCCCATCGCCCTTCATTAAACGAAAGTCATTAATTCCTATATTATTGTATTGTAATGCGGCTAAACGTGATATCTGTATGCATAAGGAGCGTTAGGAATAAATCACGACCGTTTGCTAATAACGGACTATTATCTGTGGGTTTTATCCACAACCATCTCCATACTAAATATTCAACTCCAATTGTCGTATTAGTATGCTGCACAGTTCTTGCTGGCTAATCCGAAACAGCCATAGCTAATGATATACCTGCCAGTATAATGTTATAAATGTACGTGTAAAGTTTGCTGGAAATCTAGAGCATTTACAATCTAGCGGTAGAATTACATGTGGATAGAGTTGCGATAAAGGTCGTTACCATGATTGTATAAGAGAACCCTTTTGGATGATGTGTGAATGATCTGTGCTGAAGGCCGCAGAACATTCGCAGCTTCATCGGACAAGAGGGCGATTGTACAACCATTACGCTACAGAAGGACAAGGAGGCAACTAGCTCAAGGGTGCCTCAAGGAGGAACGAGTTTCGGCTTAGGCTGTCGCTATGGGAGAGGGCGAATACTAAGCGTCTGGATATGGTGCTCTGCACCGGCCGACGGGCAAGGGATTTTTCGAAATAGTCGGCGAGGTCGGTGTCTGATCGTTCTTTTGAAATACATTAAGCTCGTAATGCGCATAGGGTATAGACCTTTTCAGGGCTTATACAGGCGGCAAGGCTTGACATATGTCACGGATTCGGTCACTCTAGGCGTGAGATAACCGATCGTCTTAAGTACCAGCATCACTTTTTTTCCATGACACAACTGCTTGGCACAACCAGCCGTGCTATAGCGTGTGACAAAAATTTGACACGAGATAACTTATTTCCGTTGCATCGACTATAAACAAGGCTATTTTGTTTTTCATACAAGTTTCGAACACGAGCCGATCACTGTTCATGCTAAGGCCTCTGAGAGAGGGCTATTTTACGGTTATAATAATACAGCAACGTACATGCCAGTAAAATAGGCTTAGCAGCTAAAATCTTTTGAAATTTATTCTTGTATTCCTCTTTCTTTATATCTATTATAAGAATTTCCTATTCGCTCTTGTAGGCTAAGTTTTAGTTAGGCATTTATGCATTTAGGCATGGTTCATATTTATCAACATGTACACCAGGCAGTAAAAGACAAACATTGAGCCACTAACACAAGGACTGCGCTTCACTATTCCGATCGGCATAAAGCCCATATTTCATTTCATACGCAATCACAACATAGTGCAGTGTACCATAGAGATATTATTTAAGTGTGACTGAGAGTATACCGTTGATTTGAACTAGTTGTAAGAAACGAATCATTTGAGAGAGTGATATATTTAGAGAGAGAAAGATATTTAAGCCGACCTAGGTGTCTAAAAGAACTGACTCCCCAATTCTACTTACAAAATTCCGCTAAAATCTTAGCAGCTGCCGATGATATAATTTTGATGATTAATCTGATGTTTTCCGATCTATCCGATATCTAGTAGTAGGTACGCGAAAAAAGGAGAAAAGATTGACGTTAGCGTGACGCCAGCGAATAAGCGGGCTGGCACGTTTGTGTATATTTGACAAATTGTAGTATGACAAGATTGTATATCATAATTAGCATCGTTAGCGTCACGCTAACTGCAATGTTTTCGTGCTAACCCCTCTGACGCCGTTGATGAGCAGCGGTTGAGATTCAGTTTTAGCAGTTTGGTTTTTAAATTTGGTCCCGGGATTTTCATACAACGTACGTAACAAAAATTCAATTAAACACAGAGAGTAATGAAATAAATGAAATCTTACTATAAAATCACAAAGTGAGATAGATACCCTAACTACGAACTATAAGCTTAGCTTTTTATTCCTCCTAGTACAGACAAGGTACCGACATAAGTGCAAGCACATAGCAACTACGAACAGCTATAATCTAATCTGCGATAAAAGGTACATGGCTGAGGTAACTCTGTGGAATAGGATTATATCGCCTTGCTATATTTACCACGGACATTGGCTACCTCATTTAGGTAAAAGCATGAACATAAAATCCAGCCAAGAGAGAATCGTAGGTACGAGCGAACAATCGTTACAGAGAATATCGGTTTATTTACATGCGTAAAGATACATCTCCAAACAGAAGTATTCATTCGCGAGCGATTCGTCGTGAGCCTTATGCGAGCGTTCACGTGATTACAAATTTTCGATTGCAGACTGTTACAGAAAGTACATCAATAACACTTGATTTCATAAAGCGGCATTACCACTAATGAATTACTTATTTCATTGTAAAAGGACATTGTTCTGCGCCCATACAGGATTTGCCCCAGAAACAACAGCAATGAAAAAATACTTGTATTATTACAAATCACCCATAAATTCTCTTAAGGCATTTATTATTAAACGGACAAGCGGGGGAATTGCAATATTGCACAAAAAGTATTAGGTTTTGACATTATAATTCAGTGGCCATTAATACATATGGGGTTATATTGTGTGTTGACATTCAGTAAAGATATCGGTGACTTTGATATAAGTACTAAGTACTTACAATACTTTGAAATATCCGTTTTAGATTGCAAATTGTCCGTGAGATATTTGCCATTATTTTAATAAAATAGATAACTAATGCTGGGATGGTTCAAACTTTTGTTGGTTCTGGGGCAATTTTCGACACGTCCCTTGACGTAATTATGTTTTGTGCAATAATTTAATGTTTAATTACCATCGATTAACATCGTCTTTAAAATAGGGATACCTCTGTGACTGGGCCTAAGTATTTGGCTGCGAGAAATAACGTTAACCACAAAGGCTGGTGTTTGTTGGATCATACTCACCTTTTGCTCATGTAAAGTACTAAATTAAATATATCCAGGCAATCGAATGTTCGTTCCGCGGAAATTATTGCGGTGGAGATGCAGCTTTACAGGATTACAGGAAATAAATTCATGAATTCGAGAGGGAGTATTTTTAACTGTAAATCCTACTTCCTACTAATATTATAAATGTGAATCATTTATATTGTGCTGTTTGATTCGTTTATTGTTTGAAATTGGATGAGATTTAGCTGGGGTACTTTATAAGTCGAAATAATTATAATATGTTATAGGTTACACAAATTTTATAAAAAAAATCGCGCGTCTCTAATCTTATCTAGATTCTTGTAAATTTTGTGTGAAGAGTGTATACAAAAACTGAGTGTATAACGTCAAATTGATCGTGCTAAGGCTTCTGTTTATAACAGCCGATGTAACCATGCGGGATCTTATTTAATCTAATTGTTTCAGTTTGCAACCAGTTCGCACGTGGTGTGGTCGCCATGATGGGCGCCGTAACTCCTGACTCCTTCGACACTTTGCATTCGTACACCAACACCTTCCAGATGCCTTTCGTCACTCCATGGTTCCCGGAGAAGGTAACTAGATTTACTCAATATTACAATATTCTAGCTATCTGCGAGGTGTAATAAGTAGGTAGTTAAACAATCGGCAACTGTATCGATTGCAACTATTTTAACACCGTCACGCCTATATTACTCAAGCGACCCCGCTTGGGTAATATAGGCGAACATGGCAGAGGTGTACTGTACCCACTTTTCGCCGACGGTATTAGGTCCGATGTAGTAGGGGGCGGGCCCATTTCCATATTGCCATATAACTATTTTAACTGTATGCTAAATATGTTTATACTTAAATTTGCTAAAATTGCTATAACTTATTCCTATCGTTCCCGGATTCTGTTTTATTACGGCGATGCGGCAGGTTTTGAAGTTGATTTGGATGTCTAAGTTCTTAAAAAAACGGTAATTAACTCTGTAAAACTGGAACTTTAGTTTGGTAATGAATTTGTATAGCAAAAATCTAATTGGGGTGTCTGAGGTCTTAAGCCATTTAAATTACACAAGAACAGAGTTCCAATAGGTTCTTTTCTAACAAACCTCTCTTGCTTTCTTCATTTCGACAGTTCTCCAATATTGTATTAAGAACAAAAATATTTATAAAAAATTTAACTTTATTTCTTCGCAATCAAAATTGAAACATATTCAAACTTTGAATGCGAAGAAACTCTTGGAACTCTTTACCCTCTGCCTACCCCGCAAGGGATTTGGCGTGATATAGATAGGTTGCGAAGAAATAAATTTTAATTTGTGAACAAAGAACACTAATATTGTTTGGTAAAACTATGATAATCAAAAGGACGAGGTGTGAATTTAAGCACGCTTCACGTTGACCTTAGAACTCCGGTAATAATAAGTTTATTATAGCGCAGTAGGCAGGAAACTTATTAAAATGTATGAACCAAATTACCTTTATTTTACTTAGAATTGGGGTGATCCATAAAGTTTTCTTCTAGACCGTTTTTATAATTGAAAAATTGAATAATATTGTTTCATTTTCTTTTAAAAAAGGCCCTCTTCAGGTAAGATATCGTAAGCGGAATGTCAAGCATTTCCTAGAAAAATATTTGCTATTCAGTGGATACAAATTCAGTGGATACAAATTCCCACGGGAACGGAAAAACAACTATCTTCCAAAGACGCAAATACCATTGTCTTCATCGTTTTAATTTTGTCCAAGCAATTTTTGAACCCTCTTAGTCTCCGTACGTTTTCAAGTCTCGTACCCTATTGGGAACCGTATTAATAATTCAGTAAATACTTTTTCCAGTGAGGGTCCACACTCAGCGAAACTTCACTTTTCTTGTAAAATATCGGAAGAATCTATACGACATCAAATCATATGACAACCATGTTGCACGTCATATCAGTTCAAAGCATAGGGGGCCGTAAACTGTGTTCATTTTAGTAAGTCGACGAAGAGAATGAAGAGAGAATAATAAAAAGAACTTCTCTTTTTAACATACATTATTAATATTACTAGATCCTTTACTGCATTTAGGAATGAAGATCTATTAAAAATAAGACTACCTACAAAATCTTAAGATGTTTTTCATGTATTATTAGTCATAATAATTAGGTAGTATTATAATTTACAACTTTTGATTTATTGCATTTCTTTCTATTTTTAAATATGTTTGGTCATATATTTTATCTTAGCTTGCATTTTGGTAAAAACTTTGGACATAACTTTTGGTTTTCTTTATTATTAAGAATAAGGCATACATCTTTTATTTTCTAGTCAAAAACGTATCTAGAACAAGAAAAGAACAAGAATTGTAGTTCAATCTGCAATAATAACGAACTATTAGTGCTCCCGGCCAAGACGCCGCTGCACAGTGAAACTACACAAAAGTTTTTTATTTGTTTAATAGAATTAGTACTCGTCTACGTTTCAGTAGGCAAGCATCAATAGGCTACGAAAAGTGCTCTCCGTTCTACCACTTTGCCGTTAAAAAATATATTTACCGGTTACCAAAATAACTCACTGCCGCAGTTTATATACTTCTGCTTCCAGCTTTAAGTCCACTTACCTCAACCGTGCCACGGTTTATATTCTCCTTCTGCTAGTTTTAAATGGATTTCCCTAAATACTAACGCTGTTTATATTCCCACGCTGCTGTTACATGTCCACTTCCCTGAATACTACCGCACTTTATTCTCGCGTTGCCAGTTTTAAGTCCACTTTCCAAAACACTGCCCCGGTTTATATTCTCCCGCTGCCAGTTTTAAGTTTACTTCCTCAAGTATTTAGGGAAGTGAATTTAAAAGTATTGAATTTAAAACGACAGTATTGCCGGGTTTCATATTATCTCGCTGCCACTTATATGCTCATTTCTTTGCTTACTGCCGCGTCAGTTGCTAGAGGGATTCGAGGTAAAGCGCTCGGTCAATTTAAAAGAATGAAAATAATTCTACCAAGGTTAGGTGCTCCCTTGGCGATTCACGATTAATTCGTGTAACAATGAATGAATGAGGAAAATATGATAATGTTGCCTTTTGTGAGAATTTGACTATCTAACCTTTATATATGTGGAAGTATATAGTACTTCATTATTAGTTTCTCAAATTTTGTTAGTCATTATGGACTCATCTGAGGATTATATTAGTGACAATAGAACTTATTTCTTTTATAGTCAAAAATTTGATAATTGACAACTATCAACGTCCTATAATCCTGCTCTTGAGTTGATTTATTATTGTTAATTTCTTGAGATTCCGCGAAATCAAGCTATACTACAAACTCAACACTACCAAAGATCTAGCATTTATATTATTCTGATTTAAATAAGTTTTCCATTATCTCCACTATAAATAATTCATAACATTAAATAAAAGAAGCCAGATTGCTTTGTGCAAAGCTGCGCACTAGCCACAGCGTAATTTCCTAAGCAGAAAGTTTCATCAGGAAATTGTCACTTTAGTCTGAGCATTTAGAAAGTCATTACATTCTGTCGACCTCTTGACGGGCTACTGTGCTTTCTTAATAGCACTGGGAGATCTGAGGGCAGGAAAAGTTGGACGTTAGCAAGGCACTAGCGAGTTCATATGCGATACTTGTCACACTACGAATTTACTAAATAAAGGTAAACGTGACAGCACGCTTACTCTTTTAGTGCTTAGCGCTTAGCTCTAATGTCCGGTTTCAATATTTAACTCAAGGATAGATTTGCTTACTAAGAATAAAAATTTGACATATTTTGTACGAAAAATCTATCAAAATTCTACTGGCAGTAAGCAAATCTATCCTTGAGTTGAATATTGAAACCGACCATAAGAGTATCGAGTCGTTATGCTATACTTTTCACACTGCAATATCTATATACATCCGAGGAGGGATCAAAAAGTAGTGAGAATGAGATAGAATATAATGACTATTGATAACTTAATAATTTATTTTTCAACATAGTTTCCGTGTCTCTCTACACACCGAGTCCAGCGCTTTTCCAAGGCTTCAATCCCTTTCACAAAAAAGTTTTGTCTTGGTCCTGCAAAAAGCTCTCCACGGCATCCATCACCTTGTTATCGTCTTCGTACCTGTTTCCCCTTAAGTATTTTTTTAATTTGGGGAACAGATAAAAATCGCTAGCCGCCAGATCTGGTGAATAAGGGGGGTGATCAACCAATTCGAAGCCAGCTTGCTGAATGGCAGCCATCGCAACTGCCGACCTGTGCGCGGGTGCGTTGTCGTGATGAAACAGCACGCCCCTTCGAAGTTTCCCTCTCCTTTTCTCTTTGATGGCATTCCTCAACTTAGGAATTAAAGCTGCATAATATTGGCCTGTAATAGTGGTTCTACGCTCCAGGTAATCAATCAACAATATTCCTTCTGAGTCCCAAAATATTGAGGTCATAACCTTGCCAGCCGATGCCACGACACGAAACTTCTTCGGGGTCGGTGATGATGGCCATTTCCATTGCAAAGATTGCTGTTTTGTCTCGGGATCAAAATGATGGACCCATGTTTCGTCCATTGTTAAGAAACGAGACAAAAAGTTTTCAGAATCTTCTTGAAACTTGTCCAACAATATCTTCGAAATGTCAAGTCGATTTTGTTTCTGACTGTCGGTTAACATTTTCGGCACCTATCTTGCGGAGACTTTTCTCATATTCAAAGATAGTTTCAATATGGATTGAATACTTCCATATGAAATGCCCATTTCTTGAATTAAGTATCGGATGGTAACTCTTCGATCGCTCAATACAATTTTCTCGACTTTCGCAACATTTTCTTGGGTGACTGACGTCGATGGAGGGCCGCAACGATGTTAGTCTTCCGTGCTCGTTCTCCCTACTCGAAATTGAGAAGCCCACCTTGCGACAGTGGAATACGGCGGAGCAGACTCTCCTAATGTTGCCTCCAAATCGCAATGAATCTCTTGCGTTGTTAACTTTTTTAAACAGAGGTATTTAATAACGGCTCGCACTTCGTTTTCCTCCATTTTCGAGAACACGTTCCGACACGAAGCAAACAAATGACTACATTCAGAAAAAAAACAAAAGAGAATCGAAGATTTTTTTTTATTAATATTACAAATATGTATCTGAGCTATGCCTGCCAGTATTTTTTTTTTACCCAGGAGTATGTCGTTCTCACTACTTTTTGATCCCTCCTAGTATAATACCTAGTATATACATATAATAAAACAGTAAGGAAGTCGTGTCTGTACATGGAATATTTTTAGGAAATAACAAGCCAGGGGTATCATACTATCGATGTAGAAGCCATTTCTACAATTTTCGTGTCTGTTTGTCTGTCTGTCTGTCTGTAGGAAGGTATGAACCGGCATCAAGCAAAAAACTACCAGGCAGCCGTTGATGAAACTTTGCATGCAGATGCCTTAAAATATTGGCTAACGTATTGTATAGTACTTATCCCGGAAAATTAAAAGGTTTTTCCATATAAGACGATAAGCAAAACATTGAATTTCTAAAAATACACTTCTAACCTGTTCGATGGATTTCAATGAAATTTTGTGTAATTGTAACCTGTACAAAAGGTCACAACTCTGTAGACTTATATTTTCGAAAAACTTAACATTTTTTGAGGAAAGAGAGTAAAGTCGATATTAATTTATCATTCATTGTTCCAAAACTACTTTTCAGATGCCAATGAAACTTAGCATAGAGATATTTCATATGACATACAACATAGTTAATATTTATGTTTTCAGGAATTCAAACACATTGTAGGGAAAAGTGAAGCATCTATATCTCTACATACTACATATAATAAAACTGTAAGGAAGTCATATCTGTGAGTCTATTTTTTGGAAATAATAACCCACGGATATCATTCTATTGATGTAGAAGCCAATTCTAAAATTTTTGGTTATAATGTCTGTTTGTCTGTCTATCTATCTGTTCAAGGGTATGAACCATCATAACGCAAAAACTACCAGGCGGATTTTGATAAAACTTTGCACGCGGATATCTTAAAATGTTGGATAACACATTAAATAGTATTTATACCGGAAAATCAAAAGGTCTTTTTCACAGAATACACAAATAATCGTAACATTGAATTTCTAAAAAGACACTTGACTCCAAACCTGTTTAATGGATTTCAATAAAAATTTTAAATAGTTGTAGCCTGTGCTAAGGATCGTAACCCTGTATACTCATGTTTTACGAAAAATCTAACAGTTTTTGAGGAAAAAAAAAAAATCGATTTTGATAAATCATTCATTGTTCCAAAACAACTTAAGCTACTAGATTGTCGCGGGATAAACCACAAAACTTTATTACTGTTTGGCCCGAACTGCAATATTACGACGTAAACTATGTGATTATGCCCACACATGAATTCCTCCATCAATTAGATCGTCTCCTCACGAAAAACTTTTCAGTATTTAAAAGCACTCACTAGAAATTATTCATACACGTTTGATTTGCATGAACCGATGATGCATTCAGGATTGTTTCTTCCGCAGAGAACTCTAACGATGAATGGGCCGGATACTAAACTTTAACGACGATAAATATCTTACGAGAAGACTAACACAAAATGAACTGACAAAACTTTGCTACATACTTAACTGGCAATGTACCGTTTTAAGATATCATTACGCTAGATTACACTCTTTATCAGAGTAGGTAAAGAAGGTTTAAATCAGAAATATAAATCTTAATTAAAAAATATAAATATATAAACTGACAATCCTTCTTAAAAAGGAAGGTATTGTATGTTTTTTTTGATAAGGTGTTAGTGGTGTGTGTTGAATAAGATCGCACTATAGTTAAGTTTATATTTTACAAAGAACACCTGCGCGGGCTAAGTGGGGCTAAGACTGAACCCGGTAAGATATAGTTGATAGAGAAATATGTCTGGTGAAAGTTGACAAAATATACAATACTTCCACACGGTATATAACACGGTTCTTCCGGGATAGGCGTTATTTCTTCATATTAAAATGGCAGAATAGATCTTACTAACACTTTCAAGGTGTTTTAGGTCTCAAAATTCGAGATACTTTTTATCCCGAAAAGAATCACGGTTCTTGCGACATAGCTGGCTAAACGAATTTAATTGAAACTTGAGGTGTTTTACATCGTAAAATGCAGCAAAACACTTTTTATCTCGAAAATACATAGTATAGCAATATATACGTCTTCTGCGGAATATCTATTATTTCTTCATACTAAAAGGGATAAACGGATTATAAAGAAACTTAATATGAAAGAAACTACACAGATACACATTGCGAAAGTGGAAAGATGTAGATATCGGAGAAGACCTAGACTATTTTACCATGACCAAATATACCGTATCTTATCCAAGGGCAAAGCAAGAGTGGAGGACGGCAGAAAGGTCTGTAAGGAAAGAACCTGTTGAAACTCTGTACTATCTGCCTACCCCTGACGTTACGATATAGTTTCATATATATATATATATATATATATATATATATATATATATGCCAAAATGGCCCGTCTAAGTGGTATATAAATTTGAAATGGGTAAAATTGTTCCACAACGAAATATTCTCATTTTTCAACTGACTTTATAAAAACTTATGCAAAACAATGACGACTCGGTTTAAGCGATAAAACGTAGACTACTTAATTCACTTTGTCAAATAGTCGCAGGTACGATCCCGCACGGCTCAAAGGGATAATAAATTGGGAGTTTAAAAATAAAGAAGAAATTTTAAGCGTATACAGGTCCAATAATAAAATGTTCGTTGGTCCGTGTTACCATACAGAACGGCAAAACCGATTTTAAATAGAGTATCACTAAAAAATGGAGGAAATTTCAGAGATTGTTTAAGACTACTTTTTAGCTCGGTAAATGCAAGGTTCCTGGGGGATACTTGATTTCCTATCTCCATATTGACACGGCAAAACGGATTTAAAATAAACTAAATATAAAGGTGTCTCTTCAGTCTTGGATTATTCCGGCTATCCATAAAAAATCCTAAATACCTATGTCAAATTACAAAAGAAACGCGTGAGGGTTACAGCTAGTACTAAATAAAGATGAAAGTGGTAGTACGTTTTCTAGATGGCGTCGTGGTAACGTCAACAGGTTTGTGCTTAGCCTTTTGGATACGTAAACTTCTACGAAGATCAAAAGTATATCTACCATTATGCCCTATGACGATCAAAGGTATATCAGTATGTTTATTTTATGATCATCATTTTCTTAATCATTTCCCGTGCTTAGAACTCTGTACTCTCTGCCTACCCCACAAGAGCTCTGGCGTGATGATATAAATTTCCTCTGCTTTATCTGGAGTTGACACTAAATGTGTTATCCATTGTTAGGTTTGGCATTATTTATACGACCGGTCGCCCGCGTTTAGATAAAAGGTCAATTTGCAAAAGTGCACTTTTGGTAAGATAGCTACTATACATCTACCTTGATCGGGATTTCAAGAATTCAATTGACTAGAGCTGCTGTAAATGCCATAGATACGGCCTTTCCAAAGAGTATACTAATTCTTTTAACGGTACCCAAAATTCTGGAATAGTGCCTCGTAACCACTATTTGCGACATTTATTGCTGGATTTGGTCGGCTTTTACGACATACTGATTTTGCGCGTGTGTTAGGAAAGTATTATATTCAATCTCCATCTCGGATGTTATTTTTATTTAGAATTGGATAATCAGCTCATTGTGTTTATACCACTAAAAAGCCATCGTGTATATTATAGTTAGGTATGCGATGGGCTTAATTCATTTAAAGTTTTCGGTACCACAATCTTTAAGTGTTATTACATTCCATAAACATTTTCCCTAGGTGATCCCGCCATCGTCAGGGCTGGTTGACTACGCAGTGAGCATGAGACCTGATTACCACCGAGCCGTTATCGACACTATCACCCACTACGGCTGGAGAAATGTCATCTACATTTACGACTCCCATGATGGTAAGTAACAAACCAGTTTACATAATACACATACAGGGTTACTTGTATAGAAGACCACATTACTAATATTATTAACAAGAACTTTTGTTCTGAGATTTTTTAAGTTTAGCAACACTCGATACTCGACAAAATGTATGGACAATGTGGATGGCGCAACGTCCACTAAAATTCATTGGATGACTGAATTGATAAATTTCAATACACTTCTTCCTCCACTTGAATCCATCATGCCAATCAATGGATTCGTATATACTCAAGAATGCACTTAGGCTAAAAAAATGCGAGGGAGTAAAACGCAATGCTAGAATGGAAGCAGGGTCATAACAGCCTGCTATTAGAACTGATGAAATCTCTTAGACGATCCAATTTAACACCTTAACGACAACTACAGGACTTCCAAAGCACGCAGAGGTCTGAAATTGGAATTGTGACAAACGATCACCCATCTTAGACTGATGAAGCTGAATATTTATACTTTGTTGACCAATCAAATCAATGTATTGTTAACGCTCACAACTGAATAGGTAAAGTGCTAGTGTAAACTAAAACATAAGACACAGTGTCTTATTTTTGCTGAATGACACGATTGAACTAATCCATCGCTAAGATAACCAGGGTCCTGCAAGGCTATAAGCACCTCATTTGTCAAAAACGTTTCACTATTTCGTACTATCGTCTTCACTTTTGCGATGCGCTAACGTCTACCATTCCGAGTAAATGTTTTCTATTTCATCGTACATACCTCTTACTTTTTGTCGTGCTGAGGGCTTAGCATGAAGACATTCACGTAAGCGTGATGATTTCGAGTTAATATGCCATCCATTTCAAACAACAAATTAAATAAATACAGTTGAACGTGATAGCACGCTTTCTCGATAGTGTTACGCTCATACTAGCACTCTCGACGTATTTCCTTTGCATATACGTACATAAGAGAGCTTTTTAACATAGCTATGAGTTCGTAGTAAGTGTCATAGTTATTGCTTACTTTAAATTACAGCGCATTTTAACTCCGTTCTGGTTTCCGCGCACACCATCTCATTTTCATCATTAAAATGTCAGACAAAAATTTAAAATGCAAACTGCCGATGCAACATCGCTGAACAATGACAATAATTTAATTATTGACACAAAGTAACACCAGGCTTTTGTTTATTCGACGTTTTATTTATACAGATATTATGTTCACTCATTAATATTCCTGACTGTGAAAAGTATTAAAATGGGCAAATGTTACGCCTTTATTTCTGAGGGAAAGAAGGCGAATTTTTAAAGTGGCCGCGTCTGGAATGTTAATTCAAGCCGAGGAGGTAAAATATTTTGAACTCTCTTCTACGAATAATGAGTGCAGTATTTACAATAACGAGTTGATTTCGGATTCGTGACGCGGATCCCTAATTTGGCGATACGTTATTTTTTCCTTCCATTCTAAGGTACACGAAGATACTGCCGAAATTTAGGGAGTTTAAATGTAACGGGTTTTATTTTATTCCTTAATTAGGTACTGGAACAATTCCTGTCTTATTTGTTTGTTGTAAAAATAAACCCTGCTTAAGAATGAGCTGGACGTGATTTTGTCCATTAACATTAACGATGTTCTTGTAGTCTTGTTTTGTATCATTAGCCAAAGCAATTCTAAACTTGACTTCTAAGGTCAGGGTTTTGTTCTACATAATAAAATTAGAAATAGAAAGTAAAAGGAGAAACAAGAACGACTAGATACGAAAGACCTATTTCATAAAATTATTATATCCAAGAAAATAACTTTACCAAATGTAAGGGAACAACAAAAAATGTCTTAAACCCACCTTATTTCCATACTTTCATTGAAGTGATAGCTCTGCATACGACCATTATTATTCATGACATACCTGAGACAAGGATTCTTAATTTCATACACCACCAGTCACCGGGTAGGGGCGCGCTGCCCCGATGCCATTTCAATAAATAAGGTTCGTCCCTAAACTACGATATATTTTTGTGATATTCTTGACTTTGCCACAGCCCATATTTCATCGAAAAGTGTAATTTGACTTAAAACCTTTTCGAGCCCTACCAATATAATAGCCTTAGTACCGTTTTACAGACATATATTCAATAGTATACCAACATTAACTTGTGTATTTTAATACACGTCGTATCTATAGACATTTAATTACTTAGTTTTAAAAATTTACTTAGCCGAGTAATGTTATGTGTTTAAAATTCTATACTTAGCTAATGTAACTAACTTTTGATATTTCTTACTTTTGACAGTTTCTCACCTATATAATAAAAAATATGTACAAAGTAAATACTTCTGTAAAAGTAACTCTTTGGTCATGTTTATAGATACGGGTTTCAGTCTCTCTAGACGCACTGAAATGGAAAAGTAAAGATGTTTATCGACTGCATAAATGTAATATAATATAAGTAAAAAAATATATTAAGGGCAAAATTTTCTTTATACCTATCTATTTTATCACCCCAGAATCTTGGCGGAGAAGCAAAGTACAGAGTTCCAACGAGTTCTTTCTTTATAGCTATATATTTTCCTCTCTCGCTTTCTCCACTCTCATAGTGGTTCCATACTCGCTCGCCGGTTACGGAAACTCTTGACTTGCCCTTGAGATAAAAGACTATCTATTTAGTAATTGTAAGATAGTCTAGGTCTTCCTCGGTACCTACATTCTTCCATTGTCGCGTTACCGTCTCATCGAACATCTATTTTAGATTTTATAATTTTATAATCTTGTAAATTAAGTTCGTTACGTAACGTTGTCTTAATTGAAAAATGTACTGTCTGTAGTGTATTTACATCGTAATATAATCCCATCAAAAATACGCAATTACCAATAATTTCAAGACAAAAAAAAAGAAATAAAAAGTATTTGTATAAAAAAAAACACCAATATCATGCCATAAATAAGATTTTTTTGAGAGGCGTAGTCAGAGATCTGATGCGACGTTAAATTCATTTTATGTCACAGTCATAGGATCACCTTCGAGAAAGAAGCACTTTGCAGACGGAAAAGCCCATTTACATATAAAATGTGGTTGCAAAGCAGTAAGTACCTACCTGACGTGGTTCGTACTTACAGAGCTATACAAACTCTTAGAAATACTTGTATTACTATTGGGGGAACATCCAACGCGTATTTTAAAAGCTATTGTTCATAGTGGTTGGTACTTAATTCCTCTGTTTTCTTGTTGTGGATGAGTTTATCAGACATACCAATTTCGAAAATATTTAAATAATTGTAGGCTGTTTTACGCTTTCCCTGTGAAGGGCGTGGTGAGGTCACTTTTTACGGTGAGGGCAGCTTTTATCAATTCTATAGGTATTTTCATAGTTATTTTGTTGAATACTATAAGATATAAGATCAATCATGATTATTTAATTAATAAACAAATACTACAACGTTCCAATATAGTAAAGGACTTGGGAATTTTAATGGATATGAAGCTTTCTTTCAGGGCTCATTACCAATACTTGACAGCAAGGGCCAATCAACTAACAGGTTTCGTTATCAGATCAGCGAAAGGTTTAAGGGAACCCAGTAGTTCACTTCTACTATTCTCTGCTATAGTAAGAAACATTCTTGAGTATGCTAGTGAAATATGGTCCCCGTATTATAAAGTACATATAAATGAAGTCGAAAGTGTACAGAGAATGTTTACTAGATTATTGTGTTATCGATAAAAAGAGGGTCGCTCAAATCTAACTTATGAAATGCGATTATCTCAACTCAAAATTCAGACGTTAGAGAATCGTCGAAAATATATTGACTTGATATATCTTTATAAAATTTTACATGCAAAAATAGACTCTCCGGAATTACTTTCCCAATTATTTTCTTTTAAACGTAGCCCCACACTAGGAGTTATTCCTGTGTCGTGGGTGCGTTTACAAACATGAAAATTCATATACACAAATACCCAGACCGGAACAAATAATTGTCAACTCACAAAGATTGGTCCCGTGCGGGATCGATTCCCGCGACTTTTAGACACATTTGGCGGAGCAGCTTAAGCTCTTAACCACTGCGCTAAATCGTCCGTCAAATTAGCTTTAACACAAGATACAGAGCCCGTAGATCTAATGAAACTAATCTCTTTGCCCTAGTAGTTTACAAAAACACTATTTCGTACTATAATCCACTGGTACAAACGCTTCGTCTGTACAATGATTTAGCCAAGTCCAAAAATAGCGTCGATATTTTTGAAATATCACTTGCAAAATTTAATAAAATTGTCAAAGATGTCATTTATGCTACATGCTCTGTAATATTATGTTACCCATCCTTATAAATATTGTGTTTTTATGTAATTAGATTTGTACCTGGTTCTGTGTTTCTTCTTGGATAGTGTGTTTACTTCATACTTATTTTAATTTTTTTGTTAGTTACTTTATTTTATTTAGCTGAACGCACATGTTTTGGATTACAATCCAGATCTAGGCTATTACTTTAGAACTAAGTGTTATGTTTGATTGTAATCTGTGTTGTGTGCCAAATAAAAACAAAAAAAATCTTCAAAACTTCAAAAGAACGAGCGTGGGAAGCCTTAGAAAAGAAAAGATTATTCTGGAAATAAAACGCTTACAGTTCAAAAGGGATATACGGTTTTCTTTACAATATTAAACTCAGAAATAATACTCCCACAAATAAAAAGAAAATCAGGGGTTTTGTACAAAATTTTGCAACCTATTCCATCTAAATGTATGAAACTGCCGATTTTTTATCATTTCCGGTAAATCTCGCCATAACCAAAGTTGCTCGTTAATTCGTGATGGCATGACAACAATAAATTAAAACACGATTGCTATCAGTCATTCAAAATGAGAAAATAAAAAAAAACTAAATTTTAAATAAGTTTTTTTAATAAGATTAATAGATGTGAAAAAATCTAAACGAAACACAACATTCTGTGTAATACCTGTTGAACTCAATTCTAGCTTCCGGACTGATACTGAATTCTTTTTTCGAGTGTCTACATTTTGTCCGAATCCAGGACCTCGTTATCGTAAGCGCATTATTCCTCAATATCCCGAAAACCGCTCGGTAAATTTTAATAATTGTTCGTGTACGAGTATCACGGTATCCAATAGCAGTTTTAATTAATATCGTTATAATATCATCACCACCTTGTATAAAGATTCAAACCTAACACTTAAATCAGTCGCTAACTCAAATAAAGTCACAAACACGAAAATCCACATTAAAAGCGAATCGTCTTCACAGTAGAAATAAAAACGAAAAGACATTAAAAGCAAGTGCGGATGTCGTAGCAGGAGCCGGGAGTTGCTTGCGCCGGAACCAGTCCAGATGCTAAAGAGCCACTGTATAAAAACCAGCTTTAAGTTGGTACTCCCAGTTACACAAGTAACTGAACAATCTGAATTTTTAAATCGGAAATATTCTATATTGCAAGCTTTTATATAACTTGTAATGTTCGTATGTCTGACTGTCTTTCCGGTTCAAACCTTATGATTCGTTTTTCAAGCTCTTGCGGGTAGCCCTTTAAGTTAATATTTAGGTTTAGGTTTAAAGAACTTTATTCCTCATAAGAACATACATCGTTCACTTAAATGAGATTATAAGGTAAAATCTTAAGACTATAATTATCACTTTGACGTCGTCGTCGAGTCTCAGACACTACACAAATTTCGTATTGATCCACAAGTCCTAGTATATCATTATTTACTGTTTTATTAATATTTCTCGTATATTTATTTCTTAAGTTTAGTTTTGAATACATTAATCCTGCTGCAGTCTTTTAATTTATTTAGTAAGTTATTGTATAGTTGCGCTCCCTCAAACACTATTGTTCTTTTCCCGTAAGTTATTGTACGTGAGTTGTATTTTGTTCCTATTCCTTAACTAGTGTTTAATATTTGCCATACGTATATAAAGTCGATGACAATGCAATAATGGTACCATGGAGCTGTTTTGATGATGGAGTCAGAAAGTGGCTATAGGATCATATGAACTATACAACGCAACCTTCTTGTGTTTAGGCTTGTTAGATTGGTATTGACGAGTACTTTACTACCAGATAGGTTCAGGGTCTGATTATAAAGCCGAAAGGTGGCTAATGGAACCACCCGACTACTCAATATAACCTCACCGTGTTTGGGCTCGTTAGATTTGTCTTGACGAATAATTTACCCGTATAGTGTCCAAGGTCTGATGATGGAGCCGAAAGGAAGCCATAGGCATTTCGCAACTAAAAAAATATAAAATTTTATTTTAACCCTAGGTGTTATCCGTGGAGACATGATCGCTTACAATGGGCCTCATAATAAGGCTCAAAGAGAAATGGAGAATGTTAGGCTTGGAATTCCTCTACGAAATCGGTTAATAAGAAACGTAGAGATCCGCAGGAGACCCAAAGTCTGCTGACATAGCCTTCAGAATTGACATATCTAAGTGGCAGCGGTATATTTTTAGGGTTTCGTACGAAATCCTTATAGGATCACTTCGTTGTCCGTCTGTCCGACGGTTATCTCCTTTTTAAGAATTTTTTCTCAGGAACGGCTAGAGGTATTAGGTTGAAATTTATACCAAATACGAAGGTCTACGGTCCCCTACTAGTGTAAAAAATGAAGGTTCTAAGTAAACCCAAACAAAAGATATGGCCATTTAAAGTCACTCATGAGAAATTATATAGCACTTCCTGTTTACCTAGAATCATGGAATTTGGCAAGAAGCAAGGTTTAAAAGTACAAGTTAAGAAAGAAATCCGATATTTGTCAATTTATAACTATAACATATAAAAAATAATTATTTTCCTTCAAATCTGATGAAAAATTAAAATAGCGCTGTTTAATGACTACTTTACACACTACAACAATGCTTCTTTGTCTATATGCTATCAGTGACATTTTGTGAAACTATTTTGATTTGTGGTCAATAAATATTTATTCACACACACACACGGAGATGGCGCCACAGATCTGAGAGATCTATGGCGCCATCTCCGTGTGTGTGTCCATCTGTGTACGGTATAGGACGTAAATTGGATCAGATCGTCAATTTATTCTTTTATTTTTATATAGTTTGAATGAAAATTAAATGTTATTAATTTAATAACGATAAAATTTTATTAAGAAAGAGCACTTTATTAAAAGGTATTTTTATGGACTGCCTGGTTGAACAAGTATGTACAGTAAAAGGCGTTTAGAGATCGCAGAGGATCACGTACAAATTGTAGGGCGAGCAAAATGTAGTTTTACTATAGAAAATTTCCCAGTATCCGGAGTCCGAAGTGGTGCCCGGTATAATAGCAATAGCCTCGCCCCTATTACATTGGCACGTTACATTCTCAGCAATAAGTTGGTGTGCGCACATAGTACACCTCTTAGCCACTCCCGCTTGGAGAATGTAAGCGTCCCGGTGTATGTAAATTTTTTATACGGAAATAATTGAATATTAACGTTGTTCATTTAAATTGTAAAATATATAAAAATAAACATCGTCACACCTGCATTCCCCAAGTTCGGATGTTAGGTATCATGCAATAGGGGGGCAAGCCTAATGTTATTATATCGGGCACAATGCCAGTTGACACTGGAAATATTTCTATCTAAAAATTACATTTGTTCGAATCCCAGATTCGAACCCGGACCCCGTGATCGCTACGCGCATTACGACTAACGAGGTATAGGTAGCTTTTTAGAAGCTTTTGTGTTCGTATGTCTCTCTGTCTTTTTGGTTCAAATCTTGTAATCCATTTTCAAGCACTTCGGGTATTTTATTTATTAGTTTTATTTTATTTTATTAAGATATCCAATAGCGTTCGACAATAGAAAGCATGTATTTGACTGAGCTGAAATTTAGCATACGTATGTAAGTTCGGTGACAATGCAATAATATAGTACATACCATGAACCCAGCTCCAGAACAGTCTTTTTAATGGGGTCAAAAGGTGGCCATGGGAACATGTCAACTACAAAACATAACCACCTCGTGTTTAGGCTTGTTAGATTGGTATTGACAAGTACTATACAACCAGATGATGTTTAGGATCGGTTAGGGTAGGTAGGTGAAGTGGCAAGGTGACCAACGGAACTACCAAAATACTAAACATACCTCCGACGGGTTAGAGTTCATTGGATTTGTCTTTACGAGTTCTGTAGACCCTGATGGTGTCCAGGATCTGATGATGGAACCGAAGAGTGGCTAACGGAACTACCCAACTACTCAACATAATCTAACCATGTTTGGGCTCATTGGATTTGTCTTAACGAGTTCTCTAGACCCGACGTAACTACAATTTGCCGCTGAAACTGGCCGAAACTGAACCCGGTACGAAATCCTCAGAGCGCGAGTCCTACTTGCACTTGTCCAGTTATTTGTTGATATAATGACCATTGGGACAGAAAGGTTCTCGAGTGGCGACCTCGTACGATGTAGATTCAACGTGGAGTGGGTATGTATTCAAGGTGGACCAATAATCTGGTAAAGATCGCAGGTAAAAGCTAAATGTGTGCAGTATGCTGCACACATAACCGGTCGTGGTGGACATCCTTGCAGGCAGCCTTTGCCTGCAGTTTCACTTTCTCCTGACGATGATGCTCGCGACTTCACTCGTGTTTATTTTTTAATTTGATAAGATACAAGGTATTTTAAGTAAATTCGTTACAGTCAAACCAAATATTAGCAACGACTTTAAATATTACTTCCGTAATAAAAAACATGTAAGCGATTTGAAAAACTACATATGGTCAGTGACTTACGTAGCTGACCGTACGTAGCACGTAGCGTAAGCAAACGCACCACTAAAAATAATCTATACTGAAACCTTATCGCTTAAGTTTCGTTTGAATAAACGAATAATGTTTGTGAATACCGTCTTTGGATGCTAAAAATAAACATAGAAAAATAAAAATGAGACATAACGGCGAAGATATTTGCTTAATACTACGAGTTTTGTTGAAAAAATATGAGATATTTACGTAGATGGTGTTTCAACAGAAATGTTTTTACAGATAAATTTTGGGTAAAGTTCTTAAAGGATTTTCATATATATTTTATAGTAAATTTGATCGTCACTTACTACGCGATTATTATGCAACCAAATTTTGGATTAACTTGACGATAAAACTGATTGAGCTTGAGCAGTTCCTTAATCAGCAATTCCTAAAAACATGTTATGTAACACAATTATGTGAAAAAGGTCAAAACGAAAAATCAAAAAGGCTAGTTCAATAAAACAAATTAAGTTGATAACTAGTTTCTTACCGGATCTTTCCAGTTGAGGCCGTATTCCAATCCCGTTGGGGATGTAAGAATGCGATAATTTTGAAGTATGTGAGTGATTTTTATTAGCCTATACACATAAATAGTTTTTTACTTTGACTTATCAGTTTTGCTCGTATCATCTGCGTCTATTTTAGATTTTTATATGCATGTCCGCGTTCAGCTTGTAATCAACGAAAAGTCTCATAAAAACTTAAATACAATAATTATTTTGAAGCACATAATTATCGCTTGTTGGCAGTCGTAGCCCTCAATATATTAATGTAGCGATAACCGCGGTATTCATGGTCTTCTTCTTAGCGTTTCGAGTGCAAATATGATACAATTAAAAACGGCCACATTAACTGAAGACCACATTTTCGGAAGCAGACATCAAGTCTTGCTGCATGCAGGTATTAGGGCACGCAGGACACAATATAAGTTAAGACACCGTTTGGGTTGTACCACACAAAGACTCCAGATTGGTGCTGTCAGTGAATTCCCAACTGAGCATGTTTTCCTTGCTCCAACCGACCTGGGTCCGAAGTCTATTAAAAGACTTCCGGTCAGTTAAGCTGCGTTCGTCTTAGTCGGCCTGATAGGAGTGACCGTTTGTAGTGGTAATTTTTAAGCTTCTCCGTGTTTTGGATGGTGATAGTCAGTAAGTTAATCAGTTCCAACAAAAGGCAGCCACAAACTTGCTCGTGAAGGCCGGTTTGTGACCTCAGCCTGTATTCCTACACTCACATAGTCCGTCTTTCACACGCCCGGTCATGGAGACTCTTGACTATATTTTTTTATTAGGACTAAGCCCGCCACACATTCCCACCATTGTAACTCCTGTAAGCCAGTATCCACAATGGTCGCCTTAAATGACACAAGGGTTTGAACCTTGGGGTGTCCAGGAGAGCGTCTTAAATGTCTTGGAACCCGTAAGAAAAAGAGGAGGAGTAGTAAAAATAAAATCTAACTCTCGACTATAAACGTAAGTATCAAAAATGCAATAATTCTTAAAGTATCGTAATATCTACATATAGGTAGTATGTAAAGAACCTGTTAGAACTCTGTACTCTCTGCCTACCCCGCAAGGAATCTGGCGTAATGATATAGACAAATAGATAGACAGATTTAAAATGTGAGAGTTATAAATAAACTTTTATTTTGAATTACCACTATATTAATTCACATTCATATTTATTTGGTGGTATATTTTAAGAAGTAAGATTACAATCTACCAAACAAAATATCGGGAGTAACGGAAATAAGTAGGGTAGAGATCGGGGTAGCAACCGTGGCGGAAAAGATGGCTGCGATATCCAAATAACACCCTTCTCAGAATGTCTGTCACATCCAAGTCGATCCATACATACGACACCAATTTGAAGAACAATCTATCTATTATGTCAGGGATTTGCAATTGCAATTTTTTACCAATAAAATATATGTCAATTTTAAGTCTAATCAAGTATAATGCTACAAGGATCTTTTCGTTCATGAATGACATCAAGGGGTCGTTGGTGTAATATTGAGGTTAACATTTAATAAAATTTCCCTACTGTCAAGGAGATACGAGTATATCAACAGGTAAGTCAAAGAGCTCGGGCAAATTTTATAGCAAACGACTTTTATAGCAACTCTGCGACTATCATGAAGTGACATTTCACTTGATGACAGCGTTAGTTTCGATTTTGGCCGCAGGCTAAAAGATCCTTGTACGACTGCATCTGACAATTTAAGTTTTGGCACATTTCTCTCTTGACAAATAAAGGAAGTTTGTGATAGAAGTCACAATAGCACATAACCTAAGCACCTAACCTAAATAGGTAAGGTTAGGTGCAATAATGATCCCGAGGAGGACGGCGGCGTGGTGTGGCCCACGTCACCGTGAGCACCGCGTCGATGCGGGGGGAAGCGTGTCATCAAGTCTCCTACCGATGGCGGGCTCATCAGAGCGCGGCACAAGAGGGGCACCGGTGCGTTCCATACGAAGATCCCGGAGCCCCTCTAAAGTGCTGATGTCGGCCACCCTGGGATTTTTAGTTGGTAGGAATCCGACACGCCCCGCGAGCTTCCCCCGAGGCTCGCGGAAGTCCTATGAAGGATAAAATAGAATAGAATACACTTTATTGTACACCAACATAAGCAGAGAACAACAAACAAAGAAAATAAAATATACACATATATATGGTAGCACAATTGGCGGATTTTCCCCAGGTAAAAAAAATGGTGCGATAATAAACAAGAGGGACACAAAATAACACGTTGTTTTGTTTTTACCAACACCTAGTTTTTACCAACCCCGAAATAGATAGGTAAGCTAAATCAGCTGAGTGGTACGTCCTTGGATGCCTACTTTGAAACAACTTAAAATCTATCTATCTCTAACATCACTCCAGATCCCTCGCAGGGTAGGCAGAGACTACAGAGTTCCAACAGGTTCTTTCCTTACATACTTCTCTGGCTTCCTCGACTCTCATAGTTCGTCTCATACACGCTCGCCGGTTACGGAGACTCTTGACTTTTCCTTCAGATAAGACTCGGTTTATTTGGTCGTGGTAAGATAGTCTAGGTCTTCGCCGGTACCTACCTCCTTCCACTTTCACATTGTATATTTGTTTTGTCATTCTTTCCTCTGGTATTCTTTCTATATGCCCGAACCAACGGAGCATGCCTTTTCTCATCTTTACACCGATACTATCTTTCATACCCACTCGCTTTCTTACTACGTTGTTGCTAATGCGGTCGGTCAGTTTCACTCCGCACATCTTCCGCAGAGCTCGCATTTCTACCGCATTTATCCTACTTTCATTCTCCTTTTTACATACCCAGCTCTCGCTACCATATAACAGCGTTCGGACAAGAACTCCGTTATGTATGGCCAGCTGCGCCTTATGGCATAAGTGCCGGCTCCCAAGTAACTTTCCTATCGCACCATTCACTCTGTTCCCTGCACTCACTCTTCTCTCTATGTCAGCGGTGTATTTCCCATGCTTACTGAAGTCGCATCCAAGATATAGAAACTCATTCACTTGTTCCGGCACATGGTTACCAACCACAATCCTTGCATTCGTTCTGGTGTCTTCCCTTTCAAAAACCATAAAACAACTTAAAAATTAAATTTATTTTACCATCAGTCAGATTTATCCCATAAATGGTCAGTAGAGAGAGAGAGAGAGAGTTTTAAAAGGCCATCCTTACATATCCCTCTAGACTCTTACACTTATGCATTTGCCAGTTTCGATATCTATTATAAAAACATTAAAATACTATTTAGAAAAAACGTAGCGTCACAGTAAGTTTTATTACTGTATCATGGGTGCGTTTACAAACATGAAAATTCAAAAACAAATTTTTGTGGGTCACACAAAGATTTATCCCGTGCGGGGATCGAATAAGGGACTATTCGACCCAGTGGGTGGAGCGGCTAAAGCTCTTATAGGTATTACTAACGTCAATGACCTTGACACCAGTGAATAGTGTGCCCGGAGCACCCAAAATGCAGGTTTATTTCAAATTTTATTTATTTATTTAATTCAACGTAAAGATTACATCATATGAAAATATGCTATAAAGGTGTGACATAAACTCATTCAAGTTTTACTGCACACCAGTAATAAATAAAAGCTATCTTACATTACAGCAGCATATTACAATTAAATATACATTTTCACACACAACAAAGGAAAAAAAAAGAAAAAAAATGAAAATGGAGGTACTTAAATAAATTCTTGATATAAAAACTTGTTTGTGACGAGTTCAGTTCATTATACAGCATGTTTTTTTTTGCTTTCATCAGTACTATACACATTTTTGTATAATTTCTTATATAGAAGTAATAACAATATAAAAAAGGGTTTATATTAGTGTGCACTTAATTCCTGTTGGTCGGTTGTAAAAAGGTGTAAAAAGTATTTTTTAAATTTATATTTAATGTTTTGCCGTGTTGTGGCCTGTTTTAAAGCTATTGGTAATTGATTAATCAGATTAGGTATAATAAAATTTAGTGTTCTCTTACCATGTAGATTATTGTAACTTGGTAAGAGTAGCTTGGAGTTGCTAATACTGCGGGTTATTATATCGTTGGTAGAAGGAATTTTGACTTTTTTTAGGTCTTCATTAAAAAATTCTTCTGATAATAAAGCTAGCTTAACTTTTTCATGTATTGGTATGATTTCACAAAATTTGAATAAGTTGTGGTAATTATTATCATGTAACTTTTTTATATTAGTTGGAACAATAACTTTTAAAATTCGCAGTTGAAGTGAGTATATTTGATCGAGATGAGATTTAAAAGTCCTACCATAACTCGAGAGTCCGTACGAAATCACTGATTCAGCTAATGATTTATATAGTAGTAAAAGTGTTTTATATGGTATTCTTTGTTTAATGAGAGAGAATTTTGCTAGTATACCCCTCAGTCTATCGCACACATGATTAACGTGTTCTTTCCAATTAAACCTATTGTCAATAACAAGCCCTAAGTATGTTTGTTTGTCAACTAGTGCTATTGGATCACATGTACAGGATATCGTATTGGGACCATTATTGTTATGAAGACATTCGTGTTCATGTGCTTTCAATTTTGGCGTGTACGAACTTCTATTCTGGCTAGTGCTGATGTACATTAATTTTGTTTTGCTTGCATTAAGTACTAGACCTACGTCATTCGACCATTTCGACAGTATATCGAAATCGCTTTGGAGTTGACCAAGAGCCTCCTCTACAGTATCTCCAGCAGCCCCAAGACAGGTGTCATCTGCGAATTGATATATTTCACTATTTTTTATTGCATTCGGAAGACTGTTTACGTACGTTAAGTAGTGCAGTGGACCGAGTACCGACCCTTGTGCCGTACCGTCGGTCACTCTGACTACGCGACTGTCTTGGTTATTAATTCTTACTCTATATGTTCTATTGTACAGATAATTTTCACACCAGGCCAAAAGTTTACCTCTGATACCACTGTCGTTTAGACTTTGTAATAAAATGTCATGTCTAAGCGTGTCAAAAGCCCTACTATAGTCTACAAATACAACCAGCACATGCTTCCTCTTATCCAAGTGTGTATGTATACTATCTGTGAATTCTGATAGTAACTGTGTAGTATTCTTGTGAGGTTGGAAGCCAAACTGTTTGTTTGTCAATATTTTATTTTTCTCGTAAAAATCGTATATTTGTCTACATATAAATTTCTCTCCTACTTTATCAATAATAGGTAATATAGTTATTGGTCTGTAGTTCTTGTAATCTGTCTGGCTACCCTTTTTATATATAGGTCTAACTATCCCTGATTTTAGTTCTGTGGGATACTGACCGGTTTTTATGCTTATATTGATTAAATGAGCAATTACGGATTTCATTTTTGAACACAGTGCTTTTATGTCAATAGTTCTTATCCCATCTATTCCTGGAGATTTGTTACTGTGAACTGACTTAATAATTTTTTCAATAGAATTATCGTCAGCGGGCTTATGACGCAGAGTAACATTTGTCGAATATCTATATGTTGACTTGGCTAAGAGTGGCTTGGAGCAATTAGAGATCATTTGCTTGACACTATTTTCAAATGTATGTGCAAATTTATTTGCAATGTCCTTACCAGAGAAGCCCTGTTTTTCAAAACTGTTTTGTACGACCTGGTCTATGGATAATTTAATTCTACCAGTAATTCTATTTAAAATTTGCCAAAGATGTTTAGGGTTCTGTTTATTAAAAATAATTTCAGATTTTACGTTAATGTTCTTTGCCTTTTGAATAATCATATTAGCATAATTCCTTGCTTTATTGTACTTTTGTTTTATAATTAGGTTACTAGTATTTTTTATCCATTTTGAAAATAATTTGTCTCTATACTCACAGGCTTTAATAATTTCCTTATTAACCCAGTTATTGTTTCGACGAAAAATGTTGGATTTAAGTTTTACTTTGTATTCTGATTTACTATAGCAGTCTGTAAAGGTAGAGTGTATAAAATCATATAATTTTAATGGACATTTCATTTCATACGTTTGTTCCCATTGCACTTCATTAAGTAATTTATTGAGGTTTTTATTATTCCAACATATTTTGTATTTAGGAACACGCTGTATTGTTGTGCCTATGCAAGCGAGTATCAAAGCGCGGTGATCGGCTAGTGTCGTACCGATTGCCGCTGTGTAAAGGTCTTGTGTGCGGGACCTAGCGTATATGTGATCAATTGACGACTTACTTAATTTTCCATTCGAAACCTCAATTCTAGTATGTACCGTGATCCCACATAGAAGGCCCATATTATGTAACATGTTATTGTATTTATGTTTTATAGGGCTATCTCTTTGCAAATCAATGTTAATATCTCCTAGTAAGTAAAAATCTGTGTTTTTGTTAAATTTATCGATTACGGCGGAAAGTTCGTCAACAAAAAGGATTTTACTACAAGCCGGTGGACGGTATGCTGCACACAAGTTCGCCGAATAGTTCGATTGGGTGGTGATTGTACAAAGAATAGTTTCAAAGTATTTGGTTTTAAAGTTTTTGATACTACATTTATGTTTATTACTTACATATAATATAATACCACCACCCCTTCGAGACTTTCGCAAAGCTGTAAACATTTGGTAGCCGTCAATATTGTATAGGCAACTAATCCTGTCTGAAATATTAGCCTCAGTGAGTATGACGACGTCAAAACATTTATTAGCTGTAAGTAAACATTGTTCTAGTGATGAGAAGTTTTTGATCGTGGATCTAATGTTAAAGTGGATACACAATAGGCTTTGGTTTTGTATTGGTAAACAATTTAAAAAATCATTGACATTGGTAAGGTCTTTGATTTCATTAATTTCATTTAGTGAATTCGCCATTTATAAGCATGATATAAAATAATATTAGGGTACCTATAAGTATGACTTAGTATAGTTTATTCTGTCGTCTTGTTTGTAGCCAGGTTTTGTATGTCATTTATAGATCTTAGGGTGTAGGTTTTTTCCGTGTCATTCTTACGAGCTTTCACATACCCTCCTTTAAACCATATGTACTTAAAGTTCTGATTATTTTTTAACTCGTGTTTGGCGTTCCAGAAAATTTGCTTGTTTAGTTTTGTCATCGCTTCACGTACATACACCATGCTGGTTTTATCTTTATCCGTTGGGAAAATATCCGTTACCATAGTCTTTATGGATTTAGATGCCAGTATCCATTGCTGTTGAACATCTTCATTTTTGAGCTCCACTATTATATTTGTGGGTTTATCTTTTCTGCCTGGAAGCCTTCGTGCGTTCTTGATTTCCTCCTTGGGTTGATTGACTTTTACAGCCACTTTCTCGACCACTTGTTTTACATCTTCGTTATTTTGATATGGTACGTTTGCAATTTCTATATATTTCATAAGTTTCTCTTGTTCAATTTCTTGCAAACGTTGCTCAAGAGCACCTACACGAGTTTCCAAATTATTGTTTTTGTTGGTAAGTTCGATGTTCTTTCTTTCTAGGGCTTTTATAGTTTTTTTAAAGGCATTAATACATTCAATAATTTCATCCATTTTAGCGCTATGATACTGCATTGAGTGGTTTAGTTCACTCATTTCCTTCTTTATTGCCTTTTCGACTTCTTTCGTTATATTGCTGAGAAGCTTCTTTGCGTTAATTTGAACATGTGTATCATCTTCTTCATCCTCATCTTCTGGTATGATTATGGAAGAGTTACGTCTTGGTGTTTCCTGTTGGCACTCAAGACATGCCCACTCCAGGCTCGGGGTTGCCTTTACTGCCGCCATTTGTTTATTAGTTAAGCCCGTACATTTAGTATTAAGATGTACGATCCTCTCACATTTACTGCACTCCAGCCCTGGTACGGATTTCGTTATATTTTTTTTACATACATCACACTTGTTAGACATTGCGGGTATTCTCAACAGTAAGAAGCTTTGCGTGTGCCTTAGTCTTTAGATCGCGCGCGACTGATTCAGATATAATCGATTAAATGAGAAAAGGCATCCATACAAGTTATAGAGCATATCTTAAGCTTTTTTCGTGTACATTTTATACATATCCTATCTCCGATTGAATAGAAAATTTGCAATATCTTATCAAGATAGAGCTTTTTTCAAGTTAATACTATTTTTATTTTGGAAAATTGAATACGTAATTTTAAATTTTACTCCATACATTAAATGCTCGACCTTTTCATCTTCATTTTTATATATATTTCTCATAACAAATACGCAGTTCATTTATCTACAATCTTCTGTAAATAGGGCCTATTTTTGGGAGTAAAGGTTAGGTTCCCCCTTAACTACTGCGCCAAATCGTCCGCCCGTATAACGCGTGAACTTATCGTCCAACATATGAGATAATTATCACATAATGTTTCAGGGCTGGACCTATGTATGTGATACATTGCCTGAAATTGGTATGAAGGTCTTACGAAAGTTATAACTGTATTTGAAATGTAAGTACAATACATACAATGGAAAATATATTTTACAGCAATAATGTGATGTTAAGTGAGTCTGTGTCTATTTTTTCTAACGGTACATTAATGGCAAAGCGGCGACAGATATTGTGAACATAATCGTGCGCTATTTCAGTTCTAGTATTTTATTATTACGATTTCTGTGGATATAACACTATTTTTATTAAAAGGTATGATGTTTTAGGGTGATATATGTCTTTACCGTACATAATCAGACACCGATCTCGCCGGCGGGGTCGAAGAATCCCTTGCCCGCCGGCCAGTGCAGAGCATCAAGGCGAGACACCTAGTATATATCCTCCCTCATAGCAACTGCCCAAGCCGAGGCCCTCTTGCCCTTCTGGTTCGAGCGTAGTATTTGCACGCTCGCCCTCTTGTCCGGTGAAGCTGTGGCCCCGCGGCCCACAGCGTAGACCATTCACACACACACACAAGCACGCACGCACGCACGCACGCACACACACATACAGGCACGCACGCACACACGCACGCACGCACACACACACACGTCTCGACCGTTACCAGTAATTTCTAATTGATACCTAATGGTATCTATCTATATCATCACGCCAGATTCCTTGTGGGGTATGCAGTACAGAGTTCCAGATACTACATATTTGAAATAAATCCTAAATAAAGTTTAATGAAATGCTTACTGAAACAAATAGAAATGTTTGTTTTCCCGTCTGAAATTAGACTATTCGAAAATTATTCCGCTTACGAGTATACCGAAAATTTAACGTTTTAATAGTTGGAAGTTGATTCACTAACAGTTCGTGAATTTCTATATTATGGTCTAAATTGGGGGTGTAAACACTTACTGATATTTGCAAACCGTTGACGATATATTTTAAATCATCCGAAAGTAAACTTATTGTTTCAGTTTTTTACATTACTAATCCTACGTGAATTAATATATTAGGTCTACAACTTTGCTCCCGCCGTTTTTTTTTAATTTGAGGCTTTATTACTACAGAATGATTACATACATTAAGTTTCAAAGTCAAATGTCCATCGTTAGCTACCACTTTGGCCCATCTCTCGGGCAGCAGGCAAATCCCGCGGCGAAAAAATTATTTATCTTTCGATAAGATCCATGAGTCGATCCAATTTTTAACTTCTTCATACGAGCTGAAGTGCTGGTCAGCCAGGCTGTGTGCCATTTAGCGAAATAGGTGAAAATCAGATGGAGCAACATCTGGAGAGTACGGCGGGTGAGGTAAAATTTCCCATTTCAACGTTTCGACATATTTTTTCACCACTTTGGCAACGTGAGGTCTAGCATTATCATGCTGTAAAATAACCTTATCGTGTCTCTTGTTGTACTGTGGCCGTTTTTCTCTTAAAGCACGGCTCAGGCGCATCAATTGCGTTCTATTACGCTCACTTGTGATGGTTTCAGAAGCTCATAATAAATTACGCCTAGCTGGCCCTACCAAACGCAAAGCATAACATTTGAGCCATGGATATTCGGCCGAGATGTTGATGTAGCAGTATGACCGGGCAATCTCCATGATTTTCTGCGCTTGGGGTTATTGTAATGTACCCATTTTTCGTCCCCAGTAACAATACGATGGAGAAATCCCTTTCGCGTTTGCCTTTCCAGCAGCTGTTCACAAGCAAACAAACGTCACTCGACATCTCCTGGTTTCAACTCGTGGGGTACCCAATATCCTTCTTTCTGAATCATTCCCAACTGTTTCAGGCGTTTTGAAATTGCTTGCTGACTGATACCCAATGATTCTGATAATTGTTCTTGAGTTTGACATGATTCTTCACTAAGAATCGCCTCCAATGCTGCATCTTCAACAACTTTTTCCCGTCCACCACTAGGCCGGTCTTCGACAGCAAAATCGCCACTCTTAAAACGTTGGAACCATTCCCGACACGTTCTGTCACTAATAGCCGTTTTACAATAAGTATCTAAGATAATCCGGTGAGCCTCAGCCGCAGATTATTTTATATTGAAAAAAGAAGCAATACTTACTTACCCGCAAATGACGAGTATTCGGTTTAAATTCGGACATATTTATTAAAAATTTTAATATGATGCAAACACAAATTAAGTTATATCAAAGTAGGGTTATATTTACAAATGTCAAAACAAAGTGTTCGACATCTGTGATTAATATATTTCAACTACTACCGATTACTACAGCCATCTTTTGAAAATTAATAGAAAATAGATTAAAAGCTGAAGTTATTTTAAGAATGGAATACATAAATTAATGTAGAAACTTTGATTGTATATTTATTTTTGCACAAAAGACGCATGATCTTGCGATGATAAAATGTTTCCACAGTAAATCTGAACAGTTGCTTCCCACGCCACCCGCGCTTCGAGCCTCAGACCTCAAAGAGCTTTTCTAGACCCACGACTCTCCACATATGAAAACATCTATATTTGTGTTGTCATACCTAAAAAGGATTAAGTCTAGATGAAAGAGACAGCTCACATTCAATGCCCCTGACTACTTGACAATACTAAGAGATGAAGTAAATCCTAATG
This sequence comes from Phalera bucephala, assembly GCA_905147815.2. Lineage (NCBI taxonomy): Eukaryota > Metazoa > Arthropoda > Insecta > Lepidoptera > Notodontidae > Phalera > Phalera bucephala. Next base: position 17,284,325 of record LR990609.1, on the reverse strand, counting down.
AACATAGAGAAAAAATATATATAGTTTTCCCACCAAAAGTTGAAATAATAGCAGAGGGCTTACCACAAAAATATTGACGAAAGCGTGATGCATAGCATGACAAGGATGGCATATCAAATTGTCGTCACGCTAACATCAGTCTCGCGTATGCCCTTAAGACTCCAACGTCAGTCGAACGTGAGCCCTTAGGTCTTAAAAAGCTACTTAATCCACCAACAAATCGAGCAAATAGTGGTAGTCCAAGAAGTACTCTAGTGCCACATTGGGGGAGGGTCATTTAGACTGTGTATTACCGGTAACAGTGTTCATGTGAAAACCCCTTCGATAGCTCAGTTGCTGGTCCTGAGTTTTCTATCGGTTAGATTTGGGAGTCCAGGCACCGCAATCCCCAAATACAAGGTGAACCACTCACCTTGACTCGCCTCCCGAAGGTAGCTCCGCCGTGCACGGCTGCCTGGTTGTTTCAATCCTTTTATATTGATGTCTTTAGCATACCACCTTATTGTCCGAAATCTCACAAGTTGTTTTTCACAAATAAACCGACGAATAATGTAGTAATTTAAATATTTCCGGTAATCGATCAACACCCTTGCACCCGAATTCAATGTTGTAGTTTTCCAACTACCCTCATATTCCGAGTCGCAGTTTTTGCGGTCCACCCACATAATTGGTGAATCACAATGCCCGAACATCCCCCCGCCTAACCAAGACCCGTCTTGGTTCCTAATTATCTATGGGTAACCTACACAATTTAGAAATGGGCCTCATCAGGACACCGTTTTGAGTTTTCACTTCTGCAACCCGTACAACCCCGTCTTTACCTGGTAAAAGTTTGACTAACCGTCCGCGTTTCCAATGTAAAGGAGCTAAATTATCTTCTTTAATCAAAACCAAGTCATTGAGTTTAGGAGGTTCCGTCTGTGAGGTCCATTTGAACCGCTGTTGAAGAGTGTGTAGGTATTCATTTTTCCACCGAGACCAAAAGTGTTGAGACATCTTTTGAATTTGTTGAAACCGAGACAGCCGGTGCACACTGACATCGGTGTAAGGGTATTCAGGGAGAGCCACCAGTGGTTGTCCAATCAAAAGGTGCCCCGGAGTTAATACATCCAGATCCGCCGGATCCGTACTAAGCGGATATAACGGGCGAGAGTTCATGACGGCCTCCACCTTGGTGAAGAACGTGGTGAGCCCTTCGAACGTTAAACGTGCTTCGCCGAGCACACGCTTGACGTGTGTTTTTGCAGATTTAACCGCCGCCTCAAATAAACCGCCGTGGTTTGGACTCGAGGGCGCATTAAATAGCCATTTAATGTGATTCTTCGTCAAGTTCCGTTCAATTTCAGATTGGTTGTCCCGCAAGAAAACATACAATTCTTTTAAATATTTATCCGTGCCCGTATAATTTGTGCCACAATCCGACCGCACTAGTGAGGGTAGTCCTCGACGAGAAATAAATCGCGTAAACGCCGCTATAAAGGCTTCAACCGATAGTTGACTGACTACTTCCAAATGAACACATTTAGTACTTAAACATACGAAAATGCACAAAAAACATTTTTCTATCTTCGCGTTCCGTAGCGAGCTAGATTTAATATAAAATGGTCCGGCAAAGTCCGTACCGACTCCGAGAAACGGACGAACACCCTGTACACGATCTGCGGGCAGATCCGCCATGAAGGGTTGGACAGGTCGCGCCCGGGACCGGTAGCACTGTACGCATTTAAAGGTGATATGACGCGTCACGCGTCGAGCCGAAACAATCCAATAGGTCCGAGATAAAATGGCCGAAAGTGTATTTGCACCGACGTGACAAAATATTTTATGATAATGAGTTACCAATAGTTCCGTGAAGCGACCTTTGCCCGGTAGTAAAACAGGATGCCGCGCAGCGTACGGCAGCTCCGACGCACCTATTCTGCCGCCGACACGAAGCAACTGATCGTTATCAATGAATAAATTCAACCGCCGAAGTGAGCCCTTAATTGATTTCTTTGACTGAAGGGCCGAAATTTCTTCGTGAAAATATGTATTTTGTACAATTCGTATTAAATGTATGGTCGCGTTTCTACGTTCCGCAACTGAGAGATTACCGCCGAGTTTACATGTATTTTTACAATTATTAGCGAACCGTAGTGTGTACGCCGTTACATTTATTAATTTATCGTACGAACTGTACCGATCCAATAAATCGAATTCTGAATCGACGGTATTAAGGTTAACAACTTTAGCTTTCATGCCCGGTAACATGTCCGCCGGAAAGTCCGAGCACTCGCCGGGCCACCGGGCCGGGGGGTCCCGCAACCAGCGCGGCCCCCACCACAGCGGGTGCTGCAGCAGCTCGTCGGCTGTCGCGCCGCGCGACGCCACGTCCGCGCAGTTCATCTCGCCGGGGACATGTCTCCATAAAATATCTACTTTAGATGAAATAATTTGAGATACCCGATTTCCTTCAAACACTTGTAATTTATGTGGTGATGTTTTTAGCCACGCCAATACAATGGTACTATCACACCAACACACGACATCATCAATCGCAATGTCACTCTGCAGGGAGGGGACTATGTGGTTGATAAGCGTAGTCAATAGGGTCGCACCACTCAGCTCTAACTTAGGGATGGTCCGCTTTGTGTTTAATGGTGCCACCCGAGACTTAGCCATAAGCAACCGCATAAAGACATTACCGGCCTCATCCACCGACCGCAAATATACGACCGCAGAAAATCCTACCGATGATCCGTCACAAAACCCATGAACCGAATAACTGCTATTTTTATCCGGTTTCAGACATCTAGGTATTGTAATCTTTTGTAGATTAGGCAAATCCGAAACGATATCGCGCCACGCTCGCACTATATCCTGCGGCGCGGGAGCGTCCCAGTCTACCTTCCGTGAATTATCACCAGTGCTAAGCAATCGTTGTAGTAATAATTTAATTTTGAAAACAACCGGACACACCCATCCGAGAGGGTCGTAAAGGCGAGCCGTCAATGATAAAATACTGCGCCGAGTGACAGTAGTGTCCGTTGGTAGATTCAACTTATACGAAAAACTGTCTGACCTTGGGTTCCACTGTATACCTAAAACCTTCATAAATTCCGATCCGTCTGTATCCATGTTAAATGACTGAGCCGTCTCCAAATGATCCGCCGGCAAGTCGTCCAACAGTTCCGGTGCGTTCGACGACCACTTCCTGAGCTCGTAGCCCGCCGTGTGCATGAGCGCCACGAGCTCGTCCTTCAGATGCCGCGCGTCGCGCAGCGTGTCCGCGCCGCCGTTCAGATCGTCCACGTAACTGTTGTGACGCAGCAGCCGGGCCGCCCGCGGGAACCGGTGCTCCTCGTCACTCGCCAACTGATGTAAACACCGTATAGCGACGAATGGACTGGACTTTAACCCGTATGTGTTTGTGGTCAGCTCATAAACTACCAACGGTTCATCGGGTGACGAGCGCCAATATATTAATTGGTATTTCCGATCGTCCGGATGTATCCAGGTTTGCCGGAACATCATTTTCACATCCGTAGTGAACACAAACAGAGGCAACCGAAAATTAATTATAATTTGTGTGATGTCATTTTGAAGTCGTTCACCCGTGAACAAACAATCGTTGATGGACGCACCGGTGCTGGTGGGTACACTTCCGTCGAAAACTACCCGAATTTTTCCGACGTCGCCTAATTTTTTAAAAACACCGTGATGCGCAAGAAAATAATGTTCCTGTCCTGACGAAACATCAAATTTGGAAACCGTCATATGATCGAGTCTTAAATATTCCGACATAAATTCCACATATTTTTTTTTTAATTCTGGTAGCCGTTTCATTTTTCGTTCTAAGGCCGTAAATCGACGCAGGGCCGTCTCCTTAGATTCTCCCAACCGCTGTCGATCTGGCAACAGTGGTAATCTGACAACATATTTTCCGTCCGAGCCGCGTGAGGTAGTTGTAGAAAACAAATGTTCACATTCTAAGTCCGCCGGGTCCTTGATTTTCAGCCTGGGTGGTTCTTCCGATCGCCAAAATCTCTCGACCGCTTCAATTAATGTAACACCAACATTAACATTTGATTCCGAGTTATCATTTTTTAATGGTTGCGCCGGACCGAAAATCGCAAAATCAAAAATGGTGCCTAAAGCATACGGTCCATCAGTACCGAAATTCACCTTTTCACCATTTAAAATTTGACCTAATATGTCACATCCGAAAATTATGTCAACATTTGACATATTAAATGAACCGTCATCCGAAAATTTTATATGAGCAATTTGTTTACTAAACCTACGCGCTAAATATGAAGTTGGTTTCTTCAAAACCACCGCCGTAACCGATAACAAATAACTCGAATTTACCGGTTTAAAATAAAATTTAACAACATGACAACATTCATTGTTATTAAATCCGCCGACGCCTGTTAACGGTGTTTGGTTGTAATGTCGCCTTAAACCCAAACTTGCTACCAAATCACTCTTAATTATAGTGACTTGACTACCCAGGTCTAGCAGGCCTCTGGATTTGATAAAATCCCCCCGATTGGATTTTACTTCTACAATGACCGTGGGTAAGATGACATTATCCGCTAGCCGAGGTACCGAGGCGACATTACACGACTGTAATTGCTATTCCTGTGGCACACGCGGCACCACAGGACTCGACTGCCGCCCACCCCAATCAGTCCGCTCCCGGCGGTGTCGGGTCTCCCAGTCCCGCTGTTCCCGTGGGTCCGAATCACGCCCGTAACCATCCTTTAACTCGCGTACCCGGTCCATAGATCCCGCGGAACTATCACCACGCCGTGGATAACGCGAGTCTCGAACCGACGACCTAGGAGACGCGTGCCGTGACCGCCGCGACTGAGTAATAGGTGAGCGCCGCCGACCGCCCGTCGCTCTATCGCATTGCGCCGTAACAAATGCGCGCCGTGTATACGGCTCGCCGTCCGCCGGTGAGTCAGAGCGCGCAATGGACGTTGTACAAATTAGTTTGTTATGTCCGATATTTCCGCACCGACTGCATGGTACCTTGCGGGTACACGATGCCGCCAAATGAGTACCGAAGCACCGAAAGCATAAGAATTGTCTTTTAACCCAATCCTTACGTTTAGACCTGGACATGTCAGCAAATTTATAACAGCTGTCTATACCGTGCCCCGACCTCTGACAATAGCCACAGTCTTTAATACGGCCGTAGTTGTTCGCCCGTTCCCGCTGGTCCTGTGCTGGTGGTTCCGTCACAATATTATGCACCCTGCGCTCGGGCCTGTTGTGAGTGCGATCCGCGCAATAAGAAACCGGTTCCGCAGTGGCCGTGTCTATAAGTCTACATTCATGTTGTAGGAATTCTATGAGCTGATCAAAAGTGGGTAAACTTATATTATTGCCACCGTGTTTTTGCTCAAACCGTGTTCTGACGTCAATTGGTAATTTTTGTAGACTTACATGCAATAAAATGTAGCTCCACTCGTTAATTGGAAAACCTAAATTAGCTAATGCCCGCGAAGATTCCAATAACGGGTTCAATATTTTAGTTCGAAGCCCAGCACACTTATTCAACACCGGCAAATGTAAAATCCGCGCAATCAGTGAATCCGCCAACAATCTTTTATTTTCATACCGGCCTTTTAGGATATCCAATGCCGTGTCTAACGACCCGTCCACCATCGGCAGATGTTTAATAAGTGCTTTAGGCTCCTTTTCCACGTGCGAAATAAGATAATGAAATTTTTCCGTTTTAGTGATATCTTTCCGTGTTAAAACCAATGATGTAAACAGACTAATGAAGCTACACCATGAAAAAACGTCCCCGTCAAACGTACTAGGCACAATCCGCGGTAGCCGCGGCGTTGACGCGCCCTCCGTGGGCATGTGGGTGCCGTCAAGGTTCGGATAGGCCGCCGAGACCGCATCCAACTGGTTGTATAACTCCGTGGCCTCTTTGTATTTTACCTCATATCTACCGATTATTTCTTCATCTTCTGAAGAAGTATTGGTCAGTATGCCCTCGTATGACTCCGTTAAAACATTGAAATAGTCATGCAGTTTTTTGAACCGAGCTGATAAAACACCCGAACTACAAGTTTTACTATTCACTAATTTTGACGAATCTACAAACCAGTCGTATTTAATTTTAAATTTGCTTTCAAAAGATTTTGCCATCTTTGGAAAACAATAGAACCTCTAAACACAATGCCTATTACAATTTAAATAATTATTTCTATGCCAAAAGTAGGTACCCCGTTTGTAACCGTTATAAATAAATGAAACCCCTATCTAACCAACTAATTTACGAAAACCCAATCCGGCTCGGGGACCAAAATTATGTTCATGTGAAAACCCCTTCGATAGCTCAGTTGCTGGTCCTGAGTTTTCTATCGGTTAGATTTGGGAGTCCAGGCACCGCAATCCCCAAATACAAGGTGAACCACTCACCTTGACTCGTCTCCCGAAGGTAGCTCCGCCGTGCACGGCTGCCTGGTTGTTTCAATCCTTTTATATTGATGTCTTTAGCATACCACCTTATTGTCCGAAATCTCACAAGTTGTTTTTCACAAATAAACCGACGAATAATGTAGTAATTTAAATATTTCCGGTAATCGATCAACACCCTTGCACCCGAATTCAATGTTGTAGTTTTCCAACTACCCTCATATTCCGAGTCGCAGTTTTTGCGGTCCACCCACATAATTGGTGAATCACAATGCCCGAACAAACAGGATAGCGCTTTTCGGAATGTATCCATATTATGTATAAATGCATGAAACCATAGTATCCACAGCCCTATTGAGTTGGGTTTCTGCTGTTATCTTTAAAAAAGTTGATGTTTGGTTGACGGTTTATAGTAAGAACAATGCCAAATCACCTATGTCTTAGACTGCTGGACAAGATATATTTCGCCAACCCCAATGGTAAGAAAAATGATGATCACTAGTCTGAAGTCCGCTAGTCTAGTCTGAAGTCTAGGAAAAAGTAGTCTAGGTTTTAGATCTGAAACAGCAGTGAACGTGTTATTTTGTACATATAATGTTCCCTCATTCACAATATTTTCTGCACTACGAATTTGAGGAGTTAATTTTTTTTTCCACTCGGTGTGTCACTACACGCTACAATACCACAAATTTCCTAATATTTAGAAACAGACAAAGCTGCATTTTGATTAAAATGTTTGAATGCACGTAATTCGTATTGAAATTTCAATCATGCCGTCCGGAAACATCTACCTGTGATAGGGCTTGTGTAATTCCTATATGACCATCGCAATTATGGTCAAAATATCTTTTTGAATAGGTGGTATTGATGAATATTCGAATATTACTTTTGCGTAGATGATATTAAATAATATACGGATTCACGGATTTTACCTGTGCCAGTACAGACATTTTGTGAGAAGTTAATGTTAAGTACTTATTAAGTACTATTAATTTCTTACAAAAGGTATGTGCATGTAATGTGACTTCGCCTGCTGAGATTGATTTTCGAAAATGAAGAACCATGAACAGCCAACTCACCCTAGCGGGTTCAAGGACTTTTGTAAATAATGTAAAGAGAACAGGAACTATGAAAATGTGGTTTTGATGGAATGAAACTGAACTGTTTCCATATATATGGACAAAATACTATTATGTTTATATTTCGCTATAATGTTTTTTAAAAAGAGACTAAGTTAATTCACTCCAGAAGCGCATTCAAGAAAATACTCGCATAAAACAGCGGAGGGTGCCGCCAACAAACTCGCGAACCCTGTCTATGAAAAGTTGTAATCTAAAATACCTACCCTCGCCAGTGAAGTAGTTTAGTTTATAAAACTTTTTCAGTTTTCCTGAAGTGTCATTGAGCCAAGCTGGCACACGAAAGACGTCAACAGAGGGATTTCTGTATAAAATATTTCAAATAAATATAATGTCAGGTATTTTCGGTAAAGTCGCGAAGTTACGCGTACGTTACACTCGTGAATAAATTGTTCCCATATCGGCGGGTGGGCGCGTTTACATCTGTCACCGATCACGAGCAATTTTATTTAAATATATTTTATTATTTAAAGTAAATACGTGTACCTCATGATTATATCATTCCGACATATTCGGAAGACTAAAGGACCAACGCCTATAAGACTATTTTTAATAGCGTCTGTTTTATTTAAATCTAAGTAATCAATACGCTTCTTTGTCTGTAAGTACATTATGAATAATATTATGAAATATGATTTCACTATTTCGAGGTCCATGAACTAATTTTTTCTTTGCGTTTGGTGGTTTGTCCGTTTGGACTTCCCGCGGAAACCACTCAAATGTCAAATTAGTTTTGGCTTAAAACAATGCAAGTTTAAGTTGAATCATTACGCCACTTTACTTACGAGGGTGGTATACACTAGTAAATTATATAATAATAATATTATTTGAGGTTCAATTCAGTAATACATGAAATTTCTTGATAAATATCAAAAGGTTTTCTACCGCATACCCATCTTCAATATGCATAATGATTCACATAAAGCTCAAAGATAGTAAATCCAAAGAGTCGCCGGTAAAAGCTACGATTCAAAAGAAGGTGGCGCCCGCTGTGTGAACTCTAAAATTTGGAGCACCAAGACGGTAGATGTGTTAGACTAAATTAGTTCACAAAGGGGATCTTGGAAGCGAATCTTAGGATTTGCTTATTTCAAGATTTTATGATCACAGTGTGCAACTGTGGGAAATAAATATTTTTATCTTATACAATTTTACATTGCTAGTTAACAGTTATATTAATATAATATTTTACCTCATACCAGGTTATAGTTGTATACTACATACTGCTGTCATATTTATTTACATAATAGAAATACGCTAAGAGAACAAATTATATTTTTAAAAATCTAAAAAAAACACGCGTGTCGCTTGACATCAAATGTTATAAATAGTTCATTGTTAGCTTTATATAAAATTTTGCATTCTATATCTGTTCTTTCGATATTTCCTATGCGTCTAAAATATCCCGAAGTCCGAATCACTAAAAGGCACGTATTTTACATCTCTACAAAGGTATTTTCTTTTGTACTAAACGCACGTGCGTGGTACTTCTTCCACGTTATTGGTAACACGATAAAAAATAAAATATTATCATTATATTTGGTACAGAATCATTGACCAATAACGCCGTCATCATCCATATTGACTGCCGTTTCCAGATTTTAACTAATTGTACTGTTGGAATAACTTTAATAGATATATTTAATCTGACCAATATTGTATAACTTGACCAATATGGGTCCTCAAATTTAGTTAACCCATTTTTGCCACTTTTAAGGAGATTAATAAATAAAATCATAGTCTTAATTAAGGCATCACTACGATAAAATTATGACTACAGCGGTAATAGGTATTACTATATTAAATATTTCCAAATAATTATAATGAACTAAACATTAATGCAATGAAAACAGCTACATCTGGATAACAAATTTTTTTTTAATTACCACAATAGTTAATATTTCACCAACATTACAGATTCTTATTCAAAACAATAAAAGTTTTGGGAAATGAAACCGAAATTTGTTACATCCCCCACCGCATTTACCGCCAAAAACAGCTCCCTAAATGTTTGATTAGGATTCATACATCCATTTTTAATCCAAAATGGCGCATGTATTTTTTTAAGAGACCAAGATGCAGATACCGTTTTGAAATTTAAAAAGTTACATTTATAGCTAATCTATCTTTAAATCATCCGAAATACCATTATAAAAGAGGAAATATTAGTTTGTTCGTTTGTAATCGATAAATACTGAAACTACTAAACGACTTTACGACAACACTTCTCTCACGAAGCCGAGCGACTGTTATTATAGGTACTATTTGATCCATTATCTTAACTCACAGCTTGAAGGATTGTTACTCTGCATTCTACTTACTTGGCAACTACATACCTATATTAACATGGATATTCCGTGCACCTCCAAGCAATTATACGGCGCCGCGCTAATTTCTCGCTTTGTAATCGAATATTATAATTAAGTATAATCATATTCAGTGATTTGCAGTATACGAATGCAAAATAGGGTGTGTTGCGACCGCCGGCAACGCTCCCTCGGAAGGCAATAACAGCATCCCTGCTGTCTCAATTCCATCTTCTCTATTTATCGCGTACTCTTTGATGGCTCCCTTTCTCTATAATGGCAACATGCCTATTCTTATTACACGAGAAGGGAAAACTGTTCCGTTGACTCAACCCATCCCATTTTTAGAAATCGCACCGTGTGCCAAGGTTTGATGGAATTTGTTTTATAGTTTGAGGTTATATTTTTCAATCCTTTGTACATTTCTAAGTGCAGAAGAGTAGTGTTTTTAAAGTACTTAATTGTGGAAAATATTATCATAATCATCAGCCCATATCAGTCCACTGCTGGACATAGGCCTCTCCCAAGGCTTGCCATTGAGCCCGGTCTTCCGCTCTCTTCCTCTAACCACTGCCAGCCACCCTGCGTATATCGTCGCTCCACCTAGCTGCAGGGCGTCCCACACTACGCGGAAAATATAATAATGCTAAATTTTAAATCAATTTTGGTTCTACTTCAAGGTTTATCTTTAAAATAGTATACCTGTATCATTAAAATATTTAAGACTATCTCTCACCTCCCGGTTATACTTACCAACCACCTTAATATGGCCAAAAGTAATCTCGTAACATTTGGTATTATTAAGTACACCTTCGTCAACTCCTACAGGGCAAACGTGACAAATGTAATTTGAGAGATAGATGGTACTTACATTTTGGTTAATATAAAAAACACATTTGATATCAGTAAAACCTGCTTCACTGTAGGTCCATGAAACAATTCTAAACGTGCATAGAGTTAAAATGCAATTTATAACTCTGTTATCCGTGAACATTTTCCATCGAGTGTTGAATACGTACAAATACAAATAACACAAAGCGCAGACGAGAAAATTTGTATTCATTTACAGTTTACCGCGAGAGCATTACGAGCGTAGTTGCGATGAGACCAATTACATATTTATTCATTAGCCGTATTTACCTCTATTAATGTATCCCATAGCAAAATCCGGGTGGACTGTTCGAATGCACAGCAAATTGTTCAGAGTATATTCAAGTTAGGGGCGTATGGTCCTTACACAACACTGCGATATACAATATTGCGATGTAAAAAACAACACCACGGCGGCTTAGCACAAATTATTTGAGATTATAGTGCAGTTGGCGAGAAATTCATTTTTAGTCACATTCAATTTTTTTTAATAAATTAGTAGTGTGAAAAAATGGCATACGTTAGCGTTACGCCTAACGTCATTGTCTTCATGCTAAGCCTACCTACCAGACAATGTCCTTATAGTTAACATGAGATTTATGCACGAAATTGGTAATAGAAGTACCACGTAGTTTTGTGTGTTCTTCAACATGCGAGTTTATAAAGTAGTCTAGCTTCACCCAGGGAGTGTACAACACCCTAGACATATAGTACAATAACGCCTTCAAGGTGCTGTTGTGGCTCTCTCAATTCTGTAGTGCATCCGGAACGTTGGCTGAGGTGCATACTGATGACTTCTTTTCCACATGGGCAAGAAGATATCATCGCTGGTGCACAGATTGTGTGAGAGCTCCAACAGCATGCTAAGGGTGTTTGGCGGTAGGTTGGATAACACGGTCGTGGAAAGGTTCACTGAGCTACACATCAATTGTGTAGCTCGGTGAGCCAATCAATGACTTTTTATTTTATTTCTTTATATTAATTTAATAATACTATTAATTTATAGTATGTGGATCTGGATATCTGAATAAATAAAATTATTATCATTATACGTGAAGCAAAAACTTTGTCCTCCATTTTACGAAAATTGCGCGGACGGAGGAGTATGAAATTTCCCACACTTATAGTTTATATAGAGAAGGAGTGCAGAATATTTTTTTTTTAAATTATGCATAAAAAATACATTACACACACTACCATGTATTTGACACACATTTGACTTATGTTTATTGTTAAAGTCTGTGGTCAAATTGGGAATAGATTAATATTGGTTGTCTTTAATATTATTTGTCTACAGTCTTACTGAATGTCAAACATAACCAGCAAACGATGAAAGAGTAGGTCGAATTTCGACCAATGGGCGACCACTAGTTATTATAAAGCGCCATCTTAGATTCTTGCGCCGCGTTGACGTACCGCAGTATGAAAGCGTTATGACAGCGATATATTATTACGCGAACGTCGCGGTCTGTTATTGAAACCCCTAATCGTCAACTCGATAGAAGCTTCAATAGAGACGTGATCCCTAAGTATTGTCGCTGCAGAATAGAAAGGATTTACCGAGACTCTGAATAAAACAAGCCAGCATCTCGACTCGGACGGGTAAATGCCTTTGTAATCACGTTGCTTGCACTGGCGTTTGCGGGCAGAAGCGAAAGAAACTTTTGAGCCTCTCTTTATTTAGGGAAGTAGTTATTATAATTTGTTTAGCGGTAGTTTATAGCTTTGTGCAGCTCGTCGTTTTGAATATCGCACTAATTAACAAAGTTTTTAGAGGAGGTACCTATTAATATGGAGTTTGCCCCGCTGACTGCACAGCAGTTCTGACTCCAAGTTGTTTAATTATAAGACGTAGAATACACATTTTGTAGTTTAAAGGCCAGTAGTATGTAATTAATTAAATTTTAGATTCGGGCGGCTTACAATTAGGTGTCTAGTAGATGCGGGAAAGTTTTATCTATAGGCAAAGAGTATAGTTACAGAATGTTCTTTTCTCACGGACGTCTGTGGCCTCCTTTACTTTCGTTGCCTCATACATACTCGCCGGTTACGGGGGATAAAACGCGTTGCATTTGATCATGGTCAGACAGTTGGTCTTCCGCGGTACCTACATCCTTCCAATTTCGCATTTTGGAAAAGTTTTAAAATACAAACCATTACACAGTATACATAATATACTATTATATATAGTATACTAAACGCCCTCGGCCTCAGGGCATTTACAGCTTCACCGGACAAGAAGGCAAGCGTGCAACCACTACGCTCGTGCCAGAAGGGTAAGGGAGCAACTAGCTCAAGGGCGCCTCAAAGAGGAACGGCCTCGGCTTGGGCAGTCGTTATAGTAGTGTCTCGCCATAGTGCTCTGCACCGGCCGGCGGGCAAGATATTCTTCGACCTCGCCGGCGAGGTCGGTATTCGATCCTGTGTGCGGTATCTGTATACGAAAGAAGAGAAGTAAGGGCATCGGGAGGGTCGCTGAGAATATGTTGCGTTTGGCGGTAGCGGCTGATTGGAGGAGAGTCAGGTGCGTAGTTGACGGCGACTACGATTAGGGGGTTCTGATGGTTGGACGCGTTCTCGAACATGCGGATTGTCACCTTTTGAATATAGGCGCGAATAGGTTCGAGACCGAGATCGGAATGGAGATCGAAATTCCGTATGTACCACTGGGCACATCCAGTTTTACGGAGGAATCGAGACTGGACAGCTTGAAGTTTGTGAAAAGCGGGCAGCATGCCCGTTTTGTAAAGTTACATTATTTCTAAGGGTAATTTTTCTCCGCTTGCATTTCATCGGATAAAGACGGCCGAGCACAAAGACAGCTCGGTTAGAAGATAGATAGTGAGAAGCTAGAGCCATACCATAACGTTAGGATTAGCTAATATTTTCGCAAAAGTGAGACGAGACATCTCCGATATTACTTTAATGTTTGATATACTTCATAGATTTTATCATTTGCTACGAGTTATCGGCCCCGTAGTTACTTGAAAGCAAAATATTACCACTTACACTTTCTGCGAATGTCGCAGGGGCAGAAAGGCATTGAAGTGGCAAATAGGCACAAAAAAATGTCACGTGGTAAGACCCTCCACAACCGATGACCTGGCGAAGGTCGTGGAGAAGTGCGGCAAAAACTGGTGATTGTGGTCATTATTTGGGAAGTCTTTCGGCTGATCATGATGATGAAATTCGGTCTTATAAAACCAAAAGCTAAATACTGTCGTGACGACCCATTTTATAACTTAACTTCAAATATTGCTCATAAAACAACACACTCTTAAAATTACGATCCCGAAATCAACCGAGCGAGTTTTATATCAATATTAATGCTGACCCAAATATAACTAACCAATTTTATGAGGATACCAAAATAGTATAACGAAGCTGATTTAATTTGTGAATAATTTTTCAACGACTCCCACAGCTATTAATTTGCAATAATACCATAGCGAATAAAATTTTATGCATAGATATTTTAGAATACCTACCAGGTTCAATGTGGATTCTAGATAGGAATGGTGCTATCGACTTCCAATTTATTCAGCGAGTTTAATGTATAAAACCTACGGATTTTCCGGTCCCGACCGCGTGCCCGGTTCCTTGCTGAAGCTATAATGAATTTTATTGCTTCCACATTATAATGCTCCCCAGTTAGTTATCGCGTAATTAAATTTTGCGCTCGTATTGATGTGCCAAAACTATTTCCGATGTGTAATGGTGTGTAATGTGCAACCGAAATTATTTTGGGGTGGATACCCGTGGAATGTAGAGCGGATCTGACTTTTTTAATAAGTTATAGGTAGTAATAATAAAGGCATATGCACATAGAATCAGCTACATAAAAATATAAATAGTGACGGACGATTTAGCGCAGTGGTTAAGAGCTTAAGCCGCTCCGCCCACTGCGTTTAATAGTCGCGGGTTCGATTCCCGCACGGGACAAATCTTTGTGTGATCCACAGTTATTTGTTCCGGTCTGGGTATTTGTGTGTATATATATATATATATATATATATATATATATATATATATATATATATATATATATATATATATATATATATATCTAACTTCCTGCAATTTTTTTTTTCTTCAACTGTTTTTTTTAAACGTATATAAAAAGGTATAAGTAGTTAATCATAAAAATATAATTATCTATTTGACGGACGGCTCGGTCCAGTGGTTAAGAGCTCGAGTCGCTCCGCTCACTAGATTGAGTAGTCCCGGGTTCGATTCCCGTTCCAGGACAAATCCGTGTGTGTCCCGTACAGGACAAACACATCATTAGTATCATATCTCAGTCATAAGGCACTGGAGCTAGATCATAAACTATTTAATTGTACCCGAAACATTGTATCCACACAATATGATTGAAAAAAAATAGACAGGCAAAAGAGAATAAATAAAAAAGATAAGCACGCTGTGTTTCTTCGCCGGATCTTCTCAGTGGAGACAGCGTTCCGATCCGGTGGTAGATTAGTAGTTAAATTAGATTAAAAAACAATATAACCGGGCTATTTGTAAACGCCTCCGCAGGGTTAAAATAAAAAAAAAACTCAATTTTTAACAAATCACGTACATGAAAAATTACTATCTCGCCTATATTCCCCAATGGAGGTGGAAAAAGCACACCATGTACACCCATTTAGACGATGTTATATTTTTTTCTATAGAAGTCTATTACCGGAGTCCAGAGTCTAGAATTATATCTGGCATAATGCCAATAGGTTCGCCCCCTATTATAGTAGGACCAAACATTGCCGGCGATATGTGAATGTTCACAATACACCTCTGTCTCGGTGAATATAGGCGTAACGGTGTTTATCAGTAATGACATTCGAAGATAGAGGCCTACTCAGACACTGCTCCTGATTTTCTTACCACGTTGCGAGATAAGAAGCTTACCCTTTGATACCTTGAACCCCGATAGCGGATTCACATAAATGGTATGGATTTTACCGTATTTTCTCTTTTCAAGATAATGTTGAGTTTCTGTAACTACAGCGATTAGGAAAATTACGATTCCTTATAGGTATACATTTGAGGCAATCTTATTGATAAAAAATATCAAAGAATTTTTTGAGGTTAATATATTGAAGCGCATTTTTGTGGCAACACGGGATAAAGTATTACTGAAAATTATGAAAGACAACATTCCATAGAGTTAGTATAATATCTATCGATTCATTTATTTTCTTGTACATGTATGTATTAATTTCAGAAAGTATTGAAATCCATTTGATTTTCATTCGGTTTCTTATTCTCGTTTTTGGTTTCATATAATCACCCGCGGACAAAGTACCACCCGATTGTATCTGGTTTTTGGTATACTATTATCACTTGCGAGAAAAAGTCTCAGGTGATAATATTCCACCCGTCTATTGACTTGTTTCACCGCAATGCCCAGCCCTACACTTCTACAGTCCAGTACACATTATAATCAGTATTCTGTTTTACAATCCTCACCTATTTTATTAAGTGATATTTAATTTTTTCTTATTCCTCCTGTATCCTTTTCTTTCTAATTAATTTTATTACAAGTCTTGGTGTCATCTAGGACACCATTGTGGATCCTGGCTTACAGGAGTTATAATGGTGGGAGGGAATTGTGGCAGGCTTATTGCTATAAAAAAATCCTCGACTATCTTGTGTAACCGCAAAAATGTGAATTCAATGTCAATAAAGGACCCCATGTTTGAGGTAGGCACATTTATAACAACCACTTGTATAATTTTTTGGGGATAAAATTCCAATCGGATTTTTGCGTCGACATTTTCATAACCCTTTGTTGAATATCCGTATACCCGATGTTATGGCTTTTTAGATTGCAGACAGAAATCATATTGTAAGGCCTCTAGCACATCTCCACTGCGAAAATACTGTTATGAAACCGCTTAACGAATTCCGCTGCGAAGCATTAATACATTATATCACGATTCGAGTTGAATTAAAGCAATTATTAGCAATTAGCGTGTTCGAGTCCCACACGGGACAAATCTTTGTGTGATCCACAATCATTTGTTCCGGTCTGGGTATTTGTGTATGTTAATTTTCATGTTTCTAAACGCACCCACGACACAGGAATAAATCCTAGTGTGAGGATATTTCCTACTTAAAAAAAAATTACAGCAAAATGTTATCGCTTTTGGAGTCAGAGGAAGAATCAATATTATTGTGGTCATTAACTTTGAAAGACGTAGAACTTGGGTGCACGAGATCAAGTTCATAGACTGCCACAGATATGTGCGAAACAAACGCGGTACCGCAACAAAATGGCGGACTGAGCGCTAAGGTGTAACCGGCTTCCGAGCAGATGGGCGAAATCACACGAGATAGAGATGAAATCATAATTAAACCTGCACCATGGATATATTACCCAAAATGGATTAAGCACTTTGCGAAAAATCGTGACGACTAGGATACTAACTTAGTGCCCTACGTCTTTTTCTAAGTAGGCTGACCAAACATTGGTACGATTATGGACTTGTTGACATATAGTTAACGTATAATTCTCGGGGATTGTTTATTGCCGTAATTCTTTGTCACTTTTTTCGAAAGTCAATTGCCCATTTTCGTGCTGGCTATACATTTTTTCAGAATCTGTAAATTGAGCTCCAAATATCGCAAAAAATAAGGATAGTCTCTTAGAGCCGTTTTTCTGTATCTACAACAGTTGAGATAGCTGCCCTTACTGTCCCATCTTAATCCATTCTGTATATAAAAACGCATTGAGAACCTTGTTCGTTTTGAACTCGGTAATAAATGGTTTACAGCGTATTTAAACCATATCATAAATAGGTATAGTCCGTGTTGGTTCTACCTTATAGTCACCGTAGTGCATCGTAATGGGTGCGAGCGTGACACCGGCCTCCGGGTATTGCTCTCACTCATCATGGTTTCTCGAATTGTTTAAATCATAGAAAATTCAATGTTGTGTCTGTAGTAAGAGTTTAATTTTCTGTAGCAATATTTTGACAGTACTTAATCCATTGTAATATATCCATGGTTTAGGGTTATAAATTCATGATCTGCACATAAGAACATTTCGCTTCTGTTTCGCTCGTCGTACAACGAACAAATCATAACGGGACTACTGTGGTTTTGCTACTAGCTTCGCGGCGGAGGTGTGCTAAGGCCCTAAGTATATTTGAACGGCATGACTGGGGATGACTGAAGGTAAATACTGAAAGATGGTATGGAGTGTTCCATTCACAAAACAAATATCATAAAAATAGTGCGTGTTAGAAAAAATACTGAAGGATTCAAACATTTTATTGTGTTTCGAAAGATGTTCTTATATTTGTTGATCTTATATTTGTATATATGTAGATGTTTAAAAAGCAACTGAAAGAGTAAAAAATTGCACATTTTGAGCTTGTCCTCTATTATCTACATAGACTTATGCTTATTTTGGTACTCACATTCGACATATCAGAATCAAAATATTTTTTACTCGTGTAACCATTATAGTATTTATGAATCGTCAGAAAGTCACAAAAACTCTACCAACACTTCGGCTGAACACAATGACATTCATTCCGATGTTGAAGAAGGGCAATATTTAATGGTCTTAACTATATGTAACCTACATACATACAGTCATAATAACATTATAACGTATTATTGCACTATAACATAATTAAGAGCAACATGTGACTAAAATAATAAAATATCGTGAAAAGTAAATAATAAAAAAATTACAGTGTATTAAATAAAGTAAATTTGACTGACGACAGCTTGGTGCAGTAGTCACACTGAATCGGGGAGTCACGGGTTCAATTTCCGCACGGGATAAATCTTTGTGTGGTCCACAAATTATTTTCCGTCTGAGTGTTTGTCTATGCGAATTTCATGTTGGTTAATGTACCCACAATGCAGAAATAACACCTAGTGTGGGCCAGTTTTTAAACTGACAAAATGCATTTGTATAGAAAAATTTGACGCTTGTCTTCAAAATCTAATAACTAAATTATCTTTTTATTAAGTTCCTCTATGAAATACAGTGAGGAAAAAAAAAGAAAATCAACGTATCGCTGTTAACTATAAAGCATATCCGATATAGTAGTCACAAAATGTTGTTTTAGCACATTTAGTCTCTTGTGAACAACGTCACTTTCAAACAGAAAAGGGAATTCGTTACGTGATAAGATTAAAAGATTAGTGCAAATACACTAAGGGTGGCGGCGTCCAGCGACTCACTTCACTCGAAATAACGGAGAGCTTAGCACGGAAAGAATGTCGTTAGCGTGACGATGGCGAATTGACATGCCATCCTTGTCACACTTCTGCACTAAATTAACTCAAAGTTACGTGGAGTGTCTCAACATTAATTGTTCCTAAATTTAATAACCTGTACGGTAAAAAACATGTAGAATATATTATACTTAAATTAATCAACAGCCAGTCCCTGGATCTTAAAAAAATATTAACAAAACTTACAAATCTACTTTCTTACACAATTCAACCAAGAACTCTAAAGCAAAAAAAAAAACAAAAAGACCCCGTGATTATTAAAATCACTACGACATTTGTTCGATGTTAAGTCGTAACGAGCGGTTGTTGTTTACTCATCATGTCCAATGTATTTAAACTTTTTTTGTAAGCCCACCCACTCACGATTTTTTGCGAATTATATTTGTAATTTAATGTACACAACTAGTCCGGTACACGGACAAACGTAAATCTGTTTTATTTTTCTTTTTTTTTAAAAAACATCGCCTTACACTGTGATTTATTCCTGTGTCGTAGTGCGTTCACTTCACACACGTTCACAATTCACATACATAAATACTCGGACCAAAACAGATAATTGTGGATCACACAAAGATTTGTCCCGTGCGGGAAACGAACGCGCGTGCCTTAAGCTCTTAACAACTGCGTTAAATTGTCCGTCAATCATCGTCAAGTTGTTGCATCGTTAGTGTAATAATTTGAATGTTACCACTGTATTCTATTAATTAAAATTTAAACTTTTTAGGCTTACTTGCACGGTAACGTTAACCCTGGTTAGCGTTACCTATTGACTAACTCGAGGTTACAACGATAAATTGCCTTCAAGTTAACGTTATAACCTCGAGTTAGTCAATAGGTAACGCTAAATCTGGTTCGTGTAAGCGGGCCTGAAAGTTTTGGTGCTAAGCCCCCCTAACCACGTGATTTTTACTTTTAAATGTCATTCCAATACTTTTTTTTCTTGTTTCTATTAACTTTTACGTCTATATTAGATCCAGTTGGCTACAGGAGCTGCACTACCACCCACAGCTTATAATATAATTATATATTTTTTATTACTATCTAGAATTGCGTTTAACGAAACGATTGGTTCTACGCATCCAGTTTTACATTTATTTTCCAGCAGTTCAACAGCAGTAAAAAACATGTAGAATATATTATACTTAAATTAATCAACAGCCAGTCCCTGGATCTTAAAAAAATATTAACAAAACTTACAAATCTACTTTCTTACACAATTCAACCAAGAACTCTAAAGCAAAAAAAAAACAAAAAGACCCCGTGATTATTAAAATCACTACGACATTTGTTCGATGTTAAGTCGTAACGAGCGGTTGTTGTTTACTCATCATGTCCAATGTATTTAAACTTTTTTTGTAAGCCCACCCACTCACGATTTTTTGCGAATTATATTTGTAATTTAATGTACACAACTAGTCCGGTACACGGACAAACGTAAATCTGTTTTATTTTTCTTTTTTTTTAAAAAACATCGCCTTACACTGTGATTTATTCCTGTGTCGTAGTGCGTTCACTTCACACACGTTCACAATTCACATACATAAATACTCGGACCAAAACAGATAATTGTGGATCACACAAAGATTTGTCCCGTGCGGGAAACGAACGCGCGTGCCTTAAGCTCTTAACAACTGCGTTAAATTGTCCGTCAATCATCGTCAAGTTGTTGCATCGTTAGTGTAATAATTTGAATGTTACCACTGTATTCTATTAATTAAAATTTAAACTTTTTAGGCTTACTTGCACGGTAACGTTAACCCTGGTTAGCGTTACCTATTGACTAACTCGAGGTTACAACGATAAATTGCCTTCAAGTTAACGTTATAACCTCGAGTTAGTCAATAGGTAACGCTAAATCTGGTTCGTGTAAGCGGGCCTGAAAGTTTTGGTGCTAAGCCCCCCTAACCACGTGATTTTTACTTTTAAATGTCATTCCAATACTTTTTTTTCTTGTTTCTATTAACTTTTACGTCTATATTAGATCCAGTTGGCTACAGGAGCTGCACTACCACCCACAGCTTATAATATAATTATATATTTTTTATTACTATCTAGAATTGCGTTTAACGAAACGATTGGTTCTACGCATCCAGTTTTACATTTATTTTCCAGCAGTTCAACAGCATTTAAAAACCATTTGACTAAAAGTGTTTTTCCTTCCTCCATGTTATCATAGGACTTTGCAGCTATTTATTTAACCTACTAATTAATTAATTAGTATTCCGATTGAATTAAGCACATTGTCTTTTTAACTGCGGTGGCTTGTAAATGGCTTCTTACTGCTAATCACCAAAGTAACCTGAATTGCTAGCTGTAAGCCTCCCAAATAAAAAAAAATATATCGCCTCAGACGTCTCAGAGGTCTTAGCACAAAAATTTTAACGTTACCGTGATGATAGCAAGTTGATATACCATTCTTGTCACACTACAACTTATTAGTTAAACAACGCGACAGCACACTTACTCGCTAGCGTTACGGTAACGTCAATATTTTCGTGCTAAGCCCTCAGAAGTTATCCTACATAGAAAACTCGAATTTTTTGATCTTACTAGAAAGGCAGCCAAACGAAAAAGAAAAAAATTACGTGCGATAATAATCAGCGGACAGATAAAATTAAGATTTTTTTCTGTAATTTGGGTAGCCTTGAACATTCTGCTTTACTATAGCTGTAGGGTACTTATAATATTCCAACTATAGATAAAAACATCTAGATAATAAATAATAATAATATTAGCCCTGTTAAGAAACTGTCCCACTGTTGGGCACAGGCCTCCTCTTAAACTTAGGTTAAGCCCATAGCCCACCACGCTGGCCCAGTGCGGGTTGGCAAACTTCACACACTTTTGAGTACCTCAGGCATACAGGTTTCCTCACGATGTTTTCCTTCACCGTTAACGCAAGTGATAGTTAATTTTTAATACGCACATGCTTTCTCAAGGACTGAGGTGCGTGCCCCCAGGCACCCGAGACCTCTGACTTTGCAGTCCAACGGTTTAACCACTAGGCTATCGCTGCTAGCTAGATAAATGTAACATTAAAAATGTATACTATAAAAGGTTATATTTTCTGGAAAAAAGTTTAGTAATTACTCAAACAGGTGCCGAGATATACACCAGTATTTTTTGTTAAAAATAAAAAGTAAAAGTTGCGAAAAACAATGCAATGTCTCTTATTTACTATAGTAGGTAGGTAAATATGCCTTGGTAACCGCAAATCGTATGTATAGTGTATTCTGTGATATACACGTTAGATGATACATAGTTATCAGAAATAATATAAATCTGAAAAATATTTTCAATAACGCTAATATTTTATATATTATAAGGGCATTTGACGGACGACTTGGTCCAGTGGTTACAAGCTTGAGTCGCTCCGCCCCATAGATTGAGTAGTCGCGGGTTCGATTCCCGCACGGGACAAATCTTTGTGTGACCCACAAATATTTGTTTCGGTCTGGGTGGGACTTTCATACTTATAAATGCACCTATGTAACAGGAATGGAAAAAAAGAATTGTTAAATCTTCTACTTTTCATCTTAAAGAGAATCGCAATATTCATTTTTTAGATGTTTCAAGAGCGTTCAAATAAAAAGAGCACATCTTTTCCCCACTGGGGGAGGCAGAGATTACAATTTGATACACCTATTTCGCTTTATCTGCGTTCATATGTACTTAGAACCTTATGCATTGCCATCGATTAAAAGCGCTACAGACTCGACCCATTTCAAATATAACGTTTAATATTGTTTGTTATTTTGAATATTAAACTAATTGTTACATTCGGAAAGTTAATGCATTTTCCAAGTTCATCCTATAGCGGATGTTACAAATATCATCAAATGTATACCTACCCTATAAAGCGTCATAGCAAGATTTAATAGCGGTATTACAAATTCAGAGGTAATGGAGGGTAACTAATTATTAATACCGAAGTCAGACATGACACGAGTAAACTTTTAAGGTGTTAAAGAAAAGGAGCGTTATGACGCGATATAAAATTGCAATGAGGTACAGCGCCCGCCAGGTTCGACCGCGTCGCGACAAATCCTACGATAAACTGGCTTCACACGTTACGATAAACTTGATACACTTATAAGGGGTAGGTAATCTATTTAATTTAATCATACAATAAACATGCACACACATAGAGTGTCCTTAACCGGCCATTAAGAAATTCTTATTGAATCACAATACCGAAGATCGCTAAGGCGACCTATGTGCGTCGACTTAGCGATCTGAGGAATTAGCACGAATATTTCGACATTACGTGACGATAGCGAGTAAGCGTGCTGTCACGTTCAGGTTTATTTAGCAAATTTGTGGCGTGTAAGTATGGCATATCAACTCGGTAGCGCCAGGCTAACGTTAATTTTTCGTGTTAAGCCATCAGAGAGCTTTAATGTTAGATTAAATATTATATAGTTAGATAAGAATAGATTAATGTATGCCTGCTATCACGCTCGTCTTTGATAAGTAAATATAAACTCGATAGCATTACGCTAATGTCAATTTTGATAATAATAATAATAATAACTATATTATAATAAAACTTCCACCGTTCACTTTCGTCCTAATTCAAAGAACAAAATATTGCAGTTCGTCTCTCCTCAAAAGGTCTGTATACTCGGATCGTTAGTTTCCCAACGAAATTACGTGCCAATCTTCAGTTCAAGTTTCGACGCTTAATTATTGTACAGATAAATCTTAATATTTTGTGACTCATTAATCTTGAAAATTTTCCCAGATTTGGGCCACATTTTTTATTCAATTATGGCAAGTCAGAAAAATATAACGGGATGAACTAAACCTTAAAAATATTAATTTGCTGGTTTTAGGTTGTATTTGTAACCCAGGGATTAGGACTGATACCTGATAATTAATTTGGCCTTCTTCTTTAAGTAATGGCATACACTAATTTTAAGTGTATTTTGCCAGTGTCCAGTGCATAATCGTATTTATTTAAATTAATTCAACTCCCCGATAAACTTGAACAACGATGATAATGAAATTGATGAAGTACCCCACCCTGAATAGTAAAGGGATGGATACTTTACATACCAATTGCGACAGCCGTTTTGAGGAAAATCGAAAGGCACATTTTTTCATTTTGTTTCAATTACCTTCACTCATGCACATATAAGAATACGTAATGGTTAATATTCCTCCAACATTACACATTATTATTCGAAATAATACAACTTTTGGAAATTAAGACAAATTGACAACATTACTCTTCGACTTCCCGCGAAAACCCTCAAATTGGCCTTGTTGTTACTCCTTGTGTATAGTATGACTAATCTAACATTACACGTGGGTACATTTCCTATGGTTAGCTTAGAATTAAAACTTTCTTGACCAGATGATTTTCATCCCATGAATTATAAAAGCAGGCCGTGAATTCAAAATATGTTTGTAACAATAATATGTCAACTGATTAACGTTTATTTGTATTGCTCATAACCTTAGCTAAAAATCAAGTTTTTCTCATGATAACGCCTAGAAAAGAGTCCAATTTATATTTATTACAAATGACACAAACACAATGAGGGTCTCAAATCGATTGTTCCTGACTTAGTGTCCAAGTTTATCGTCGTTGAGTGAGTTTAACTAAAGATTGCTAGATCGGCCGCGTCGTTTCGTCCCCTGAGTCACGATCTGCGAGCAATTGACTTCTTGGCCAGTGTCGGAGGCCCTATTCATCTCACACAATATAAGAAAAGACGTAATCATGTCTAGAGAGGAATCACGTTCACGACCGACAGCACCGGAATTCCGTCTTGCCGACATCCCCCGCAGTCCTCGCTGTAGATAATTTTCTTTACAAAAAGAAACGGATTTTTTCGTCGGCTTACGAATTTTTTTACTAAAATTAGGGTCGACTCGATTCGTCACTTTCGCAAATTTGCCAGGGTTTGGTAAACAGTTGCGTCGTTTTAAGCCATTACTGCGGATAAAAAGAATGTCACGCATCCGAAGCGGGGGAGGCAGATGTATTTTGTACACCTATATCGCTGACGATAAACTCCAACGTTATAGGGTGTGAGCTTATGGCCGGGTACAATATCAGACTCCGGACTGCTATTGAGTAATTAATGCGCGTAATTTAATAAAAAAACGTATTGCCTTAATCAAAAGTAAACCATAACTAAATGAGGTGTTAAGGTTAATTTACCTCAGTTTTAAGCAAGTCATATTATACATGCAAACGTAAATAAATACATGAATCCATAAATAGAATTTAGATTACTTCATAACAATTCAATTATGCAACAAAACTTTGTAGCATGTTGCTATGAAATTGTCTTGGCGAGGTTGGCCGTTCTGCGCCGTTTTTTGCTCGAGCCAGAATTAGTTTCCAACAACATTATTTCAAGCAATATCATAATCAAAACTTCTCTTGTTCACTGGATTACTCCAAATCTGGCAGCAAGGCAAATAGGTATTCTCGTTATTTAAAAATAAGATCAGCTATAAAAATCTACTAGTTGAACATTTTCCGGGAGGTACTTTAGACGATTCACAAACTTAGACTTGATATCCGGAGTAGATAAGCTCCAGTCGTTACTGAGCTGGACTTTTAAAGATAAAGAAAAACTTTTCGATTCGAATTCGGCAGATGCTGCAAAAAGACTTTTGGAAAGTTAGTGCAATTCGCGATGAAGTGGATGCCCAAGTCCATCTTATAGCAGATGTTATAAATATCTTTAAATGTATAGCTACCCTATAAAGCGTCACAGCAAGATTTAATGGCGGTATTACAAATTCAGAGGTAATGGAGGGTAACTAATTATTAATACGGAAGACAAACATGATACGAGTAAACTTTTAAGGTGTTAAAGAAAAGAAGCGTTATGACGCGATATGAAATCGCAATGAGGCACGGCGCCCGCTGGCCTCGGCCGCGTCTCGACAAATCCTACGATAACGCCTTCATTACCCACACGTCAACCCTCTTCTCTCGTTTTCGTCACAGCTTCAATCTTTTCGCGGATATTACCCTTAAATTATGACAAAAGCGCCAGATCGGGAGCTGCATAATGAATCCCGGCTAGTGATGAATGGTGTATTTCATCTTCTATTGGAATTGATGAAAATTTTCTTATTTATGTCCCGAAGCGAACCGCGTCCGTTTTTTCGTTTTCGTTGCAATATTATTTAAATAGAAGTGGAATGATAGAACGTCTTATATCACTCGCACGATATGTGGCTCAATCTCAACCAGTTTTTCAAGGCTATTTTGTTTGAAACAGACTGTTCGGGTACATTCTGTCGAAACTAACACATTTGTTTCTATTTATTAAACTAACTAGTGAAACTTTTAATATCGGCACACTCATGTGCGTAACTTATCTGCGTAAATTTCTTACATCTCTAAATAATTTATAAAATAATAATAAATGAAAACGAAGTGACGTGTGGCTTAAAATGGCTACAGGCTCATCAAATGTCACAATAAAATCAAAAAAATCTTGCTGACATGTAGGGGTCTACCTCTGTGCTATTATTAACACCTCTGCCTACCCCTTTGGAGAAATAAAGGAGAGGGACAAAGTTATTCGTCATGACCAAACCGGGGTGTAACGATAACTTCTTGGAATTGGTAGTCCAGTGTGGCAAGCAGAATACCACTACAGATGATCATTACGTCATGGCGAATAAAGGCCTAGAAATATGTGGCATTTGCACGACTGAATCATAGTATTTTTTAATATTTAGTCGAATGGTAGAACATTATAAAAAATACCTGTAGGCGACCTACATGTTTCTAAACAAAATTCCTATGATTTTAATATTGTGACGCGATTGAGCAAGCCGCTTACTTACCGGGACAAATATGAACAATTGCCACGAAAAGAAGAATGTTGTGTACCTACTTATATATTATTAACGAAATAAATTGATTCGCTGTACGTGGAGACGTATGTGGTGGTGCAGGCGTGAAGGCAGTTTGAGGTAGACAAAAATTAACAAGTGCCGCCAGCTCGCGGAAGTCAGTCGTACAACTAATCGCTACGTCTACACACACGTCGCGACTGCGGTATATCTGAAAGGACATACCCTTATTTTTAGTACTATCATTTACATCAACCACAATATTTGTTCAGTCAGTCATCCCCGCGCTACCTTAAGGAACGATTCAATTTCCTTCACTTTTCCAACTCGTATTCTTTAAGGTCATCAGAAAACTTGGCTCTCGTAATGCCTCTACACTCTAGCACCTTTTATGATAACTCTTTTACGGTCAAAGCCTGTGGAACTCACTACCTGTTTCTATAAAAAGTGCACCATCTATTCATATATTCAGAGGTCAGGTAAAAAAGTTCTTCATCAACGAATAATTAAATTAAATTTGCTGGATGTTTTCTATATGCTGTTGCTAGTTGCTTTATATTATAGACTTATCTTTGGCGCGTGTTTATTATTTTTACTTGTGTATATAAAGGTATATTATTTAAGTAGTTTATGATAGATTTATTTGTGTATTGTTATGTTCTGTTAGCTAAGTACACCCCTAAATCTTGTGTTTTCTTTAGATCCTCTCCATCCAAAGGTTGCCTGGAAGAGATCACTTTTAGTGATAAGGCCGCATTGTTACACTATCTTTCATTTGAAATATTGTATCTTTTTATTTCCTTCTTGTATTTCTGGTGGAACAATAAAGTATTATCTATCCATCTATCTAATACCTACTATTTCTTTTTCTTGGGGTGCCTTTCCAATTAGTGAAGGTTGGCAATCAGCTCTGCAAATTTTTTTCTATCTCTTGCGAGGCAGTACAGTTAGGCAGCACTCCCAATGCCGGTCCACTCTCGGATGTTACGCAGCCAGGACTTTTTCCAGCGGCCAACTTTCCTTTTCCCATCATTATGAGCTCCTGGAGTTCGTATCTATTGTGCCGCAGAGCATGCCCTAGATATTGAACTAATTGCTGTTTGATTTGCAAAAGCTTACGTTTCTGACCAACTCGCCATAGAAGTTCCTCAGTAGTGACTTTGTGAGTCCAAGATATGGACATCATTCATCTATATGCCCACATCTGAAATGCCCTTATATGTTTCTTGAGATGCCCTTTTATTGACCAGGCTTCACATCTGTATAGAAATCCATATACAATATCTACTTAAACTACCTTTTTTCCCAAAAAAGTCACTAATGAACTCAACACATACGTGCCCACATCAACAGCTCTATGAGCAGAACACAGAACAATGTACCTATTAAACAATCTTCGCAATTACAATTACCCTGTTTGAATAGCCCGGCTTATTCACTAAGCGCATTCAATTACAGACAATAAGCAACATTGGCCTACAAATCAACGTCAGAGCAAATGATGGGTAATTATGTTCACAATCCTGTAAATAATTGCCCTCAACCAAATGTCAGTGGTAAGTTAATACTTGTTAAATAGTAGCACCGTCACGACTACATTCCTCAAGCGGGGGTGGCAGAGGGGTACTATGTACATCTACTTTTCACCGACGATGTTAGGTCCCACGAAATAGGGGGCGAGCCTTTTGTCATGTACCGGGCACAATTCCAGACTCAGGACTGATACTGGGAAATTTTTTGATTGAAAAACTACATTTGTCCGATCTAGGATTTAAAGCCAGGACCTCGTGATCACAAAGCGCATCTCGAGCGTAGTGGTTGTACGCTCACCCTCTTGCCCGGTGGAGCTGTAAAGGCCCCGCGGCTAACAACGTAGATCATTCACACACATACACACACAAAGCGCTTCATTAGCCGCTACACCAACGAGGCCAAATAGAACACAATTGAACGTGTTTTAGATATTTCTAATATACCTAGATTCGTACCCAGCAAGGTTTGAATTTTTTGTCGAAAAAAACTTATTGAGGTTTTTCACCAAAAATTCTCGTAGCGGATCGGAGTCTCGCGTAGTACGAAGTATAATTAATATTAATAGGCTCGCCCTCTTCAACTGAAATCATCGGTTATATGTGGGTTATACATTGTAGGCATAATGGCTTATTTATTAATTTATCAAGATAAACTCACAACATGACTGCCTCGTTGGTCTGGTGGCAAAGCGCATCGCTTTGTGATCACGAGGTCCTGGGTTCAAATCCTAGGTCGGACAAATGTAGTTTTTCTTACGAAAAAATTCCCAGTATGAGTCCGGAGTCTGGAATTGTGCCCGGTATATGGCAATAGGCTCGCCCCCTATTACATGGGACCTAACATCTTCGGCGAAACGTGGGTGTACTCAGTACACCTCTGCCACCCCCTCTGGGGAATATAGGCTTGACGGTGTATCAAGATAAATTTTTATAAATGTAAATTTATAGTTATTTTCTAAAAAATCTTCTTAAATGTGGTGAACATGTGACTTTTTATACCGTATATTACAAACATTTCTGCTAAAACTAAAACTTTATAGACATTGATACATCCAATAACTAGTCTAGGCAATTACGCTCAGTTATTTTGTTGAACTTCTTAAATTTTCTGAAAAGCTTCGCGACCCTCATGGTACAAATGCGAGTATAGTAGACACTAAATTTATTTATAATTATAACCAGGTTTGTATGTTTAAAGATTATAAAAAGTTTATTATTTCATAGGTTAATTTTTAGTTTCCATAACCGGCGAGCGCGTATCAGGCGAACTTTGAGAGTTGAGGAAGCTAGAAAGTTCTGCAAGGAAATACCTTGTTGGAACTTTGTTCTTACTGCCTACCCCGCAAGCGATTTGGCGTGATCATGTAGATAGATAGGTCAAAGTTAATTTTATTAACTTATTATTGTCCATACTTTTATTGGTCTGTAACTTGTACATTATTAACTTATATACTACTAGCCGTAACCCGCGCCTTCGCACGCGTTTCTTTTGTAATTTGACATAGGTATTTAGGACTTATATGGATAGCCTAATTCCAAGACTAAAGATACAGCTTTATATTTAGTTTCTTTTAAATCCGTTTAGCCGTGTCAATATGGAGATAGAAAAACAACTATCCCCAGGAACCTTGCATTTACCGAGCTAAAAAGTAGTCATAAATAATCTCTGAAAATTTCTCCATTCTTCAGTGATAGTCTATTTAAAATCGGTTTTGCCGTTCTAGATGGTAACACGGACAAACAAACATTTTTTTTATTAGGCCCGTATGCGCTTAAAATTTCTTCTTTATTTTAAAATCCCAAATCATTATCCCTGTGAGTCGTGCGGGATCGTACCTGCGACTATTTGACAAAGTCAATTAAGTAGTCTACGTTTTATCGCTTAAACCGAGTCGTCTTTGTTTTGCAAAAGTTTTTATAAAGTCAGTTAAAGAATGAGATAATTCGTTGTAGAACAATTTCAACAGGTCACTAGGCTTCCAGTGACCTGTGAAGAGGTCGAGTGAAATCGAAGGATTGCCAGGCATTTCTGTAGCTAAAATATGATTAATATCTTTTAGATATACAAATTTATATACCACTTAGAGGGATCATTTTGACATGATCTAGTGTTTAAACAAAGTTACTTGTTTCATATTATTATTTCATTTATATATATATCACTCTCATAGTTCGTCTTATACACGCTCGCTGGTTACGGTGCCTTGCCCTTTGGATAAGATACGGTATTTGGTCATGGTAAAATAGTCTAGGTCTTCTCCGATATCTACATATTTTCACTTTCGCAATATATATCTGTGTAGTTTCTTTCATATTAAGTTTCTATATAATCCGTTTAGCCTTTTTAGTATGAGGAAATAATAGATATTCCGCAGAAGTCATGCTATTGTATATATTGTTATGCTATATATTTTTCGAGATAAAAAGTATTTTGTTTCATTTTACGATGTAAGACACCTTCATATAAAGTTTCAATTAAAGTCGTTTAGCCAGTGTCTATGTCGCAAGAACCGTGATTCTTTTCGGGATAAAAAGTATCTCGAATTTCGAGACCTAGAACACCTTAAAAGTGTTAGTAAGATCCATTTTGCCATTTTAATATGAAGAAATAAGGGCTATACCAGAAGAACCGTGTTATATACCGTGTGGAAGTTGATAAAATGTAGTATATTTTGTAAACTTCCACCAGACTTATTTCTCTATCAACTATCTCTATTACCGGGTTCAGTCTTAGCCCCACTTAGCCCGCGCAGATGTTCTTTGTAAAATATAAACTAAACGATAGTGCAATCTTATTCAACACACACCACTAACACCTTATCAAAAAAACATATAATACCTTCCTTTTTAAGAAGGATTGTCAATTAATATTTTTTTATTAATATTTAAATTTTTGATTGAAACCTTCTTTACCTACCCTGACAAAGAGTGTAATTTAGCGTAATAATATCTTAAAATGGTACATTGGCAGTTAAGTATGTAGCAAAGTTTTGTCAGTTCATTTTGTGTTTGTCTTCTCGTAAGATATTAATCGTCGTTAAAGTTTAGTATCCGGCCCATTCATCGTTAGAGTTCTCTCCGGAAGAAACAATCCTGAATGCATCATCGGTCCATGCACGAAATCATGTTTGAGTGTGTAAATTAAACGTATAAGAACAATTTCTAGTGAGTGCTTTTAACTACTGAAAAGTTTTTCGTGAAGAGACGAACCTGAGTCCAATATCAATTCATGGAGGAATTCATGTGTAGAAAAAATCACATAGTTTACGTCGTAACATTGCAGTTTTATTATTTAGTAATAAAGTTTTGTGGTTTATCCCGCGACAATCTACTAGCTTAAGTTGTTTTGGAATAATGAATGATTTATAAAAATCGACTCTTCTTTTCTTTCCTCAGAAACTGTTAGATTTTTAGAAAACATGGGTATACAGAGTTATGATTCTTAGTACAGGCTACAACTATTCAAAATGTCATTAAAATCCATCAAATAGGTTATCATTAAAGTGTATTTTTAAAAATTCAATGTTTTGCTTATTTTCGTCTTATATGGAAAAAACCTTTTTTCCGGGATAAGTACTATACAATATGTTAGCCAATATTTTAAGCAAAGTTTTATCGAATTCCGCCAGGTAGTTTTTGCTTGATACCCTCCAACAGATAGACAGACAGACAAACAGACACGAAAGCCGAAAATGGTAGAATTGTCTTCTACATCGATACCACTGGCTTGTTATTTCCTAAAAATATTCCATGTACAGACACGACTTTCTTACTTTTTTATTATATATATATAGATGTATAGATTCAAACATACATTTATTTATGACTAGCTGTTGCCTGCTGCTGCGCACGCGTTTATTTTGTATATTTGAAATAGGAAAGGTAGGATTTCTGGTATAACACAGATCCTGTGACACCTCCAACACCTAAGACACCTTCATTTCAACAATTAACTAAAAATTTGATAATTATCCCTGTAGAACTACTTTTAAAAATTCCCAGGCCTCCAGCCACCTGTGAGGGAAGAAGGAAATCTAAGGACTGCAGGGCTTTTATTTAGCCAAAATAAGATTCATATTTTAAGAAGTACTTCCGAAGGCGAATGATAAAATCAAATGCATATTGGTATGATTTTACATACCATTTGTAGTAGTAGTATCGGAGTGATCAAATGTGTAAACAAAGTGTCTTGTATTATTAGTTCACGACCTAAGATTTACGACTGTTCTGCCATTTAAGTATGGAAAACAATGAATATGAAACATAATAGTTATCCCGCAGGAGGCTTGAAATTTATTTGGATTAAATTGTGTCTTAGCTGAAGGGCAAGTCAAGAGTCTCCGTAACCGGCGAGTGTGTATTAGACGAACTATGAGAGTGGAGGAAGCCAGAGAGGTATGTAAGGAAAGGACCTGTTGGAACTCTGTACTCTCTGCCTTCCCCGCGAGGGAGCTGGCGTGATGCTATAGATAGATAGAAATTGTTTCTTTATTATTTTACAAACAAGACACCTTCATATTTAGTTTCAATTAAATGCGTACAGCAGTTTTAGTTTAATGAAATAACACCCATTCTGCAAGAACCGTGTAGTTAACTTTTATATTCATTAAACATATTCGTAGCCCGCGCAGGTGGTTTTTGTAAGATATAAACATATATAGCGCTATCTTAATCAACGATAACGGCATCTTATAGAAAAACACATTCTTTATACAGAATACTATATAATAGGTTCTTTCTTTTTGGGAAGGATTACCATATTATTTATTTATTATAATAATTATTGGTAAAATAGCCCTGATTAAAATATTCTCTGCCTACCCAAATACCTTAGGTAATAATATTTTAAATAAGAGTAAATATTGAGTTATTTAATATTTATTTGTACGAGAGCTTAGTTTGTGACAAAGTTTTGTCAGTACATTTATATTTATTATTTTATTTTTATTTTTTTTTCTTATGTTATAATTACACATTTATTTTTATCTAGCCGTTGGTGTCCCACTACTGGGCAAATGCCTCCCCCCATACTTTCCACCCCACTCTGTTTAAAGTCATTGAGGGGCAATCACTCATGAAGACGTCCAGATCGTCCCACCATCTCCTCCTGGGCCTGCCGCGGTGTCTTTATAATTAAAGAGGGGTACCCAGTTGGTTATTATTTTAGACCACGATGTGTCTGCCATGCGGTAGATATATAATGACAGCACATTTTAAACGGTTTTGGAGTAAAGTGTCTTTAAAGAAATTCAATGCTTCGCTTATTTTAGTCTTTCCTGGAATTACTTAATTTTCGGGATAAGTACTGTACAATATATTAGCCCACTATATAAGGTATCCGTATGTAAGTTTCATACAATTAACCCTGGTAGTTTTTGCATGATGATGGTTCATACCTTTAGACAGACAGATAGACAAACAGACACGAAAGCAAAGAATTGTAAAATTAGCTTCTACATAGATAGTATGATACCCCTGGGCTGTTATTTCCAAAAAAATATTCCAAGTACAGACACGGCTTCGTTACAGTTTTATTATATGTATAGATTTTTTTTCAGTGAATTTGACCGCATGTCTCTTGTGCTTGCTAGATCCCTTGCGCGTTAAACAGACCGTACAAAGTTGTGACAGGATGTTTCGTTCTTCACTGGCTTCTTCCACTCTTATAATCCGTCTCATACATACACTAGACCCTTGTCTTGTCTCCATATAATGATGATGATGATGATGATGATGAAGGCCTTTATTGAAAACAATAAAGTTCTAACACCTGTACGCAGCAGGACTTGATGGCTTCCTCCGACAATACAGTCAACATGGCCTCATTCTGGGCCACTTTCATTTACCTTAAGCATGTTTGCGTCGAAACACTAAGACGTTTAACTTTAGCATACCAGCTCCGCCCACTGTTTCGAGTAATTGCAGGCTCTATTCCCACACAGGAGAACCTTTGTGTGACCCACAAATATTTTTTTCGGTCTGGATGTTGGAGTATTTGAAGTTCATGTTTTTAAACGGACCCACGACTCAGGAATAACTCGTGTGTGTGAATGATCTTCGTTGTTGTTTTTATTTTTATTATCAATTGATACTGGATTGACATCTGTGAAGACTCTGGAGGGACCAGATGAAAATCAGTGTCTCTCACTTGTGCCTGACATTAAGTCGATCTGGATACCTATTTGGCTCAGCCGTGAGACACATACGCATGTGTATCACTTTGTTGTTCCTTTTTTGTATTTTTTCCTCATGTGTATTTTTTTTGTATGGTTAAATTGCTGATATGTATGAGACATATCAGCTAAATATCGTCTCTCATGCTGTGACAAATAAAATTTATTTCTTTCTTTCTGTTGGCCGCGGGGTCTTTACAGCTACACCGAACAAGACAGAAATAACTACTAGTGTGGGGATACGTTAAAAAAATGGTGAAGGAAAAAAGAAATCTGTAATGAAAGTAGAAAAGATATTAAAAGAAGACGCCGCACCGATATTTGAAAATATAGTAGCCTATAAAAAATGTTGGTGGGTACATAACGAGGTTTATAATATCAGTGAAATGTTCGTAAGGTCAGCCGTTACGTAATTTACGTTTACGTTCTAGCGATTTATCAATTTATGTGTATTCAGTGGAATATTTTGACGGCTCTCTTTATTAAAAAAAGGTTGGTGAATACTAAATTTCTATCGGTATCAACGTAGGCTAAGCTAAAATCTAAAGACTATGAGATCAAACACCCTTTCAAAGGATTTCGTAGATAAAAACCGTAATACAACTTAAATTGATATTTTAGATAATGTTTCATAATTACAATAAGTATGTACATGCTACATCACATATGTATATATCCAATATAAAAAAAAACTTGTGTAATGATATTATTATACGGAAGAGACCTTCTAATACAAATAACATTTTATACTTAAAAGAAGGTACCGAATCCAGAAACATTGTGGGTACCAATTTGTTTCTTAATAAAGCAATTTGTATTTGTTGAATAAGCAAATAATACAGAGTTCCATCATGATCTTTTATTGCAGACGTCCGTTGCTTCCTCCATACTCATAGTTATTAGTAAAATCAAAATAAACTCACGCCTATATTCCTCAAATGGTGGTGGCAGGACAAAGCAGCAGACAGAGGTGTACTTTGTACACCCACTTTTCGCCTAAAAAGTTGCCCGACTGATCCTAAAAAAATTCTATCGAACTTGTTGTCCAGGACAGGACATTGCGATTGCGCATTATACGGCACCAGAACTACTAAAATTAAATTG
Source organism: Phalera bucephala (assembly GCA_905147815.2). Lineage (NCBI taxonomy): Eukaryota > Metazoa > Arthropoda > Insecta > Lepidoptera > Notodontidae > Phalera > Phalera bucephala. Next base: position 17,248,692 of record LR990609.1, on the reverse strand, counting down.
TTTCCAAGCCTCAACTGACATATATTTCTTTCTGACTTAAAATGTGATTCTTTCAACAGTGAAAAGCGCGCGAATAAATTGAATCCCGACAAATTCATTTACGGGAACGTAGTTTTATACAATAGGATCAATTTAATATCTTCCAAAGGATTTCTGTCCTTTCGGCTCATAAAAAAAGCAATGCCTTCTGGACGTTGAGATGGTAAATAGGATTTTTCGTAGTTAAGATTTAGAACCGACTTTGAATGCGATTTTTTCGTTTGTTATGTACCTACTAATAAAGAATATTATATGTATGATGCAAATGTATATGTATAATGCGCGTTTCGATCACGAGGTCCTGGATTCAAATCCTAGGTCGGGCAAATGTTATTTATCTATCGAAAAATTCCCAGTATCAGCCCGGAGTCAAAGTGATGTTCAGGTTTTTCTACACAAAAATCTCATGAGCAGTCTGTACTGCGGAGTCTAGAGTTGTACCCAGTAAGGCGGTAGTAGACCCGTCGCTGTAGCATCACAGTCGCTTAATTCTTAGCATAATATGGGTGCACTTAGTACACCTCAGTTACCCCCACTTGATAAATATTAATAAACATGACAATGTGTTTGTTTTAAATAAGTGGACAAACATCGTCACGGTATGGACCCCTGAGGACGGTCATAGACGCCGTCGGCCGAGACGAAGGTGGCGTGACGACTTGGACGCTTATGCGGGAAAGGCATGGATATTACAGGCCCAGGATCGATTTGTATGGAGACGTAAAGGCCTTTGCCCAGCAGTGGGATACAGAATAGGTAAATAAAAAAAGCACAATTTTAGTATGTCTATCTGACTAAAGAGACGTTGACCAACTAAAAAATAGAACGTGATCTTTCGGTGCTAAGCCCTCAGAACATAGTAGTTATTAATAGTGACGCAACTAGTGGTTTATTGTTTAGACTATCATTTTTGCGCCAAATGTATAGGAACAGAAACAATATGAAATATGTGTTCGAGAAACTCTTGGGCATGCCGGTTTCCTCACGCTGTTTACCTTCACCGTTAAAGTAAGTGATCATTAGTTTTTAATACGCACATGCTTTTGAAAAGACAGAGGTGCGTGCCTGGGTTAAAACCTGGTCCTCTGACTTTGCAGTTCAATGGTCTAACCACTAGGCTATCACTGCTATCTATCAAATATGTGAGTTCATTTAAATCATCATCAGTATGGTAATAAACACAAAGCAAGTACTTTCCAAGCAGCCAAAGTATTCGCAAATATGGTGTACCATTTCGCCGCATATGCCTATAAACAAACTGACGCGAAATAAAGGTTAACGTTTCTTAACCTTTATTTCACCTCAATTAGTTTCATCAAGCTTCGTTCGTTGTTTGGTAATTTTCTTACCCTTTTCTTGCTCAAAGGATTAAGCTTGTTGAAAATACCCAATTACTAACGATTTGAGTTTATTATGATGTTAAAAATAACATCGAAAGGCTATTTATACCCAAAATAATCGTCTATTTATAATTTGGCTCTCCCAAAATACATTGCTGCCTCACTATTTATTTTATTATTTAAAAATTAATTTCCACTTTCGATGAGCCATTCAACGGTCATTGAACGAGTAATGACTTTGTTAGGTAGCCGATGATGCGGTATTAAAGGTAACATTAAAATTGTTCGTTTAAATATTTGTTTATTTGCAGTCAATTAACTGGATATTCGATTTACCTTTTCAGTAGGCTGAATAACTATTATATTCAGTGTGCAATTATAATTTATTGTCGTAAGCATAATACATTGCACCTGTGATAATGAGTTCTTAATTACATATGGTTTGGTACATTGATCTAATATAGTTATTGATATACAGATTTTAACAAATTACAGCATAAATTACATTTTTTCATAGAAAAAAGTGATCTTGTTTCTCGTGTAATGTTTGCAAGGTGCAAACAATACACGAGAAACGATTTACAATTTTGTCTAATGTAAAGTTTAGACTTAAAAAATACAAAGACATTGTTTTCTATCCTTGACAAATCTCGGGCTAAAAACTTTTTGAAAACGTATTTTCAAACTGTTGACAGCAAGTGACTCGTTTAGTTGACAAGCTGATTTAAATATGTTGAAATTTTACTTCACATCTCCGGTTTCCATAGAAAATAAAAGAATGCCTCTATAACTAAAAACACGGTGCTTTTGTTTTTTGCCGTAATGGCGACAAGAAGCCAATTTTTATCATTTACTGTTATACTCTATTACTACTTGACATTGGCGAAATACACTGTTAAAGTGTGCGGCCATTAATTAAAATAAGAAGAAGAACTAAAAACACGAGCAAAATTGTCAACGGAAAAGTAATTGTATTCCGTTGTTTTAGGGTTGCTTCGTCTGCAGCAGTTGTACCAAAGCCTCCAACCGGGAAACGCAACGTTTCGTATATCAAATGTGAAACGGGTGGTTAACGCCTCGGACGTCGTTGAGTACCTCCGCGCCATCGAACGCCTGGACCGCTGGAGTAGCAAGTACGTGGTTCTCGACTCCACGACGCAGCTGGCGAAAGACTCGCTAATACTCCACGTACGAGACGTACAACTTGGAAGGAGAAACTACCATTATTTCTTGAGTGGCCTGGTGAGTAATCCCACGGCTCCTTGTTAGAAAGCTAATTGCACAATTTCAAGCGCCCTGACTTTAGCAGTTTGTGTAACGTTATGCGAGATGTCAATGTCGTTAACACCGATTCAAGTGGGGCTCGGGGTTTTAAATGAAATTAAAGTTAATAACGTATTTTTGTGTAAAGTTTCTGTGTTATTTTAAAAAAAATGTTCCCAGTTTATTTAATTGAAAAGTAAAGCTTGTAATTTGTGATTTTGCTAATATCTGCAATTCTTAGCAATCCGCACAACTGCACGCCTCACCCAAGCAAATACTTTATAAGTATTGACAGAAAATTACATGTAACTAAAACTTTAAACATTGTGCAAAACGAAAAGATATACATATAATAAAGAAGAAATATTAACAATTCCGTCTGTACAATTTTGTATATGTGTAGTGTCTTCTTTGTCCCTTTTAGTGGATACATAACTTAATCAGATAGAGTTTAGACAGTAGAAATGTATACATTGATTCAGGTGATGGACGACCGCTGGGAAAAAGAGGTCACCGAATTTGGCGCCATTAACATAACTGGATTTAGAGTACTGGATTTTTCCAGAAAAGTGGTACGGGACTTTATTGATGTATGGAAAAAGGATTCTATTTCGGTAAGTTATTGCCTTTTATTCTACTACTACCTGCTTTGCTGAAATATAATGTAGTATCGGAGATAGTTTAGATATAATTTCCGGAAACTGCTAATCGATACTTCAGGTAGCACACAAACTAATTAAATGTATGCCATTAAAAGATAGTCGATCGGTAAGTCTGTTACTTGGTAATGTGAACAGATGCTCCTAGTACAGACGTAAATGCAATTATCTCAGCAAAGCGCATACATACATTCATCAATGTATCTTGTCATCTAACGATACGACACAACTGAGCAAAGGAGTATATATCGCATTACGTGATAGCAATATTTAATCAAGAAAAAGGAAACAATTTTCTACTTCAGCACTTACAAATAATGAATTTCTAATTATACATTCAGCCAGCGAACTTGTTAAATCTTCCCGTTTTTAATAAAAACATCTTGTTAGGGGACGCTCAATCGAAATGAATAGCTTTATTCGTGTTCTTAGGAACGTTATAAAATGTTTTATAGGATTTTATCTTTTCTTATGCATATTGAGTTAATACATTTTAGGCGTTTCCAAAGTATAACAGCAGAAAACTTTATAGTATTATTTTTCCAAATATACAAAAATTGCATCTCGAAGGTGAATAAAGAAAATATTGAATGGCTTAGAAATTATAACACCACACAAACTTATTCTAATATACTAATCTATACAGGCTGAGGCAGCTCTCATGTACGACGCCGTACAAGTTCTAGTCGATGCTATATTCCGTCTCTTGCGAAAGAAGCCCGACATCTTGCGCGCAACAATGAGACGCAACGCAAACCAAAACAACAGTCGAATAATGGATTGCAATCCTAAAGGCAAAATCACACCGTACGAGCACGGCGACAAGATATCCAGGATGATTAAAAAGGTACGTTATCCAGAGATCTGTTTAATAATCGTACAGGGCAAAAACAATATGAATCTAGCTTCTTTAAACCAGCGATCACCAAAGATGCAGTATGAAACGGCGTTATCTCAAGCTTAAATTATATTCAGTCTTATTCCAATATGCTTAACACTCTAATTCGGTGATAAATTCTCGGCCGGTGTCGGCATTCCCATAAAAACTACACCAATAAAATATGAGTACTAATGTGATTAATATAAAATTGAAAATAATTTTGGTTTATAAAAGTGTGGCTTGTGTCTTTGGTGAGGGCGGGCTATTAATTTGGTGTTCCTAACTCACATAGTAGTCAAGTGCCCGTAGTCTCTGGTCCGTCGTTTATTATATCCCAGCTTGCAGTTGCAAGCAATATTAATCAACGTTTCCCTCATTTTACGAAACTCCGTCATCATTGTAAATCCTCTACTACTACTACTACTAGCCTAGCCTAGACTAGCCCATGCGAATGATTGATATCAATTGATATATCCAATTATTAATGCGAGCGAATACTTCGTTACTGATGCGCGGCCGGAGCCAGTGGCCAATGTTACGGTGAATATGTAAAATTGTACAGTGATATGAGCGACACCATGCAAATACTGATGTTATTTGCCTGCGGGCAATAGCGGCCGGTCTGCGCAATTTGACGACAACACCCGACAAATTAAGCACCATGTTGGCCAATAATTATTCCTGTTAGTTAGCCATTATTTGTTAACATAGTAAGTTGATAATATCGTGATTTGTAAGGACAGACACACCTTTGTAGTAAGTCCAATAGTAGCAAATGTAACACTCAATTATTGTAATGATTTATATTATTTCTAGAAGATCACTTTGGGTTTTCTTTATAAGAATGTGTACCTACTTACTTCCCTTACCCTAGAAATGTGAACACTCAAGTTTCTTAAACAATTTCGAACAAATAATTCTAGCTTTTGTTTGAAATAAAATGAGTCAGGTTGATTTTTCTCTACAAAGTAGCAAGAAGCGAGCAGCTCGGAATACCAGGGCCGAGCGACATTGGATATAGAAGTGTCCTCACCCTTTGTGAAAGCTTAAATTGTTAACGGAAGACTCAAGTTGCAGTGCTTACCGTGGGTATACTGTATTCGCACCCGGCGTAGTTTTATTTCTTGAGGCCGCGAGCTGTCTACCCCACTTACCCCACATCAAATTCTGTGGTTGGCCATGACGTAACGTCATTTCATTTTATGTTATCTCTAATGAATATGAGCATTGTGTTAGCTCAAGCATGTAATGTTGGCGGCAAATTTTAATTGTGCGGAATTACAAGAACACAGGTGCCGGATACGGCAGCCCGTCTTTTATATCGGGCGTGTACAGAGCGGACGACACTTCGAAGGCTCTGGCGATTAATTAGGTTTAGTTGGGTGGCACGTAATTAACCCTCGCACTTGATAACTGCCCCGATTCGCGCGATTAAAATGTGAGCTCTCTTCTGTAATATAATTTAACTATATTCTTTGTGCCATGCGAGTTTGTAGCATAAGCCACGATGTTGCTTGGTGCTATTAAAATAAAACGCAAGAGTCACGCATTTGCTTCAGACCGAGATTGACGGACTGACCGGCACCATCAGGTTCAATGAGGAAGGACATCGTAAAAACTTCTCGTTGCAAGTCATGGAAGTTACTGTTGAGGGAGACATGGTTAAGGTAAGAACAAATTATTTCTTATAGAAAGATACGTGTTAATTTTTAAACATTATAAAACTACGAGTATATCTATAAAGTTGCAGGTTTTTCTGGGGTGCTGTGCTAAAAAAGTGGACTAGTTTCCACAGAACGTTGTTCTTGGATATAATTTCGGGATATCCGGCAAAAGAGAGACTAGCTAGAAAAATAAGGCTAGCTGAAAATAAAATCCTTTCCATCTAGATTCACTTATTGAAGTAAAGACATATGTTTCGTACAAAACATTAAAAAACCCTCATCAAAATGATCCTACTGTTATTAGGACCTGCCTCCACCAATCTGCACTGAGCCAGCGTATCAAAGTATGACCTAATCTCTCTCACTAGATTTGTGAGAGAAGGCCTTGGTCCAGTAGTGGTGTCCCACTACTGGACCAATATTATATAGGCTGATATTATTGTATTGTTATTAATGTTATTAGATCGCCACCTGGTACGAGCAAGCGGGCCTCATTCCGGTTATCCCTAAACTTGCTCCCTTGAATATTCCCGGAGCCTACGACCGTAACAAGACCTACGTCGTTACTACCATTGAGGAACCGCCGTACATCACACGGAACAGCCCTGATAGCCCCGACTACAGGGCCAGTGAACCATACAGAGGTTTCTGTGTAGACCTCGCTAAAATGATCGCCGAAAAGTTGGAAATTACATGTAAGTTAATGCGAATTTTGCTTTAAACTTGTTGCAACGAAGTTGTATTTGGAAAGCATAGACTTCGTTACCAGAAGGCTTATCACGATAAAATTGCGATTAGCGTGATGCTAGCGAGTAAGCGTGCAGGCACTTAATAACTATTTAGTAAATTTGTGCTGTGGCATATCGTAGCATCACGCTGACGTCAAAATGTTCATGCTAAGCCCTCTGATCTTTGACAAAAGAAGCTAAGAGAGTAAAATGCTGACAGTTCCCGTTCTTACAGACATTTCTTGCCCTCTTTCAGTTTGTCTCACATTCACTCACTTTTTTGAAATATCAAGCGATCATCAAACAAATATCATTATTGTTATCGCATTTCTGGTGTGTCTTGTTTCACTATTTACATCTTTTTTGTTCTTCTTTACTTTTGTATTTTTAACATTCATCATCAGCCGAAAGACGTCCACTGTAGGACAAAGGCCTCCCCAAAGATCGCCACGACTACCGGCTTTGTGCTGTACGCATCCCGCTTCTACCTGCGACCTTCACTAGGTCATTGCTCTACCTTGTGGTGGGCCTGCCCACTCCGCGTCTTTCGGTACGAGATCACCACTCGAGAACCTTTCTGCCCCAACGGCCGTCAGTTCCACTAGCAATATGCTCAGCCCACTGCCACTTAAGTTTGGCAATTCTGAGAGCTATATCGGTGATTTTGGTTCTCCTGTGGATCTTCTCATTTCTGATTAGATCTCGCAGAGAAACTCCGTGCATAGCTCTTTCCATTGCGCTTTGGGTCACCTTGAGCCTTCTTATAAGGCCCATAGCTAGGGACCATCTCTCGGTGCCGTAGGTCATCACTGGCAACACACACTGGTCGTACACTTTTGTCTTAAGACACTGCGGTATTTGGGATGATAATATATTTTTAACATTAGAGGAAACTTTTAAATAGTATATATATAATACGGTTTGTACTACCTACTAATGGGGCTAAATCCAGCACGACAAAACAGTGTATATGTCAACACAGGAAATGTATGATGTTCATGAAGTCTGAATAGTATTATTGCAAGTGTCTAATACATTGCCTTATTGTCGATTTGTATTGAAACTGCCTGGATGCTAAACAATTGGCCAGTAATACCCGTTAAGTAATTAGTTAGGTTCTATAGACAGACCATTAGCATGTGACGATGCTCCGATGCTCTAAATCAATGCAGCATTTCAACCTGAATGTTCAATCAGTTTAAAGTCTGCAAGGCTTCCGCCTCCTCTTTATTAAGAACCTCTTTAAGAGTAACATTACGTTATCACGAGAAAGAAACAGAGCTATAAACGACGTATATCCAAGTCCGTTATTAGGAAAATACTGGAAGACTGTTAGTAAACCTGCTGGTTATCCGGGTAAAATAGATTTTGACACAATTAATGTTTCATCATCATGGTGATTCATTCGTTATTTTTGAATGATAATATAGTAATATCAAGAGAAGACTTTCGACGATTGTTAACTAAGCACCAGCTTCTCTAAGTGGAAACTATGCCAATTTAGACCCTGAAAACATTAAACATTTTAAGACTTTGTAAGTTTTAGTACTACGTCACAATTATTGGCCTGTTAATTATCAGCGATACTTTCTTAAATGATGCTTCAGTAACAATTGTTGAGTCAAACGTTATCTATAGTCTTTTTCACGAGACATGGGTATGGTGACGTTTGATCATATTCCATTTCACGCATATTGTATTTTGGAATATTGAAAATATAGAATGCAATAAATAAAAAAGAACATTAAAAATCTACTTTAGTTTACATTTAAATCATATACCGTTCATAAATTTGCGTAATTGTTTAACAAACTTAAAACCTAATAAAACTCTATTACTCAATTATGTAAATTGTAACGGTTTGCGTTTTAGGGACTGACACAATGAAATCGTTAAAATCAATATGTTGTTTTTAAAAATGTACAAAATTGATTGCCGATTTTTTTACGAATATTCTATGTATCTGACTGAAATATTTAGTATTCTCATGGAAATTTATAAATAAACGTGGATGCGCTATCTTGACATATTAAAACAGAGAGTTTTATAATTTTTTAAATATATAATACACGTAAGTGGCGAATCAAGCGATTTGTCAGACGATTTTTCTGACCAATGGGTTGATTCGTAACTTATTAACGAGATTTTATTTCGTTCTCTTTTTGTTCCTAAATTATTTTATTGTTATAAATTTTCTCGATACGATATTCAATCGATTCTTTTTTACACTGACTGCTAGTACATTTCTAGGAACGTCAAATTCTAAATGTCAGCGTACCCATGACTGGTGAAAAGGACTATAAGTGACCTAACCAATATATAAAACAAAACTAGTTTTAGCCTGGAATGCATTTTCTTGCAGGGTTTTCGTCAAAACCAGAATAACCTACATTAATTTCTCATGGGCCGAATATTGTAATTAGTGATTTATCCTACACATTAAGAAACAAATTCGTATATCACTGGACTTTTACAAACAATGTGCAATAATAGTTGACATTTCCCCCGTCCACACTAACCCGTCGTCACCTAAATGTCGATTGAAGAAAAGTTGTTAATAAGTGCGCCTTTATTGTTCCGAGACAAGTTGTCAACGCGTTCCACTTTGCAACAGGTATTTTATGACTGACGTACAAAGTCAACACACGGTATAGAATCTCGTATTTATTAGGAGATAAATATCATGTGACACGAGTCGCTTGATATGTCAGCCGGATTTAAGAGACGTTGCAAGAAGAAGTCGTTCGATATCTTGTCCTGCGACTGGACCCCTTCCGTACCTTAGCCACCCGGGTTCAGCATTTCGCTCAAAGAGGTTTCATACATCGTTCGATCATTTTGTTGTGAAACAAACACTGTGTGATTTCTGCTCCTTAACAAAAGCAATGCGGCGACAAGGAACAGAGAGCTTAGCATAAATACATTGACGTTTACACGTGACATCTGTATTTAGTAAGTTTGGTGGCATATCAAGTCGACATCGTGACGCTAACGTCAATTTCTTCATGCTAAACGCTCAGGTCACACAATATCACCGGACTATCTTAATATCGGACGACGTCGCCCAATGTCGCTAATTTCGCCTGACGTCGCCAGCAGGAGGTGTCGGGAGACATTTGCTTTAAATATTTTTTCAACACCTGAGAATCCGGTATCATTGGGCAACATAAAAAGTTGACCGCGAAGTCGCCCAGCAAAAGTCATGCAATACCTACATTTTGTTTCTTTATGATCCACATGGATCGGATGGTACCACAGTACTTATTTTAATAAGTTACTCATCTTATACCTCACAGTATTTTTTCTTAATTATTAATTTTGGTTAACAGATGAAATACGGCTGGTGCGAGATGGAAAATATGGAAATGAAAACCCGAAGGTTATTGGAGGCTGGGACGGCATAGTCGGAGAACTTGTGCGGAAGGTAATTTATGGATTAACAATACACACCTGATACAAAATACATACACAATAGGTATATTACAGCTAACTTTAACAATGTTTCACTGTTTCTAAGAATTTTAATATATCAGATTTGGTTTATAGCTCGTTAGATTGGTTTTTGTCTGCAAAGTTCAGTAAGTCTATTAATTTTTAATCCTACTAATAATATAAATGTGAAAGTTTGTATGTTTCGATGTTTGTATGTTTGTTACTTAATCACGTCAAAACGGCCGAACGGATTATTACCTGGATTAACATATTTTTTTTTTCTGGAGAAAATCATGCATAGGACTTCCGCGAGCCTCGGGGGAAGCTCGTGGAGCGTGTCAGATTCCTACCGACTAAAAACCCCAGGGTGGCCCCAGGGTAAATTGACACGCAGGACTGCATCGTAGGTTCCATAAGAGGGAGCAGACGGACCCCTGCGGAACCCTGCAAGAGGCTTCCCTCCGGTGCAATGTGCCACCCTGTCCGATGTACTAGATGTATCTGTCGCGCAAGTAGTCCCTGACTACAACCTACAGGTATGGAGGGACGCGATGCCCCCAGGATCGCGGACCAAGTCAGGGAATTAAAGGCGTTGACAATGTCCAGACTTATCGTCAACGCTACCCCGCCCCGGGACACGGCCTGCAACCTGGATTAACACCTATTTCGATTCCTGTCTAAAGTCAACGCGGACGAAGTCGCGGGCAGAAACTAGTATTGAATAAATACAAAAATCTAGTTTCAGAGTTATACCTACTTATAAAAAGGCGTTGAATATGAAAGTTGTAGAAGTCTTTTCACTTATAGTATATATATTTGACCTCTTAAACATTAAAATTTTATCCGAACATATTTGCAGATATTTCAGAGTTCAGCAAAGTGGTTAACTTGTTTTAAATGACCAAAAGTTTCGTTTTTAATGAGCCACTGTAAGTTTAGTGATGGTACGTATTTAGCTCGGGTTAAAACAAAAGCACTTATTGCTCGCCTTTCGTAGTTCATAGACAAGAGCTGTGTAGATACTGGCGTTAAATTTGATTGTTTTTTCTACTTTAATTTGAATTTATCTTGAAGAGATGAGTGAGACTTTAGTGTAAGTAAACTTGAGTTTTTGGAGGTTCATAAAACGTTTTTATTTTTATAGTGGACTATTGACATCCTTGTTTTATCCTATACAGTAATATACATAGCAATAAACAAAGATTTGAATTTTCATAAGTAGCACTATTAAGAATTAACATTACAATCACTTGAGTCAGAGCACATTTGCGTATAATACACGCTACCAACATTAAACTCCATCATAAAAACATCGTAACGTTTAAGAGTATCTCACTTTTAAAGCCCATGTATTTCCAACTTACAACTTTCATCGTCGTATTAACAAGGAAATCATTTTATTAATATACATATGGAAATTTTTCTAGGCAAAAGGAAATAGTTTTCAAAAAAGAAGAACTCGCCTAAGTAAGCAATGCAATTCACAATTCTACTCCGATCAACACATCCGTGTTATTCACAAATAGTGTATTCTGCTGACCTCCTGTACAATTTATAAATTTGATAATTAACAACTTAGCAACCAACGACTCGTCAGGTGTTAGGAAAACCTTTTAATTAGCTTTCGGTATTGCATGTTGTTAGGATAACAGGTTTGAATTAACTTTATGGTTGATTAAGATTATATAATCATTTCTTGTAAATATTGTAACACACTTATCTCTGTGTGGTGTTGGAACTCTACTAACATGTAGATTCTGAAGAGGAGCTTCTGAAGGACGGAGACGCTGGAATATTAAAATGCCACAAACGGTCACCCATCTCAGGCCGACGGAGTCGAACGCTGCTTAACCTTGTTAATCGATAAGAACACCGCGGTCGCACAGAGTTGCGAGCGCCTCAACATGCTAGTAGAATATTACCACTTCTTATGGATATTGTTAGAGTAAGGGTCGGAGATCAGTTGATTTTTACATAGACGATCAAAACCCCAGATCAAAAAAACAAGCACTCCAGTGCGCATGAGTTCTTAATTCTTCTCCTAAACAGTTGACCGGTTTGATGTTTTTTTTTTATGCTGATGGGGCGCCTGTATAGTTTATAGCTAAAGTTAGACCCGGTAGGTGAAGTTGTTGTCAACCGAGTGCGAAGCCGCGGGAATCTGCTAGTTTATTATATAAATACCACTAACAATAACGAAAATACTTTAAAACAAAATATTTCAATATGTCCCGGCCAACAGACATAGAGAACACTAGTGAATGAGATGGATGAATGGAATGAACAAAATTTCAAAGGATTTTAATATACCTAGATACGGTACGAGCATTCAGTACAAAGCTTTATTTATAAAGAAATATGCCCGTAATATGAAATATAAAACCTCTCGTTACAGAATTCGATGCGTCGCGTCGCTGCATGTGCAATTTATGTAGGGTACCGTATTATATTGGATATGAGATCCATAAATTAATATTTGTTTTAATGTCATCATAGATATTATTGTCATTTTATCATATCTCGTTGAATCTAGGTAGGCTTTAACATTGACAGAATATCGGAATTGGAGTGAAGGAATACATTTTTTGAATATAATTTTTTTTAATTCTTTCACTCTTTTCTTTCTAAAGCTCCAGCTCGTGGTAAAAGTTTACCTCATAAGGTGATAGATAATGGTTTAAATACTTTAAGGCGAGACCAAAGGTAGACCATCAGCCAGATGGAGCGATACCATTGTGAAGGTGGCTGGCAAATTGTGTAATAGACTAGCACAAGGCCGAAACGATTGACGTAATGGGGGAGAGGCCTACACTCAGCAGTGGATATATACAGACCGATTGATAAGGATAATGAAAATTTTAATCATATCATTTTTATACGGAATTCTTTGATAATTTGTTACCTAAGATTAAAAAGAAAATATAAACATCGCCACGCCTATATTTCCCAAATGGGGGGTCGATCCAACGACGATGTTAGGTCAAGGGGCAAGTCTATCCAAGGCGCAATTCTAGACTCCAATTAGGCATTTTTCGATAAAAAAAAACTACACTGTTTGACTTAAGATTCGAACCCAGAACCTGATGATAACAACACGCAACATATACCAGTTCAAAAAATTTAATCATGAACCAGCTGTAGATTTTTCGGCCGTCGCTCTTTTGTCACACAAAGCTATTACATATGTAACATACAAAAGATATGTTAAGGTTATTATTAATATCTTCCACATTTTCAGGAAGCTGATTTGGCAATCGGACCACTAACAGTCACGCTAGAGCGAGAGACCGTGATCGACTTCAGCAAACCTTTCTTGTCCTTCGACGCTAAACCCGGCAAGAATGATAAGAGTTCTGATACAGGAACATTGTTTAGCTTCCTACATCCACTCTCCAAGGAGATATGGGTAAGGGATTCAAATACATGTCTTGCCATAACCAAATAGACCGTGTTCTCTGAAGGGCGTATCAAGAGTCTTCGCAACCGGCGAGCGTGTATGAGACGAACCATGACAGTGGAGGAAGCCAAAGAGGTCTGTAAAGTGTTAGAATGTGTTACAACTCTATTCTCTGTCTCGGCAAAGTATCTGGCGTGATGATATAGATAGATGGATTGATAGCTAAAGGACAAACGTCTCGATAGAATTTTAATAGTCATTGAAAACTAACCGAAGGGAACGGGGAAATCGATGTTAGATATCAAAATATGCCATAACTATTTGATGGGTAAAAAGCTGGACACGTACATCACAAAGTTAGTCATCGTGATCTTTGCACTGCATTGGACGTCTTTCGAACAACAATCAAGATGTAGGGTCATTACATACAATATACAATTAAACGTTCTTGAAATCGCGTCACAATTCCTTTTTTTATGGAAACGTTGTAGAGATCTTATAATAAACATAATTTACAAATTTTATGACTGCCTCCTTTGTCTACTGGTGTTTAGTGGACGGAGCGATGTGAACGTCCTGTGTTCAAATTCCAGGTCGGGATAAATGTTATTTTTATAAGCACCTTTATTTCCCAAGGGGGATGAATAAAGCGAATTGTATGTGCCCTTTCGGAGGCGATTCTATTAGCAGTATACCGGGCACAATTTCAGACTTCGGACTGATCATGAGAATTTTTCGACAGAAAAGTCTGTCTGGACTAGAATTTGAAGCCACTTGCACTATAGGCTATACTCAGGTCTGGGATTGTACATGCTCACTAAAAAGTCTATGCTTGCGGTACTATTTGATGCGAATCACTCTCTTCCCTCTAATATAGTCGTAAGACATCACATAGGAGCTAGAACGCTTACTTAATTTTGTATAATACAAAAATGTATGTATCTATACAGAAAATGAATAAAATGAATATTGAGTTAAACAAAAAGAATAAACCCGCTGGGTTTCTCGCCTAATCTTCTCAGTGAAGATCGCGTTCCGATCTGGGGGTGGATTAGTAAGTTAAAAAATAATGTAAATACGACAATCTGTAAGTAAGCAGGGTTTATACAAAATAAATAATAAGGTTTAGGTTGAGACCAACGAGGCAGAAAATTGAATACAATATTTGTTTCAGCTATGCATTCTATGCAGCCTCTTCGCCGTCAGCGTAGTCTTATTTCTCGTATCAAGATTCTCTCCTTACGAATGGCGTGTAGTTTCCTTCACTGACACCCAATCATCTGAACATACCGAAGTTGCTACTACAAAGGTGATATTCAACGTGTATTCAACCCTTTCTTTTAAGACTGCACCATATATGTATGTGCGTTATAACGGTCGATGTTAACCCAATGCGTTATTTGGTTATCTGCTTTTTGTTTAAAAATACATAGCCCCAAAAAGTATAATTCCTGTTTTGCGTGTGTTTACAATTAGTTGCACCAGTATTTAAACACTTAATAGAATTTGAATATAAAATGCTTATTAAAATAGTTACTATTTACCCGAAAAAAAACATATCGTATTTATTTTGCCAAGTGTTTATTTATTGATACACTACACAAACAACCAAAACAAATGTTTTCGGGTCACACAAAATGTCCGTGCAAGGCTCAAATCCTTAACTGACTCGATCAATGAGCCAAGCGACCTATAATTTAATATCAAGTCGTCGACATAATATTATACAATATAGATCGCGCTGTATTAGAATTCATAAGGTATTACACACAATATATTGCTGCGTCAATAACTCCACGATTAAGCTATACAGATGTGCAATAACGCATTCCGTTAATATTGCCTTTGCGCACATGTGTGATGCAGGCTATAACATCATTTTCGCTTTAATGAAAATATTTTTACTTGAACTTTTATTAAATTGCACACGATTACAGACCACTGTCGTCAACGAATTTAGCTTCTGGAATTCTATGTGGTTTTCTCTGGGATCCTTTATGCAGCAGGGTAGCGACATTACCCCGAGGTCAGTGTATATTTTAATATTTGATTGTATAAAGTATATTAGTTCTTATACGGACTGTTGTTTTGTATCTTCACGGATATCACAGAAGTAGCTGTACTACTACTAATACTAAAGAAAAAATCATAAATAAATAAAAGGAAAAAGTTTAATTTAAAAAAAATTGCTACCATGAGGTAGCAATTTTTGTGTGTAAGGATCAGCCCGCGCGGTCGGACCTACAGAAGTACACAATACTGTCTACGTCACTACTACGTTATAGGATATTCTTCACTTCAACTAAGGCTTATTACTTATCTAACGCTTATTAATTCACGGTCAAATGAGTATTAGCAAACCAAACATTGCTATGTTTTAATAAACTACAAGTCACAGTTAACATATTTATTTGGTGTACAAGAATTACTCGTCATTTAAAATACGAAACAACAGGATGTATAAATACACTTTACATTTTATATTTTGAAGATCTTCGTTGCTCGCCTCCACAATTCACTGCGAATCGGTGCATGCACTCCAAATATTAGCACATAAAATGGGTAAAGTTTGATCAACATGTGTATTTTATTGATAGTAAAAGTGTTAATTAAGTTGAGTGTTAGGTTATTTAAAGTAGATTTACTAAATATATAGATACCATCGTTATCTCGAGTTGAAGAGTTAAGTTACATTTATCTGTCTCGTTAATTGTAAGTATTATGGTATTATATTTAGAAGTGTACTGAAGTACTTCAATAGTTTAAGAAGTACCGCTTGCTCGATAGTATTGTATCATATTTGAATATATTATACTATAAACTTAACATCCCAGTTTTATGCACTTGATTCATTGCTGGGAAATATTAAAGACATGACTTCATTCCTACACTGGATTATTTTACTGAATTCAAGGGCTTTGAAAAAAAGTTCGTTTGTTTGGGTTTGTTGAACTATACCAACCCAAAAAACCGAACTTTTTTTATTATTAAGTGAAACTCCTGCAAAGGAAATACGCTTGCCTTGGGGGATGCTCGCGGGACGTGTCGAATTCATACCAACTAAAAACCCCAGGGTGACCGACATTAGCACTTTTGAGAGGCTTGGAAATCTCTCTGTAGAACGCACCGGTTGCCCCCCTTGTGCTGCTCCCCGACGAGCCCCCATCAGCGGTAGACTTGGAACATAACAAACCTTACATATACTAACCACATTTACTTGATCGCTGATATTTCATTTAACGAGCTGGATAAACAATTATTATATTTCAGGTCCGTATCTGGAAGGATTGTGGGTTCTGTATGGTGGTTCTTCACCCTCATTGTGATATCTTTGTACACAGCAAATTTAGCTTCGTATTTAACGCTTGCGCGTATAACGGAACCAAACCAATCGTTCAGCAAATTAGCTGCATGCCCTGAGGTAATTATGCAAGTTTTTTACAAACGTTTACACGAAGTTTATTTTGATAAAGAAAACGTTACCCATCACTAAGAATTATTCCCGTATCATGGGTGCGTTTACAGTAGGTATTGTAATTATTTTTCTGTTGGTCATGGAAAGTAAGGTGCGAATGTTTGTTGATTTTTGCTGAAGCGGAGTCTAATCTCTCTCTTAGAGGAGATCCCAGAGCCACCCTTACACGCCACTTCACAGAAGACTTGCCCGAGATCAGCCTGGATGAGATCGAGTTGGCCCTTAAACAGCTTAAAAATGGAAAAGACAAAACCATTTTGAAAAACTACCGACCCATGTCGCTTCTGAGCCATGTATACAAGCTGTTTTCAAGGGTCATCACGAACCGTCTTGCGCGAAGGCTCGACGAGTTTCAACCCCCCGGAGCAGGCCGGGTTTTGAAGTGGTTACAGCAACATAGACCACATCCACACAGTGCGGCAGATTATAGAGAAGACTGCTGAGTATAATCTGCCCCTATGTCTAGCCTTCGTGGACTGTGAGAAGGCCTTTGACACTGTCGAAACCTGGTCAGTTCTGGACACCTTGCAACAATGCCAAGTCGATTGGCGATACAACGAGGTGATGAGATGCCTTTTTGAAGCCGCGACGATGATGGTCCAAGTACAGAACGAGCGGACTGAACATCATATGATTGATATGACACCAGTCATATCACCAAAACTGTTCACCAATGTACTGGAGGATCGCCGAGGTTCACCGATGTTCAAGACGCTGTACTGGAAAGGTCGCGGCATCAATATAAATGGCGCATACATCTCTCACCTGCGATTTGCAGACGACATCGTCATCATGGCTGTAACGTTGCAAGACCTCCAACAGCCTTGCAAATTCGTCACAGCGAATCGGTCTCCGGATGAACTTAGATAAAACCAACGTTCCGACCGGGACCGATCGCCGTAAATGGAGCCTCCCTCGAAGTTGTTTCCGAGTATGTATACCTAGGGCAGTTGCTCCAACTAAGTAAAGACAACTTCGACAAGGAAGTTAAAAGACGGATACAGCTAGGCTGGGTAGCATTTGGAAAACTGCGTCGAGTCTGCTTATCGCCCATACCCCAATTCCTAAAATCAAAAGTTTTTATCAGTGCGTCCTACCTGTATAGACATACGGAGCCGAAACGTGGCCACTCACTGTGCGGCTTGTCCATCAGTTCAAGGTCGCTCAGCGAGCTATGGAAAGAGCTATGCTCGGAGTATCTCTTAGGGATCGAATCCGGAACGAAGTTATTCGTCGGAGAACCAAAGTTACCGACATAGCTCAGCGAATGAGCAAGCTGAAGTGGCAGTGGGCAGGTCACATATACCGCAGAACCGACGGCCGTTGGGGCAGACTGGATCTTGAGTGGAGACCGCGTGTCGGCAAAAGTAGTGTAGGGCGCCCTGTAGCTAGATGGGGCGAAGATATTCGTAAGGCAGCGGACAGGGATTCGAGGAGGAGAGCTGAAGATCGAGCTCAGTGGCGTGCCATGGGAGAGGCCTACGTCCAGCAGTGGACTGACACGGGCTGATGATGTTGAGTCTAATCTATTCGACATCATTTCTTCAATTAGAATAATAATGTGTCGGACATATTTTAGGTGATATGTATGTGTGGTAAAATTTATAGTATAAGCATAAGCATACATATAAAAACGTTAATCTGCATATTTTCTTCCTAATTTAATAGCTGTCATACTCTTCTTCCATTATTTCTTCTCAAAGCGTTTATCCTCGGTCTTTCTTTCTCTTCCTTTTCGTTCTACAAATAACTTTTATAAATCAATACGACTGTCCTTCAAATATTTCTGTCTCTTGTAACAACTCAATTATCACAGGACACTACTGAATCTCCACGGGCTATTGCTTACCCTCAAGACACCGTAACTGATGAACACGGCTGGCTGGCTTTCCTCCTGGACCGTTCCTCTACTGCTGGCGAGAAGAAGGCTTGTGAGATGCTGGTAACCCTGACTAATCCTGGAGTAAAGGACTTTGCTGTTGGACTGCCGAAAGGATCAAAGTTGCGGTAGGCATCTTCAATTCTCTAAGGCCCTTGCGAAGCTTGCTATGCGATTTAATTAATAACAGATTGTCAATGCTTTGCGAATATTTGCAAAATCTTACAAAGTTGTTTCAGTGTAAAATAAGTGAGTATTTTTTAGGGATGGTGTCAATCTTGCGTTGCAGTCTCTGAAGAACGATGATCAATTGCCAAAACTTGTGCGGAAATGGTTTACCAAAACCGAGTGTGATGTCGCTGATCCCGTGAGTATTCTATTGTTTGCCGTGTTTTATTTACAAGACAGAGCCCCTATTCGCTATGAATAAATTAACACTTAACACGGTGCGTTACGATAACTTCGTGAAATGATCATTTAATGGTACCATAAAGAAATACAGAATACCAAAAAACGGTAATCTTTTAGAGAGGTCTGTAAGGAAAGAACCTGTTGGAACTCTGTACTCTCTGCCTACCCCGCTAGGAAACTGACGTGATAATATAGATAGATAGATTATTTTTTACGGAGTTATTGTAAAGAGCCACGTTTTATAATAGCGAATAAGAGCACCGAAGCATAGTATCAGAATTAAAGTTTATATTGATCACTTTCGTATAATTACGTGTTTTAGGCCAAACATTTTTAACGGCTGAATCCTCAAAGTTATTCATGGGATAAATTACAACATAAACTAATAAAGTATTACAGTTGTATCCTACTAATATTATAAATGTGAAAATTTGTGTGTTTAGACGTTCGGATGTTTGTTACTCAATCGCGCAAAAACGGGTGAACGGGTTTGGATGATATTTGGCACCCATTTTATAACCTAGATTGACACATAGGAATGTTGACATTTAATACCGGAAAAATGTTGGGTTATGTGAATAAAATAATTAACTCGTCTCAAATTTTTATTCAGTCAAGACAGAACACATCAACTAATGATGGATAAGTTCTATATGATAATTTAAAAATTTAATCTCTAGACTTAACTTTTTTTCTAAAACATTTTCACGCTTATATTTCCAAGCGTTGTGTGGCAAAGATGCACTGTGTACATCCACTTTTCGCTGACGAATGCGTGAAGCGAGCCTATTGTAATTTTACTGGGCACAATTTCAGACTTTTGGGGATCAAACAATTACACTTATTCCGATCGCGCATTATTCGCCACTTGACTAATAAGAGTACGGCCCATGTAACGCGTTCAGCCCCGGCCGCGGTCGTGTGCACGGTGGCGATCAGCTCCTGTAGTAATATTTGTGTGGAAATATTCATATCAACGCGCCCTGCGCGAGATACTGATCGCCGCCGTGATCACCGCCGGGGACGCCACCGCAGCCGTAGCTGAACGCGCTGGATTGGCCGTACTCTTATTAGTCAAGTGGCGAATAATGCGCGAACGGAATAAGTGTAATCGTTTGGTCTCCAAAGTCTGGAATTGTGCCCAGTAAAATGGCAATAGGCTGTAGTGTAGTTCCGTTAGTTTTCTTAAACAATTCTTAATATTAAATTCCTAATGAATTGCTGCTGCCATAAATACCTAAATATTTATATACTCTTCTACAGGAGTACCACGGTTCTGAATTGACGTTGAACCAAGTAGCAGGCCTTTTCTACGTTCTGCTGGGGGGACTTGCCTTGGCTTTGGGCGTCGCTTTGGTCGAGTTCTGCCAGCACGGACGAGCTGAAGCTGCTAGAGCTAATGTGCCTCTCCGCGCCGCCCTCCGCGCGAAAGCCCGGCTTGCCTCCCATGCTGAGAGAAAAACTCCACCGCAACGTACTCCCCAACGCGAACATGACCGCTTAGGATGGAATGGTGGCGCTTTCGCTGGTGTAAGTGGAGTTAGTTGAATTTTGGTACTGTTTGTTTATTAACAGGACATATACATTGCGTAAGTAGAACTACGTACCAGGGAAAACCAGGGATGACTTATCTTACCATGGCCAACTATACCGTGTCTTATCTGAAAAGGCAAGTGAAGAGCCTCCGTAACCGGTGAGCGTATATGAGACGGACTATGAGCGTGGAGGAAGCCAGAGAGGTATGTAAGAAAGAACATTTTGGACGACAGATTGGACGGACGATTTAGCGCAGTGGTTAAGAGCTTAAGCCGCTCCGCCCACTGTGTCTAATAGTCGCGGGTTCGATTCCCGCACGGGACAAATCTTTGTGTGATCCACAATTATTTGTTTCGGTCTGGGTATTTGTGTGTGTGAACTTTTATGTTTGTAAACGCACCCACGACACAGGAATAAATCCTAGTGTGAGGCTACGTTTTAAAAAAAAAAAAACTGTACTGTGAGTACTCTGTACTCACTAACAACCCCGTTAGGCATCTAGCGTGATGATATAGATATATGCGTATATAGGCGTGATAATATTGACGGACGATTTGGCCACTGGGTCGAATAGTCGCGGGTTCGATAACCGCACGGGACAAATCTTTGTGTGACATACTTATTAAGAGGGTAAGGGCCTACATATAATCATTGATGTTGATAATGTGACAATCCACCCGCTGACAATATCGCCCGGTGCCGTTTTTGTCACAACTGCATATAAATGCGTATATTAAAAGACTACATCACCGATGTATGTCTAGGAATAAAATTGCATGGATCAGTTTATTAAATTACGATGTTTTTGTGATGTTCGTGTGTCCCTGAAAGAGTTAAAAATAGTCTTTACGTGCGAAGAACCTTTTCTTGATGTAATAAGAATAAGTTTTATTAAGTTAGAACCCTCGTGAAATTAACCTCCCAAGTGATTTTGATGTAGATGTGAATGTAATGGAAATTTCCTAAAAAAATTTATTTTCGAAAATAGCGAAAAATTAGTCGTCGCCACTTTCCATCAAATCACTGACCAGCCCTTAATATAACAAATCCCATCCTCAATTTCCAAGAAATCTATTAAAAAAATCATCTAATCTTTTCTATATGTAAGCACTTACGCAGCAGCTTAAGCAGTGATAGCCTAGTGGTTAGACCGTTGGACTGCAAAGTCAAAGGTCTCGGGTTCAAACCCAGGCACGCACCTCTGTCTTTTCGAAAGCATGTGCGTATTAAAAATTAATTATCACTTGCTTTAACGGTGAAGGAAAACATCGTGAGGAAACCTGCATGCCTAAGAGTTTTTCGAAGGTGTGTGAAGTTCGCCAACCAGCACTAGGTCAGCGTGGTGGACTATAGCCTAAACCCTCTTAGTTTGAGAGGAGGCCCGTGCCCAACAGTGGGACAGTTTCTTAACAGGGCTAATATTATTATTATTATTTAAGCACTTAAATAAAACGAAATATTTTAATATAGATCTGACATTCGAATAGATGGAAAAGCATCAACATTTTATGGATATCATAATACTGTGATGTTATCGTCTACTGAACAGAAGGCAATAAACGTGAATAAGTTTAGACGCGAACCGAACGTGTATCCGCCTTCAATATTTATCAAATACTGCAGTGGGGCGGGCGGTAAGGGTGGGAGGTGTTGTCACGAATGCAACTTATCAGCTGCTTGCATTTCAACGCTTGCGCAATGTTACTCCAAGTTCCGTGACTACACCATGCTACGGCGTAGCATTATTTATTTTCGTAGTAATCAAGGTTCTGTATGCTTACTACGAAAAATTACAGTTACAATTAATAAATTACGTTAAGCTGTTTTCAGTTGTTTGAAATCGGACGTTATATTTCGCTACGTGGGGAGAAAAATAAGCTTCAATAAAATCCCCTTCTCCAGGTTACTTCAAAATCTGGGGTGGACTGGACTTTTATCACAATATTATACCTTTAAAATCATTTCGTTTAAAATATAACACAAAAAGTAGTTTTTATTGTAACGGGCTTTTACGGTCTCCCTCTACTTTTCTACTCTCTTTAGTTATTCGCCATCTCAAGCCCGTCTCCTGAAAAGGTAACCAGTTCGTTCCACCATTTTGTCAGGGGCAACCGCACTGTCTTTTACTTTTTAAGGGGATCAGTAAACCCAAATAAGCCTGAATAATCTTACCCAGGCCAACCAGCGTTCGGCTAGGTCAGTTCGAGCTTAGTGCTTTGGAAAGCACTATAGGCCGTTCTCCCCGGGTACCACGTAATGCAATAGTCGTTAAGCCAAGTTGGAAGCCTTATAGGTGGTTTGATAAATTTCAACAGCAAGTGTCCATAACCTTGCCTCCACCAATCCGCAATGGGTTCGCGTGGTGGAGTCTCTTCACCTAATCTCATTGACCTCGATATCGATGTTGATAATGATTGTGAGAGTAGGACTTTTCACAGCAGTGGGGCATTATAGACTAATTTTAATACATGATGCTAACAACTTAATTACTTGCCAGTACTACACCCCAGCCAACCAGATCGGTCAAGAGGAGACAGCGCTCCACGCTAGCTTCACGCAAGTGTGATCCTCGGCCCGGGAGACTGGCACTGTACGCCGGCCGTCCCACTCCAAGCAGATGTCTAGCTCTGTCGACCTGTACCAGCTGTAAATAGCTGCAAATATTAACGGCGGTGATAGATGGGTAAGGAAATATAGACGCAACTTGGACAAATAATACGTATGTATATGCAGTTTGGAGAGAAAATTTGAGTCAAAACAATACTCCCACTTCTTTGATTGATTGAAAAATGATGACCAAGAACACAGAATTAATAATAATTAATACTCTAAGCTACGTATTAATTGTAGGTGCCACGATTAAAAAAAAAACATTTTTGACACCGTTTTAGGTAAGATACAACACGCGATGATTGAAGCCACGATAATTCAAGAAAAGGTGTACCATCTCCACTTGACCCACTGATCCCGCCAAATCACATACGTACCGAGGTCTTAATTCATTGGACATGGATCACTCAACGATACTAGATTTTTCTTCGTCTTTGACCATAATATAATGCTCATTTCTTTCTGAATATTCATTCGTATTTAGTACTAGTGTAAAACTGTTAGTGTAAAAGAATTAAGAAGACTTCTGTATGAGGTAAAGACGGAAACCTTTGGGTATAGATTGATAAGTATAATATCTTAGGACGAAATGTAAATAAAAACGTAAAAGTAAAAAAAAATATATGTCAAAATTAGTGATAAAATTTTAATCCGTATTATAAAAATGCACGTCTTTCCCTTCTTGTCTCTACATTGCAATATCAGCTGTTAAGTTCCAACTGAAGACGCAAAACTACTTGTCTATATTTATTGTAGATGTTTATGAAGATTTGCACTAACTGTAAATCGCTCTGTTTATTGGATTGAGTAGTCACGACTTCGATCCCCACATAGGATTTTATAAATATTTATTTCTATGAAATATACTTATATTCGGATTTTAATGCGATTTATTTTTGACGTTTCGAGTGCTTTGCACTTTGTTTCGAAACGTCGGGTAGGTACTTAAAATCAAAAAATCGACCGCGATAGAATTCGAAAAAATAGGTTTGTTTCATGTGTAATAGTCGCGTTATTCTAAAAGCTCAATATTTATTTATATTCTAATTATGTGTACATGTGAATTTCACGTTCATTTCCATGGTGTTATTTTTTTAAATAATTCGTTCAAATTAGCTACACAAACGGAGACAAAGCACTATCCACTCGACTGCTTACCACGTTCGAGTTGCAAGTTTAATCATTCCATACTGTTAAACCAAGATAGATATCGGACTAAAACGTGTACATACAATCACAGAAATTTCTTCTTTAAATATTATGGACTAAAACAAAATACTAACGATTTTAATTTATTCCAAAATTCGTTGATCTCCCAAAACGCCTGATGTATTTTACGATGTAGTTGAATATCAGGGTCTAATTACGTGTTTAGTAAGTAAAACTTTTTCAATTAGGTGACATAATTTTAAATCCTGTAATTCTTAAAGTTATACCTGGTAGTTAGATAAAGATAAAGGTTAATTATGGCCAACTTACCATTCTCAGGGCGAGCTGGCGCCTCATCCGTTATAATTAATGACTCCACAGTATTCGCAACGCTTAATATTCACAATTTAAAGGCTGCCCACAAAAATGTGAGAGACCTACGGCTGGTTTCTAAGTCTTAGCACGTAAAGATTGACGATATCGTGACGATAGCGAGCTATATGCCATCTTTGTCATACTACAATTTATTGAATAAGCATGAACGTGACAGTAAACTTACTCAATGGCGTTACACTAACGTGAATGATTTAAGAAATTCAAACCAACCGACGCTCACGGTCTAGAAAAAAATAAGGATACCAGGTTGTTGATATTTTTTGGGTTGTACAATATTTTTTTAATTTCAAATACTAAGAGTGCTTAACTTTCTACATGAGCGACGCGGAGTTCTTTTTTCCTAGTCCGTGGCGACGCTTAAGTTTCCCTCTAAAAGTTCTATTAAAATTTTGGCCTGGTTTGTAATATTTAAGCTACACATATCTCGAGCTTATTGAATCAGTAAACGACCATTAGCTACTGGGCCTTTTTTCGCTATGATCATTCAAGTACGTAACGCTGCGAGTTATGATAACTTTGCGAAATTATAGATTAATAGTACGCCATATATGTGGCATACAGATATTATTATACGACCATTTTATGAAGTTGTGGTAACGTGTGGCGTTTTTTGATAGCGAATAAGGACCCTGAATTGAATTCTCAAGATCTCAATTAAAATATTTACAAGTATTTAATCAATACTAGTATGTATATTGAACAAATCACCACGAATATTAGGTTATACAGACTTTTCAATCATTCATACAGTATTCACTTTTTCTCGCAAAATCAAAGTCATATTCGAACAATAGTCCGGTTGATTGCGTGACGAAACGTGTGCGAAACATTCCACTGAAATATTTTATTTGTTTACCAAAAATAATATATTCATATTACTCAATAGCGGAGAAATGCAGGATTCTTCTATCTGTCGACAGTTAAACAAAACTACATAAACCCTTTTTATAAAAAAATATGAGGTCAATTTTTCAAATAGATGTATCGATAGACCTATATAATATTCAAAGATTTGTAGTCAGTGTTTTAAAACGTAAGTTACAATATATCGGATTCAATATCATTAATTCAGATATCTCAGTGTCATTTTCTAGAAATCAGTTTAATCATCGATGTGCAAGATTAGCATAAGTTGGTTGCAATGATCAAATGGTGATTGGGAAGGTGATTATAAAAATTTGGTAATAAGGGCGCGTACTACCATCTCTTTAACGAAGTTATAATTATTTTACATGATGTAAGAAAGAGACGTGGATATGCACAGTTTATAGCTCTGTCCCTTTTTCACGGAAAACAAGATTAAAATAGTTAAAGAGATTGTAGTTTTGTCCCGAGTTTAATTTTCTGCGTGCACCACCCTATGATCAATGTATCCGAGTATTTTAAACAGGTAGTTCTATATACATTAATTAATGTCATGTAACGATTAGAAAAAATATCAAATCTGGATTTTAATCCGTTTACCGCGATCAGAAATATAAAAAATGTACTTAGTATATGTTTTCTACTGGAGACAAACAACGGCTTACCTTACTTCGCCAAAAGAATATCGAAAAATTGTATGAGATAAAGTAGTATATGTAGATAAAGTATTTTTTTATTTTTCTGATTCGCATATTAATACTCTAGATATTAATGTAATTGTATTTATATCTTTGAGTTTATTCATACGTAGATATAAACCTGTAGTTTTAAGACATTAAAATCAGAAAAGTCATTAGAAATAAATAGGTTAAGTCGCTGTGTGATAATGTTATCAGTAGGTAGGTGGATAGATGAAATTTTCTAAAAACTTACTCGATATCCACGTAATTTATATTTATTTATAAATGTTATGCCAAATTAATTTAGTTCTAATGATTAAATAATTGTATACTACAATCCTAGCGTCTATTTCCCTATAGTTTGTTAATAAGAAATTCCTTGTTATATTCACTTCGTTAATGTAATTTGTCTACGTTAGTTATGTGCTTAAATTAATGTTGTTATTTTGTACTAAATATTAAATGTTGTTACGTATAATCAGACTAAGTAATGCCAAAGGCGACGTAAGAACCATATCAAACAAAATTGTAGTTGTCACTTCGTTCTAAACACTGTTTCCAGTTTATTTCCATAATCTGGTCTAAGTTAAATTTAGCTTTTGGAATTAATTACGCTTCCGTCCTAATGCTATTTTGGTAATTTAGAAAATACTGCTAGACTTAACGCTTTTACCATCCTCCTAATTTTTGTATTAGTTGTTTTGTACATTCGCGGAATACACAGGAGTAGCTATACGAGTGCTACTGAAGACAAAATCATAGAAAAACGAGACACTTATAAAAATCAATTTTTATTTTGTAAACACCGTCACGCCTATATTCCCCAAGCGGGGGTGGCAGAGTTGTATTGAGTACAGCCACTTTTCACAATGTTAGATCCCATGTAATAGGGGGCGAGCCTATTGTCATATACCGGACACAATTTCAGATTCCGGACTCATACTGGGAATTTTTCGTTAGATAAACTTTTATTTTATGATGTATAAATTTAATGAAAATCTACTCCTGTTGCCCTCCGTGTGCGGTGTCCATGCGGCCAGGCAAAGGAAAGCATATAATACTATGTGTACGGGGTTGATACATGGGTTGTTTGATAAAGTCTGACATGATACGACAATTAGTTTAAATAAGTAAAAATAATATTGATTTAAGAGAATCTGAAAGGCGATGATAACAGATATATTGATGTTCTAATATCAACTGCGCATTAACCGCGCGGCGCACTAGCCACCCCGTTTGCCGACGTAAGCGCAGTTTTATAGTGTTCGGTACCATAAACCCGAACACTATGTTATGTATACATAAATTTTATATACGTTAGCGTATTCTTCACTTCAACTTTAATTACGCCGATTTAATTCCAAATAAGTATAACAAAAAATATAGACTAAAAACAAACATAGCCAGTTTTAAGTAGTAGCAAACTATTAAATACACTCTCTATCATGTATTCCATGAATTCCGCGAGTTACAAAACAACACTCTCTATAATTTTCGTATTAGTAATTTGAAAAGAAAAAGGAAATGCTTTTCAAAAAATTAAAATATTATAATTGACGCAACTAATTGTAAAGCAAATTAAATAAAATGTGCGGTTACATCCGTCCGTCTGTGAAAAGTTTAACTTTACCCCGACCGCGCGCAAAACATTTTTAATTAAAAATAAATTGAAAAAGATTCACCATTTTCAGCTAACGGCGGTCGGTTTTATCATAATATACAATTTTAAGAGATCGTAACGCACCCATTTATATAACGCATTTGATTATTTGCATCGCTGGCAACTTAATTTTCTCAAAACAAAAGCCTATTCTATTCCTAGACGTATTATCTAATGACGTATGTATATATAAATATTGATAAATATTGATAAATTAATGTTATTCTTCAAACGACTGATTTACATAATCGTTTCATTGGAAGTAGAGTTTAGATTAAGACATTTTAATATGTTGACCGTTAATGTAATGGAATGTCTAAATAAAAACGTCTGCTACGTGGCACAGCAGATGATGTAGTTAGTAAGGCTGTAATAATTGAGGGGTGATGTCATAGAACAAAAAAGGTGCAAGAAAAATTCCTGAATATTTTTCTAGAAACATTATCATCAGCCTATAGCAGTCCAGTGATGGGCACAGGTTTCACTAGAATGAATGGTTTGAGTTTATGTTTGTAATTAAAAAAATAAATAAAAATATCGTGTTGGACCCGTGCCCCATGTAAACCTTTTAAAGGTCCGGATAAATCCCATGAATCGCGCCGAGATAAATAAAAATAATAATAACTTTATATGTGTCTATATCATCACGCCAGATCCCTTACGAAGTAGTCAAACAATAAGGACAATTTTATGGCAATAACAACTTTATTGCCTTAAAATTGATTACAGTATATTTGCGAAGTCTTACCTGAAATACACTAATAAAATATTTTTATATTATTGTTTAATCATAAACAAAAACTTAAATCATTCGTTTTAGTTAAAGGCACATTCATATTTAGTATTCGAAATTACACAATTTCTTTTATGGTACTACTTTGCTTCCCAAACTGAGGCTCGTTTCTTCCTTACATTTTCTCGTGTGGTAGATTTAACCTTCAGAACATACCTAAGACGTTACTGTAGCGCACTTTTATCGCTCGCCATCTTGTCCGGTGAAACTTTTAGGTCATCTGCGGCCGGCATTAATGTTTTCGACAAAGTATCTACTTTATTCGAAGCTCATACAATTATTTATCCTTTATTAGGTAACAATATATTGCAATTACCAACTAAAACCTTATTTAGAAAGGGCAAAATACGGGCAAAGTGCCTCATGACTACCTGCTATTGAAACTTATCCAGCCGGCCACAAGGCTCCACTGGACTGGGATATTAAAGGTACGACCAAACCAACGCGTTTGACCGCGGCCGAGGTGGCGTCCCCGGCGGCGATCACGATGACAATTAGTATCTCCCTATGATTGCGCGTGCATACGCCGCCCAGATAGCGCATGCAAGACGCAGGACTCGTTGGTGTGAATATTTCCGCCACCGTGCACGCCACCGCGGCCAGGGTTGAACGCGTGGATTTAGTTAGTGGTAATAGGAATCAACGGCTTTACATGCTTTCCGAAGCGCGGAGACGTTCAAAAGGCCCGCTGCTTGATAAAGACTTTCTCTCAACAATCAAGATGAGAGAGAATTGGTCGTAGTTGATCACGCGGACTTAGTGCGGATTGACGGAAGTACCACATATGTTCACCCTTAGACTAACCGAGTCAAACGCTGTTTAACTTTGGTAATCGCTTAGAGCGGTGCTATTTGCTTTGGAAAATATCGTATCTTTAATTCCAAACTGTATAAGTTGTAGAAAAATAATCATCAGGCAAAATAATAAGTAATATCTCGATGACAATTTAATCATATCATCATATTGAAATAAGCAGTGATAGCCTAGTGGTTAGACCATTGGACTGCAAAGTTAAAGGTCTCGGATTCAAACCCAGGTACGCACCTCTGTCTTTTAGAAAGCATGTGCGTATTAATAAATAACTTTCACTTGCTTTAACGGTGAAGGAAAGCATCGTGAGGAAACCTGCACACCTAAGAGTTTCTCGAAGGTGTGTGAAGTTCGCCAACCCGCACTGGACCAGCGTGGTGGACTATGGCCTAAACCCTCTCAGTTTGATAGGAGGCCCGTGCCCAACAGTGGGACGGTGGTCAATAGGGCTAGTATTATTATTATTTATATTATAATCTACATAAAGACTTCCAAGAGATCTGTGGTGTATTATATACCCCCTCAGCTAAACTCTTTGGGAATGAAAATAGAATTATAACGTTTATTTGTTATCTATAAGGATAATGGCTTATTTAGCCTTCTAGGTGGAAACGATACACAATATAAAAACTGTTTATTCTATGACTTTACACATCAATGGATCTTTTGTAACCTAAACACGACCCTAGGTATTTATTACAACATATTTATATAGTGCTGTCGTAAAATAATCGTATGTGAAGACTATCTAACATAAATGTTTGTTATAATGAGCTATATAATAAAGTACCCAATTGGAAAAGCCATAAGTGTTTTATTTCAATGGTAAAGAAACCGACAACCACCCTATACTTGAACCCGTTTTGCATCTGAAAGTCGTAAAAAAGGTACCTAATTATGAAAACCCCCTTTATGCGTAGTGGCATTTAAACAATCTTATTGTTAAGTCATGATAGGATACCAAAAGCTACAAATACGCAATAACGTTTTGTATTATAATCAATTTTATACACCTACGTGGAGGTTGTGTGGTACAAACAATTTTTACACACAGATCAACAAAGCCCTAACCAAAACAAATATCAGGGGGCTAAGCACAAACAGATTTACGTTGGCGTAAAGCTATCGAGTTGGTTTGCCATCCTTTTCACACTAAAAATTTACTAAATAAAAATGACCGTGACCGCACTTTTTTTTATCAACCTTACTAAAACGTCAATCTGCTCTTGATTAGGCCTCAGTTTCTCTAGCACAAACTATCGAGTTGATATACCATTCTGTTTACGCTCCAAATATATACTAAATAAAGATGAACGTGACAGCACGATTTCTCGACAACCTTACACTATAAAGTCAAAAACTTCGTGCTAAGTCATCATTTACAAAAGAATTTGAAAATGATTTGCGACCACGTTTGCAACATAAGCCAATACCAAAAACGAGAAAAAAAACGAGTGGAATATAATTACTTAGGTGATCAGGCGTTGTGTGATCACTAGACACTAATTAGTCTATTTTGATCACCCAGGTGATTAAAGTGGAATAAGCCAAGCCAATCTCTTGAACTGTTAACTTACACAAATCTTGAAGATCACAAAAATCATTTCTGAACGAAGACATTGACGTTAGCATGGAGCTGTCCTTGAGGTGTCAAATTAATATGGCATCCTTGTCACTTGTAAAAGAACGTGACAGCACGCTGACTCGCTAACGTTACCCCATGGATTTAATACATTTGTTTTATATCCATGCGATACCCTATCGCATGGATATAAAACAAATGTCAATGTCCTCATGCTAAGCCCTCAGGATAATACGGAAAGCGAAATAGACAGAATAAATAACAATAATTTTGTAATAATCTGTAAGTAAATCTGAAACACATTTTTCTTGAAGGCCTAAATTTGATTGATCTTCAAAGCATTTTATGTCTAGCCATTGGCAAGCCATTTCATTGTATAGCTAGGAAGGGGTGTAAAGTAGGGGACTATGCGGATGGACATAAAAGTTCTGAAATACATTCGCTGAGATTCTAAGGTTTGTATAATTTAGACGTTGAGAATATGCTCAGAGGGTAATATCTCAGGGACTGCTGATCTGACTTATTGTTGCTCACAATGGATTTAAATCACAGGTCAGATAAATAGCGATATTGCGGTTTATCTTTTGAAAAAATCTCAGTAGGTAGCTGTCTTGAGTCCAAAATTACCCGATATAATGGCAATAGGCTCGCCTTTAAACAAATTACAGCCTAATATCGTCGAAAAAATGTGGATGTACACAGGACACCTCAGCCCCGCTTTGGGAATGTAGGCGTGATGGTATTTATATTTTATAAGAAAACTAGTTTCGCACTCGGTCGATAACAGTGCCACTTACCGGGTCCAACTAAAGCTTAGAATCATCCAGATGATCCTATAAATCAATAAAACTAGTACCAAAAAAAAATTATAAGGAGAAAAAATTACGAATACTCGCACGCCGGATTTTTTTCATAAAGTAAATAACGAGTATAAGAAACAGGATTGGATAAAAAAAGCAAGAGGCAGAAAATAAAAACCAATGAAGTACAATCCTAGCTCGTGCCATAAGTAATAAAAAGAGAGAAAAAACAAACAAAGGGGCGGACCAACGAGAAATCTTAAAATCTGATTCTGCTTACAAATCGGTAATTTAGACATGAAACATATCCAAAACTTTTCACATGCAATTTCAAAGTCAGTTGACCAGTCCCTCAATTCAAAATTTCAACACTTCGTTTCTCAAAATCAATCGCCAAGATCTTTAGAGACAACGAATTACCCACGAAAAAAAAATTGAGAAAGTGCCATACTACTCCGCGCGACAGACAGTAGTGCGCGCTTACTTACTCGCTAGCAAGGGATGTCTTCACGTAAACATAAAAAATGCAAATATGCCTATTGCACCATATAACAAGACAAAACTTATTGCAAAACTATAAATATGTATAACGGATGTTATAGCATTATTGATTGTATAAATAAGCGAGTTAATTTTCACCGGTTCCTGTATTACACCAAAAAGAAGAAGTGCCCTTGAATATCACTGTCACTTCTTTGAAGATGGTATCAATTTTTACAAGATTTTATTTTATTTGCTTTCTCATCCGTCTATCCGGTTTAAAGCATTTTTCAATACGGATTTTTTTCATGGTAATTACTTTTAAGCTCTTGCCACCAAATTGAGATTATTTGTCTTATCTTACTTCGGTGACAATTGGACAATAGAGAGCAGATCTGATGGTTGAGCCGGCAGATAACCATACTCCTCAACAAGATAGTTTCGTTATGATCGAGCAGAAGAGGTATGTTTAAAAATGTTTTTTTATATATAATATAACACAAAAAATTAACACTCCCTTTTTGCCGACGATGTTAGGATCCATATAATAAAACGCTAGACTAGACTAGAATAGACTAGAATGGCGGTCCATTCTACCTGGTGCAATTCCAGACTGCGGACTAATAAATACTGGCAATTTTTGATAGAAGAACTACATTGTATCTGACGTGATTGTACGCGTGTGTCTTTTATCAGACGCACGCAAATGATATTAAAATATAATAACTGACGAGTTCTCCACAAAATCAGTTTCAATTTATCACAAAGTAAATCCACTTCAATGGCCAACTCCAGGATTGATTGAGACAATACCATTCTATAAGGAATCTACTCAACCCATCAGTATCGTACCTTATTCAACATTCCTGATTCACTATGACCCGTACATCCCCCGGTATTGTGATATTTGATGTATGCACATAGATATCCAAGTGGACGGTCCTGGCGCTATCATTGCCGCTTAGTTAAGCACAGTATCGATAAGTGGGAGTGTTAATGTGTAAACAACAATCCAAAGTACCTAGTCGAATAAAATTTAAGTGAAAGGGTCTGAGATCAAGAAGATGCAAAGTAAAAAAAAGTTATAGATAATCTAATACCGTCGTGACAACTCCGTCGTTCGCCACCGGTAACTATTTTTTAAGAATTAAAATATTTACTGTTTAGCCTATAAATAATCACCTCTCAAGCTCTTTTTACCTCTCCCTCTTTTTTTGGGATAGATAGTGTACACCCACATTTCCCCCACTCTTTTAGTCCCAACCTCCATTTTTAGTCCCAAAATGGGATATTTTTTGAAAAAATATTAGGATTTCTTGGACGTAGAGGTTTCCTCACGTTTTCCTTTAACGTTAACAAGTGACATTCTCACATAGATATCGAAAAGTCTAGAAATGCGATCGTACATTTGACTCTTCTACGCGTTCCACTAACTTAATTATCACTTTTTTTCAATAATGGCCCTTAAACTCCTTCACATCGTACAATAAAATCTTCAAGTCAATAGCGGAAACAATTATTAGGGCACCAGAAGTCTAATATAAAAAAATAGGTACCCAACTGTCAAAGGGGCCGTAAGTTCGGCTGAAATGTGCTAAAATCTTTTTTCGTCATTTCTAAGAAGGCAAGAAACGAACCGAGGCGACTGTTGGAGAGGTTTTTTCCCCGAGATATCATAAATCAGAAGGCGGCAGATGGTGTTGACCTCCACCATTATTGCCATGTTTCTAGCTAAGAATTATTATTGCTCTCACTTCGGGGACGTCGTTTTATTATTATAATTCTTTCCAACGTTGGATTGACGAAGATCTCATGGCATAATGTTTTTAAGCAATAATGGTGTGTGTATTATTATCGCTGGCGAGAAATTGGGGACTCACCGCGAATACACGTATGAAATTCACATTTCATGTTGGATTATGAACTATATTTGTTAATTTGTTCATTTCAAATGATTAACCATTAAATTTGAATTAAAAATTATTTATTGTGTAAATATTGTTAAAGTCAATTTAGTCTAAATGATTATTTAATTATTGGTACATATGTCGACACTCATTGAATAACAAGATGTTCACAATAAGTAGATGCAGGTCATGTTAAATAAAAGAATCAATACTATCAGAACTCTTTAAAACTGACAAATGACAAATTACAATAAAGTTTAGTAACTCTACAAACCTTACACGCACCTTAAATATACAAAATACCAAAATAAAGGGGAAATTTTCAATATTAAACAGGACTAGGTACTTCAACTTTTTTTACAAGATCTCACGAAATCGTCAAAATCAAGTAATGAAACCTTGACTTACTTTATCTTTTTCGATATCATCACGCCAAATCCTTTGCGGGTTAGACGAGTACAAAGTTTCAACAGATTCTACTTTGACATTTTCGCTTCCCTACACTCTCATAGTTCTGTTTAGTTCAGTAGTATTTTTGATCATGGTAAGATATTTCAGGACTACCCCAGTTCTTCCACTTTTGCATTGCATATCGGTTTCGTTATTCTTTCCACATATGTAATTACAACTTTGTCAAAAGATTACTACAAAAACGACCCGTCAACGGAACGATATGTCGTTGCGTTCATAGATGTTTGACGGCGAGGCAATCATATAATCGTCTTTCCATCTCAGAGATGTCGGCATAGCTAGGTTCTATCCTACCTGTTACATTGTCAGTCCGACTGGCAGTCAGAGAGACAAACCGTTTTATATTGAAAATAGAATCATACAACTTACCACTTAAACACATAACATACACATACTGATGAGCTAATTTATGACAATATTGCCATGATTTAGACTTTGAACGATCGATCTTGATTATACAAGTGTAGTCGCACTGAATGCGGTAATAAATTAGATGTTAATCAGAGGGGAGAGGCCGTTTGGTGGGCCAATAACGTGATAGCGGGAGGTGCATTTGTTCCGCCAGTCCTTTGCTCTTTATCCTTTAGATCTCGTGTGACTTGTGCCTTGTGGGTGACTTTTGTCCGGGTTCATCTTCATTTTGTTCTTGTTGTCTGATTTGAAAAACGATCTGAATTGGAGAATATTTTAATCTGTAATGATTATTATCACGCACAGAATACCCTAGATATCTTGTAGTATGATTCCATAGCAAGTCTGTTGATTATTATCACGCACAGAATACCTTAGATATCTTGTAGTATGATTCCATAGCAAGTCTGTTTAGTGGGACTTAAGTTCAAAATGTTTTTTCTTTTTATAAAATTGTTGGCAACTCTTGGAATTATTTCTGTGACACAATTACTTAGACTGAATCAAATATCTTTGGCTTATACAAAAAAATGTCTTGAACGGGAATCGACCACGAAACTATCTAGTATTCTGAATAGCCTACACTCAATCCGTCTACAAAGGCCAAAAAGCTTGACTAAGTTCATAGACCTTTATTGATTATGATTATTTCGGTTCAGAAGAACCGGAAAAACATTAATTGAAAGTCCTAACTTGTAATACTACTAAAAATTACAGGATATGTACGAGGTAAGTAAGTCGCCATAAATCGGTGCGTAGCGTACCTGTGCCTAAAATTCCCCGTTAAACAAAAATCTTACATATATTTACGATACTTTACTGAGACAGAAACTTTTCCACGAATTTCCGGAACGGTTTGCTTGGTTGTACCTATTAATAATTTATTTAATGGACTTTTAATAAATTGTTACATTTTCATTTACCCTTAAAGGCTTCAAAGTGATACTTTAGACTAAAAATACCTATGTAAAGTTTTAATAAATTGTTAGTTCATTCACTGAATCATTAATTTTTTAGCTTCGCGACTGTTATAATGGTTTGTTAATTAAAACTGTACGGTAAGTACTTACAAAAATAATTTAAATTTATTCACTACTCAAATTTACACTAATTTTTCATTGTTTTAAAAGTTTTCCTTGGACGCCATCTTCCTACATTAATATGACGATACATCGCTTCCGAAAATAATTTTCAAACTATTCGCTTTTAATTTCTTACAAGGCAATAATTATTTCAGGATAACACATTTTTATGACATGGGATAATTTGTTCAGCATGTGTTAATAAATGATCTGAACTTCCTCTTTTCTTCCTTCTTCCTAATTATTTAGTCTTATTGACTGTCCCCCCCTTGTTTTTAAAGTGGGGAACGTGTAGACAGAATACCATTACACAATCATTTTACGAAGTTATCGTAACGCGCCGGGTTGGTCATAGCATAAAAAATATAAGGTTGGTATTTACTGACATAGAAACATACTCTCTTATTTATAAAAAACGTAGTCACACACTAGAAATTATGCCTGTATCGTGTGTGCATTTAAAAAGACGAAATCCACAAACTCTAGCTGTTTGTGATCTAATGATCTATATTGTAGAATGCATATAAGATATGGACTGTAACTTAAAATAACGTATAATCAAGTAACAATTGGTTGTAACAATCTATTATAAAAACAAGCGCGTGAGTGCCGCCGATGGCGTCGGGTGCAGGTTAAATCGACTGACTCGACCGGTGTATGCGCCCCACCGCGCAGCGCCGTGCTGCCCCCGCTCCGCGCCGCTGTCGCGTTGCACGAAGCTCGAACATCTTCCCCGGATTGAAAGCTTCAACTGATAGGAAGAGGACAAATATTATTAAAGGCCCTTAGCAGTGTCCCTCTCTTAGTCTTCACTTCTGCTACTCTTGTGGCGCCTTGGAAGACCTTGATGATGCGTCCTAGAGGCCACATTAACGGTGCTTATCCCTTTTCTTTTATTAAAACAAGTGTCCCCACAGATAGCTGTCCTGTTGACAGCTTCCATTTAGTATTGTCCTGGAGCAGAGATACATATTTTAAATGAAAACGATTCCAAAAATGCTCCCTCATCTGCTCAACTCTCTGGTAGCGTTCCCAACGACTGAGTTAGTATCGACTGCCTGTGGATGCGATACAGACATTAGTGGCCGGCTAATTAAATGGTGAGCAGAAGTTAGGGCCATAAAATCTAGTGGATCAGAGGACAGCGAGGTAAGTGGTCGAGAATTGAGTACTGCCTCTATTTGAGCCATTTCCTCATAAGTAAAATGCGTTAACTGTAAGAGTTTTTTTTAAGTGGTGTTTCGTGGAAGAAACGGCCGCCTCGGCAATGTCGTTAAAATAAGGAAGTAGGAGGAGCAAAAGAAAATTCGATTCCTTGCTGAGCGACTTCATGTGACAAATTTGAATGTTGTAGGAATCCTTGCAACTCGTTACAGTACCAACGAAGTTGGTACCGTTGTCCGACAGAATGCTTTTGGGCTTGGCACGACGAGCCACGAAGCGATTTAAAGCTGCCATATATCCTTCTTTAGTCAGGTCAGTAACAAACTCGATATGCCATGATTGCAAGGCAAACAAAAATGCATAGGTAGGATTTCAAAAGCTTACATCCTCGCCCTTTTCGATCCGCTATAAACACTGGTCCAGCATAATCAACTAGTACAGAAAAGGACATTCCAAACAAGTTCTAGATGTTGGGAGCTGTCCCATAATGGGTTGTATGTTTTGGCATTTATATCTGTAACACTTAATGCATTTCATTACAATAGCCTTAGATAAATTCCTGCCTCCTAAAGGCCAGTAAGTTTGCCTAATATTAGCCAACAGCAACTGAGGTCCAGCATGTAATAAATTCAGATGCTCTTTCTCAAATAATATTTTAGTGAGATGGTATTTGCTGCACACTAAAATAGGATGTTTGACATTGTAATCATATGGGGAATTATCAAGCCTGCCGCCTACACGAATGACTTGTTTAGAGTCTAAAACCCGGCTCAAAGAGGTAAGCCTATTTTTTCAAGGTCATGGTTTCCCTGATTGTAGTAGCTTATACTTATCATGAATCATCTCTTTTTGAGCGTGACGTCATAAAAATTTCAATGACTTATTAAGTTCATCATTGGATAAAGAACCCAATCTTTATTACGTAAATTGTACATAGATCTTAGTATACATATAAGCAGTAACTCTTTGTAAGCGATTTAAATTAGAATATTTATTTATTATAGATTTAATTATATATAAACAATGATCTGTGGGATATGCTAATATTACTTCAGGTAGATCCTATTTCACAGTATCGTTGGGCAACTTAGGCCATTCTTTTTCATGCATGGATAAAAAATTAGGTCCATACCACCGCAACGAGCAATCGCTGATAAGGTCAGGCCTTAGCCCACGCGAAACAAGATCCGCCGGATTCTCCTGGGACGGTACATAGCTCCACTTATAACGCAGAGTGCTCTCCTGAATTTCATCGACGCGATTACGTACAAAAGGCTTTAATGAGTTCGGCGCCATGCGCAACCAGTTTAAAACGATAGTTGAATCGCATCAGAACTGAATTCTGTTTATAGGTAAGGTAACTGAATTTAAAACTTCTGTGCACAGTCTTGTGCCACATAGCTCCAAACGAGGAATTGTTGTTGGCTTAATTGGTGCTACTCGATTTTTAGAGACCAAATGTTGAACATGAGCTAGTCTATTATTACCTTTAGAGCGAACATATATACAGGCACCATAAGCCCTTTCAGATGCGTCCGAGAACACGTAGATTTCATATGATACTGAGTCAGCACCTAACACCCATCTAGAGATTTTTAGAGAATTTAAATATGGCAAAGTATTAGCGAAAGACAACCACAGGTCACGTAATTCATGACATACTTCAACATCCCTGTCACATTTTGAAATCCACAGTTTCTGCGTGACTATTTTAGCTTCTATTACGCATGGACCGACTAGACCTAACGGTTGACCCGTTTGAGATTTGACTAATTACAGACAAGATATGGCGCTTGGTGATTGTTTTATTTGTGTCAATATCTATAGCGAAACCCAACGAGTCTGAATCGCATAACCACTGCAATCCTAACGTTTTAGAAGACATCTTTTTACTATCTGACAGGTCTAAGCTACGACAACTGCCGGAATTTTGCTCTAAAACCTCTTGACTATTTGACTGCCATTTTCGCAGATGAAAATTGGCTGATGACAAGATGGCTACAACCTCCTTCACTAATTCTACTGTGCTTAAAACAGAGTCACTACCAGCTAAATAATCATCAACGTAAGAGTCTCTTTGGATCGAACTTTGTGGCTAAATACGGAGC
This sequence comes from Phalera bucephala, assembly GCA_905147815.2. Taxonomy (NCBI): domain Eukaryota; kingdom Metazoa; phylum Arthropoda; class Insecta; order Lepidoptera; family Notodontidae; genus Phalera; species Phalera bucephala. The sequence continues at coordinate 17,209,022 of LR990609.1, read as the reverse complement.
ACACGCCATTCATAAGTCACCGTGTTGAGTCTATATGTCTGCAGTGGCAACTCGGGACTTGATCGGAAAACGATTTGTTGTAATAAACGTTGCGAAGGAACTACAGATATGGCCCTATACATTTTCTCGATTTTTCCTCTAACGACATACTTGTGCTGCCGACAACGTAGTAGGATGGACAAGAGATCATCCTGGACAATTGGACCTACTAATTGGATATCGTTTAGTGAGACTCCGGATGTGGTAACAGCTGATGCATCAAAGACCGTTCGGAGTTTAGTCGGAGTGCTGGCTTCTCTAACTACCCCATGGTGTTGAAGAAAATAATCTACATTGCTTCCAGTATGAGGCTTGTATGACGTACTATTCGGCGTCATGTGGCCCAAACGTTCGTACTCTTGCATGAAAGACACGTATCTTTCTTTGAAGACAGGACCACATTGGAGCCGACGCTCTAAGGAGAGAAAAAGGCGTTTAGCCATGTCATACGACTCACCCAAGACACTAGGATACTTTTTCAGAGGCATCATCACTACAAAACGAACCTGTTTGTCATGAGTAGTATTTTGAAAAAAAATATCCTCACAAGACGCTCTTCTCGGGACTGTGAATGTATTGAAGATACTGAAATTTTAAATGCCATATTTCAGAAATGGGATTGTCTGGACGACGATGGATGTAGTGGAAGAGCCACCGAGCTGCTTTTTGGTTGCTTTTTTCCAAAATAAATGATTGAGCTACCTACGACATTCCAAAATACCTCAGCTCCGACCAAAACATCAACAGTTGATGGAACATAAAATGAAGGATCGGCTAATTTTAAATGTGATGGCAATGGAATGTTACTTAAATTAATAAATGAGGATGGCAGAGGTTTTATTGTCTTAGGCAAAATGAAACAATTAATCTATCTATCTATCTATAACCTCACGCCAGATCCCTTGCGGGTAAACAATTAATCTTTTCCCTATTACTGCCATTATAAGACTCGATAAATAAATTACAAGACTGTGTAGTAATGGAAGTTTTATTATTAATTTCAGTTACTTTGGAGCTTATATTCCACCGAGGTAATTCCAGCTTGTCGCAAAATGATGCAGTAATAAAATTGGCAGTGCTACCGTTATCGAGCAGGACTCTGGCGTCGAATTTCTTGCCTTTGTCATTCACTGCTCTCACCAACGCTGTGGACAGTAAAATATGGGACGAAGTACAATGGTTCTTAGAGGTGGTATTACTTGATAAGACAACATCTTCTGATGTGCAAGTAGGGGAGGAAGCACCATCAGAATTGTCAACTGGGAGGGCAACACTACTGCGCATCGGGTCCTGATACGGAATCGTACTAGATTTTTCGACATGCAAAAGCGTATTATGCCTACCTTTGCAGTATTTACATCGCGACAATCTGCACCGTTTCGTCAAGTGGCCGGAACGCAAACAGTTAAAACAAATCTTCAATTCCTTAACTTTTAATATTCGAGTTTCGACCGGTTAGCTTCAGAATGAATCGCATGCGTATAAAAGATGATCCTTGGAGCATGAGGCATTTTAAGTTATTACTTGACGTGGTCCGATGAAATTTGTCGCTGTTATTAGAAGCAACTACAAAACTACTAGGCTTACAATCTACGTCTATATTTTTATGTAGGTGATGGTTATCCTCTAACGTTTCTTATAAATCGGCTTGTTTACTAAGGAATGAGCAAAACTGTGGCAATGTAGGTGATTTGGACAGTGTGTTACGGTACTCCTCCCAATATCTACTTGTTTTAGAATCAAATTTTTTAGACATCATGTAAATAATCAGCGTATCCCAGTGTTCTGTCGGCTCATTCAGTGTCTTCAGCGCTCTTATATTCTTATTTATGACGTCTACAAGATGACGTAACGAAGTACAAGTTTCTTTTAAAATTGCTTCGACATTGAATAAGGCTTGCAGGTGATTGTTTACTAAAAGCCGACTGTTGTCATATCGTTCACATAACAAATTCCACGCTGTTGTATAATTAGAGCCTTTAAAATCTATATTTTTTATTATTTCTTGTGCACTACCTATTAACGATGCGCGAAGGTAGTGGACTTTGCTTATGTCATCGACACCTTGACTATTGTGTATCAACGACAAATTCGTGTCTCTATACTCCAATCAGTACTGATAGCTACCGTCAAAGTGAGGCAAATCTATTTTAGATAAACGTATATTTTTTTTAATCCACATGCCTTGGTTTCGGTCCACTCCGCTACAGACCCGTCATCGCCAGCCCGAGCGCTGGTAAGCAGGCAGCGCGCCTGTGCACACAGCGAGTGATATCGCTCTTGGAAGGCGGCTCGTTCTTCAAAGGCCTCGTCAAGCTTGTCCGAAAGCACTTCGATCTCCACCTGTAACGTGTCGAATTCCTCGTATAAGGAATCAAATTTGCTTAAGCAACCCTCTAGATCGATACGCTGTAAAGTTGATAAAGCTTTGCAGCTGAAAAGCACGCCAATAAAGGTATTAAAGGTCGGGTCTTAGCTCCACGCTTTTTAATAAGTGTATCTTAAGCAGCCATAGTTAATAAAATTAATCGCACTAGAAGAAATACAAAATAAAAATGCGTAATCAAACTTAACTAATAGTATCTATTGTGTAGAGGCGCGTGACCTTGAATACGAGCCACCGGTGAGGGCGCAGGACCGACCATTAAACAGCTTACTTTTATTATTGCAAAACTTGGAAATACGATAAGCCGTGCGAGCGCAAAAGAAGAATAAAAGACTGGATGCGTTTAGATAGTAAATAGCTGCGAATATTACTAGCACTTTGTAATAACTCAAGCTGAAGGTAGTGAAAAGAAAAAAATATGATTGTGAAAGAAAAATAAGTTGCGAACTATATTGAAAGGGTAAATATTGGAACGGACTTACAGTAGTCGTTATCCTTCCTTATCCACAAGGCAAATTAAATCTTCCGTCGAAGCGGTGACGCAGTGAAATTCGACTTTGAAACCGGTCGAAAATTCACCAAGACGTCGTTCTCCAAGACTTCGACGACGTGGACACTTCAAGTTACTCGTCTTCTGCTCCGCTAAAATTTTTTCACCCTGCTGCAGATGTGATGACACCGCGAATTCGATGACCGAGTCCAAAGTTCACTAACGGTTACTTGTCACGATAGGTGCTGCTTAAGGTGGTCCTTAAAGCGCTTCTGTAGGACCATTTCTTTGTGATCTAATGAATATTCATATATTAATTCTATATTGTAGAATACAAATAAGATATGGACTGTAACTTTAAATAACGTATAATCAAGTAACAATTGGTTGTAACAATGTATTATAAAAACAAGCGCGTGAGTGCCGCCGATGGCGTCGGGTGCCGAATTAATCGACTGACTCGACCGGTGTATGCGCCCCACCGCGCAGAGCCGTGTTGCCCCCGCTCCGCGCCGCTGTCGCGTTGCACGAAACTCGAACACTAGCATCTATCTACCTATATAATTACACCAGATCCCTTGCGGGTAGGCAGAGATTACATAGTCTCAACAGGTTCTTTCCTTACAGACCTCTTTGGCTTATGTTAATATTACCTACTTAGGGTTTATTTAGTAGGCATACCTAATACAATCTAAACACAAGAAAATAAAAGCTTTTATTTTAAAATAAGCGAGCCTCAAGTTTTTGCCATTATACTTTACTGGAGAAAATTCTAACGTGGTGACCAGTTCTTTGTTTTTGACGATTCATAAGTGATGGACTGATTTTGTGTATGATTCTGAATCTTAGCAACCGTATCACCGTTTATCTAGCCCCGATTTTTAACAAATTATAGTATGATATATAAACTCATTTTTACTATTATCGGATTATAAATTATCTAGAAAAGTCTGTATGAAAAGAAGCTGTTGGAACTCTGTACTCTTTGACTACCCCTCTCGTGATCTCGTGTGATGATGTAGATTATTCTGATCATTTTGAACAATATTATTTATATGGTTTGTAGCTTTTATACGGTACTTTGTGATACAACGGCATTTGTTATGTCATGTAAACAACATAATCATTGAGAGCATTCTGTGTTTACACTAGCAACAGGTTTTGAACCCAAACCCACGAGCACTCTATTAACATATAATGCGTCAATTGTTTGTTTTGGAAAGACAATGTTGGTACAAACCAACTGTGAGTATATTCAATAAACTTCCAGTATTGTGAACATAATATTTACTTACTACTTCTGACTGCCTTGTTGGTCTAGTGGCAAGGCGCATCGCTTTGTAATCAGAAGGTCCTTGGTTCAAATCCTTGTTCGGACAAATGTGGTTTTTCTAACGAATACTTCCCAGTATAAGTCCGGAGATGCCCGGTATATGGCAATAGGCTCGCGTACTATTACATGGGACGTAACATCGTCGGAGAAACGTGGGTGTACTCAGTACACCTCTGCCACCCCCGCTTGGAGAATACAGGCGTGACGGTGTGTGTGTGTGTGTGTGTAATATTTACTTAAACGCAACTGAAAAAGAAAATGCTGTCTAGTTATCATGCTGTCTAGTTATTGTTTGGGTAAATGACTGATAATAATCGGGCGAAGACTATGACTGATTGAACAGCCTATCTATTGATATTTCGAAGTTTTTTTGCTAAAAACAATAGCTTCCTTCTGGAACAATCAAAAAAATTGTTTTTTGGTTCTATTTTCCTGCCAAAAATAGCTTTTACTCTAGGTTAAAAAGTATCGCAAATGTTAAGTTGAAGGTATATACGTAATATAGGTGAAATCAGCAAAAGCCGTATTAAAATTAGCTAAGTATCATTTAAGATTAACGTTATCAAATATACATTCCTATTCATCATACAAAACCTGGTGACCTACTCATAAAAGCAAACCACTTTGTTTCCAAAAATAATAATTAAAGACCCCCACTAGACTTGCATTGAATTGGACAATTATAACTTATACATACCAATATACATAAATTATCAAAATCTGAATACGTAGGAATGCCGCGAAAAATAAATCGCTTAAAATTTAATCCCAGCAAAGCTCCAGCGGATTATAAATGATTCCATTAAAATTGAAAATACGAAATTCTGTGTATCAAACACCTCTTTCAAACTAAACAAACGTTGTGTTTATTTCTAAAAAAAAGAATCACAGGAATGATGATCTGATCTTCTTCCTTCGTGATTATTTTCTTGAAAATAAGGCTAAGCACGGGCAAATTAGTATTTAAGTTACTATAAGAAGGCGTAGTGTCACGCTCAAAGAGCAAGGACTATCACACTAATCTAACTAACTTTATTTAGCATGGTTAAAAAGCATATCAATATTATAGCGTTACGCTAACGTCAATCTGGCTACGCCTTGCGTACTCAAATTTTCGGCAAATCTACGAAAATGCTACGAAACAAATTTCATAACATACCGCCATAGATAGAGATCACAGTATTTATTAAATCACGCCAATAGATGTATTATAGCCGACCGTCGAACAACGCGTCTAAGGACCAAGGGTAGATGAGTTCACAGATATACGCGGGTCATTTGCGGTCGTGATTTATATCACGTCAAAGCCTCCCCGTCGCCACGTAACCTCCTTTTCAAGTACAACCAACTGTGAAAGTTCAAGAAGCCGAATCCATTATTAATATAAGGGCCACCTTTTGAAAAGTACCTTTTTTATTACATGCCGTGAAATATTTTAGTTACCTACGCATTTTTGTTGACGATACCGGCTTAGTATTCGGGTCGGAGGGTCGAGTGTATTTAGCCGATCATCTAACGTGTTATTGACTTTTGCTTAGGTACCAGTTATTTACTGTGTTACGGATCGGGTAATAGCTTTTTTGACGCTTCACACGTTTGTCACTTTTTATAGAACGGGCTTAGTGGTAGCTAGGAGTGGGTAATTTACGTGATTGAATGAAAATAGAAAATCCTTTAGAGTGACATGTACGGATGTTCTTTGTATAACGTATATCCAATGGAATTCGTACAGATAGAGAGTACCTGAACTGGACATTATGGTTTAAGACATATATTTCTCAAAAGAATTTACAAATTCATTAGCCTGAGAAACACAAGATACATTGGTATAGGTAAATCTGAACTTACAAGTTCCAGAGCGACGTGTTCGAATGGTTACTTACATTATACCAAGTAAATAAATTAAATACCTATAGTACTTCAACATCTATGTGGTAATAGCGAACAAATTATATTTCTATAAATGTAATCTATCTTCTATCTATCTATACATATATACATATAATAAAACTGTAACCAAGCCGAATATGTACATTGAATATTTTTTGACAATTTTAATTGAGGTACACTTCCTTATCGACATAGAGGCCGAACCAATATTTTTTGGAATTATTGTCTGTCTGTCTGTCTTTCTGTCTGTCTGTCTCGTTGTGTTTCAATCATGCAAATACTACTAAACAGATTTCAATGAAACTTGGTATGGTAATAACATATACTCTAACTTAAAATCAAAGATACTTTTCATCCCGGAAAGTTCAAACAATCCCGTATTATTGCGGGATAAGCCTTAAAACTTATTATTTTAATGATGGTTAGTCGCGAGCTGCAATTTTACGTTAAAATGTGTGATTTCGCCTACTAATATTGCACTCGGGTTCGTCTTCTATATATCTTCTATCTATACATATAATAAAACTGTAACCGAGCCGAATCTGTGCATTGAATATTTTTTGAACATTTTAATTGGGGTACACTTCCTTATCGACAGAGAGGCCGAAACAATTTCTTTTGGAATTTTTGTCTGTCTGTCTTTCTGTCTGTCTATCTCTTTGTGTTTCAATCACGCAAATACTACTAAACAGATTTCAATAAAACTAGGTATGGTAATAACATATACTCTAACTTAAAATCTAAGATACTTTTCATCCCGGAAAGTTCAAGCAATCCCGTATTATTGCGGGATAAGCCATAAAACTTATTATTTTAATGATGGTTAGTCGCGAGCTGCAATTTTACGTTAAAATGTGTGATTTCGCCTACTAATATTGCACTTGGGTTCGTCTTCTATATATCTTCTATCTATATTATACTATATTATATTATATATTATATTACATATAATAAAACTGTGACCGAGCCGAATCTGTACATTGAATATTTTTTGAAAATTTTAATTGAGGTACACTTCCTTATCGACATAGAGGCCGAAACATTTTTTTTTGGAATTATTGTCTATCTGTCTATCTTTCTGTCTGTCTTTCTGTCTGTCTTTCTGTCTGTCTTTCTGTCTGTCTTTCTGTCTGTCTTTCTGTCTGTCTTTCTGTCTGTCTTTCTGTCTGTCTTTCTGTCTGTCTTTCTATCTGTCTGTCTCTTTGTGTTTCAATCACGCAAATACTACTAAACAGATTTCAGTGAAACTTGGTATGGTAATAACATATACTCTAACTTAAAATCTAAGATACTTTTCATCCCGGAAAGTTCAAGCATTCCCGTATTATTGCGGGATACGCCATAAAACTTATTATTTTAATGATGGTTAGTCGCGAGCTGCAATTACACGTTAAAATGTGTGATTTCGCCTACTAATATTGCACTCGGGTTAGTCTCCTTACGAAATTACTCTTCATCTTCTATCTATATTCTATACATATATCTATTTATATCTATAAATTCGGAAAGTGAATAGATTTTATCCAGGGGAAGGACATACATAGGCTATCTGTTGTCTCAAAATAAAAACTTAGAAGTATAAAATACACGCCAAAAAATAACGCGAACGGAGTTGCGGGTACAGCTAGTATCTTATAAAATTGTTAAACTATAATGGATAGTATTGCAACAAATTTAATACTGCATACCTTTGGGATCTTATTACACATGAATACACAGTTGCTATCAAAAGCTTTGGGATGGCAATTGCATACTTTACAACATAATTACATTACAATAATTACTTTTTATGATATTTTAACTTCTTTTTAAAAAGTGCCATACTTTGAATTTCTTTAATGTCGTTTGGTAGTTTGTTATATAGTTGGGCACCTTCGTATTTAATGTTTTTAATGCCATAGTTAGTTGTACGTGGTTTGTATAGGTGAATGTTATTAGCATTTATTATTATGTGACGTTGGATTTCAGCTTTTTTTGTAAATGTTATCGTACTGTGCAGGCCTTTTCTGAGGATTTTTCTTATCGAAATGCAAGTATTATATGGGTAGATTTGTGTTATTGTCATTATTTTGGTATAGTTGTAAACGGTATTGATCGGTGTTCGAAAATCTAGGTGAAAGAGGATTTTTATTAATTTATTTTGAGTTGTTTACTACTATTGTATATTGGTATTGGCAGCTGCACCCCAAAGCTCAATGAGGTAAGTTAAGTGAGACTTGATTAGAGAGTTGTATATCATATAACGGGCAGATTTAGGAAAACAACGAACTGTTCCATATAGCATACCCATCAATGCATATAGTTTAGACTGTATCCTATTTATGTGGGGTTTCCAAGTAATATGGCTATCTAGACTAAAACCGAAATATTTTTCAGATTCCACTTCAGTAAGAGGTTCATTATTGATGCAAAGATGCGGACAGTTAAGTACTCTTTTATGTTTGGCACTGAAAATCATATAGTTACTCTTTGTAGTGTTAATAGTCAATAGATTCAGTTGGAACCATGTAGTTAAAATAATTAGATCATCTTGAGCTTGCTTCACAATAGCTTGAATCTCGCTACCAAAATAAAAAAGACAAGTATCGTATGCATACAACGTTACCTCTCCCGAAAGGTTCAGATCTCGTATACTATTAATATAGACCAGGAAAAGAAGGGGTCCTAATATAGAATCTTGTGGTACTCCGTAGGTAATTGATTCTAGTGTGCTCTGGAATTGGAGAAATTTCACGACTTGTCTTCTGTTCGAGAGATAGGATTGCAGTTTCCCTTACACCAGCGTCGTATAATTTACGAATGAGTATTTTGTGACTAACAGTGTCGAAAGTTTTTTTCAGATCAATGAAAACTCCCAATGCTATTTGTTTCCGATCTATACCAGTTTTTAGGTTAGTTACTAGGTCTACACAAGCCGACAGAATATTCGACTTGGAGCGGAAACCATACTGCTTATTGAAAAGGAAGTTGGTATCTGTAAAATATCGGTCTAAACGATTATATATAATTTTTTCAAATATTTTGGAGATTATAGGTAGGACTGATACGGGGCTGTAGTTACACGGGTCTGTTTTATTGCCAGGCTTGAAAATTGGAGTGAGTTTAGATATTTTTAATGAATCCGGGAAGATTCCGCTTTTCAGACATTTATTGATTCTGTTGGTTAATGTTGATAATATTTCGTTTTTTACACATTTTAATGCCTTGCAGATGTATTTGTTTGTCAAATAGTCTATTGCATGTTGTGCTATCGTAATACAATGGTGGAATTTTTGGGCTAACATCCTATTCTTACAAAATAGGAGTTGAAGAAATTACATATATCAGTCAGCTCCGTAATAGGGCCTAATTCTGTTTCAAGTTTAGACGGGGGATTAGATACTTTTATTTTATTTGTACATAGAGAGTTAATGAGCTTCCACATCTTGAAAGGCTTTCTCTCGCAGTTTTTGAACGACTTGCAGTAGTATTCATTTTTAGTTCTTTGTTTTTTTTATCGTACTTCGTTTCTGACATCTAGTAGTTCTTTGTTTTTGGTATCACTGGGTGTTGTTCGAAGGTGTGAGTACCACAGCTGATTTCTTCTATTAATCGCAGCTACTATTTCTTTATTGATCCATTCATTCTTCGGTAGATTTTGCACTTTTGTTTTTGTTATCTTGGATTTTTTGATACTATCGAGTAATTTCGCCCAAAGCTGCTCATAATTTGCATCAACGTAGCTGTTAGTTAACCACTGTTCCATAATTTTTTGGAGTCGTTTTCGTAAGTAGTCCTATTTATCTTCTGTGGCTTGTATTGATGTATCTCTAAATAGATGTGCTTGTGATCAGACAGGGCGGATTCTATTATAGCTAAGTGAAATGTATTGTTTTTTAGGTTAGTACTGGCATGGTCTATTATGGTTTTTGTAGTAGATGTTTCACGGGTGCAGTAATATGCGGGGTCTATTTTGTTAAGGAAAATAAAACCATTTTCCTGTAGTAAGCGTTTGTAGCTAGGGTTGATTGGTTTTTATTTAAAAGGTTGTAATTAATGTCCCCAAATACAACTGCTCTTTTTCGTCTCAGAAGTTGATGCGAAGAAGTATTTAGAAATTCGGAATTGTTTGTTCTTTCTGGTTTATAAACAGCTCCAATGTCAATTGAAAATCTTTGTAAATGAATCCACATATAATGGTTATCGTTATCATAAAGATCTTCTATGAAATTATGATTTATGATGCTATGTACGTAAATGGACACTCCTCCTCCTCTTCCTTCTGTTCTTATATTGTAATAGTGCTTGTAGTTTGGTATAGTTAACCTCTCTGCTTCAGAGTCTGTTTTGATCCAGGTTCAACTAGAATTATTATGTGCGTAGTTTTGGGTATTGAACGTATTATACATTTGAGTTCATCTAGCTTACCTTACCTTACTAGGCTACGTACATTTGCATATAAACATTTTAGCGACTTTGTATTTGAGTTATGTTAGAATGGGAGTCTGTAAGTTGATAAGTAATGTTGTTGCTTGTCAACTTTCCTCCATCAGTTGCTTTCCGCACTTGTTTTTTGGATGTATTTGTACGATTTTAGGAAGTCCTCGGACGTATTTTAAGGTGAGATCTTGTTCACCTTCATCAGTGCGACGCTTTAACTCATCTCTTATTTTCGCCAGGTTTCTTTTCTGACAAGGAGTGTAGTCAGGGTAGCATTTAATGTTATTCGCTTTACTTTATAATTTGGATTTATTACGTAGTATTTGTTTGGCTGCATCAGCTAATGCAAAACATGTTTTTATTGCCCGAGACTTTGTACTTTCCTAATCTAATGACTTTGACCGGTTCGAAATTATCTAAGCCAATTAGTTTAATATTTTAAGTATTTTTTGCTTATCATAGCTCAACCTCATAGTAGATTCTTTAGAGTTTAATTCATTGATTCCATTGAAAATGACATTTTTCTCTCTTCTAGATCGCTCGCGGATTTCCAATATCATATTTTGATGGGATGCAATGGTTGTTAGCGGTTCGGAGGTAGAGACATTTTGAATAGGTTTGTTAATCTCCGTTTTTATGTTCTCTAGGTCATTCGTGAGAAATTTGAGCTTCTGCTCAACATTGGTCTTAAATATTTATATTCTTTCGAGTTCTTGATTATGCCTATTTTGTTCAGCAGCTTTTTGATTTGTGGTAATTTTAAGTTCCCCAATCTGTTACATATGATACTCCCTCACATATTTTAACTATTTTTTTCAGTTTGTGTTTGGATTATAGACGTTAGTATAGAAATAATTATCTTTTCAACCTTTTCAAATTTATCGGTGAAATCGTCATCTGGTTGTTTCCTCTTTCGGTCAGTGATTTTTTGACCATCCAAATCTGGAGTTGCAGTATATCTTAGGTCTGGCTGAGATTCACTGCGAGACGCATTTAGATCACTATTGCCATTATCATACTTAATTGAGCGACTCGGTGATGGCGATCGCGCAACGGACATTGTTGGTACTAAGGCGGGTCAATAAGTCCGTGTATTTTTTAATTTCCCGCCTCTTAATTGAAATGTCAACACTGTTCCTGTCAACAGGCAACTGTCAGTTGACTCCTGTCATAATTTGACCAAGCTGCGTCATTTAGTTAGTGTTTGGCAGCCGTTGATAGCAGACTACCGCGCGTTTTGAGAAGAAAATGGAACAAAGTGAATTTCGTGTGCTCATTAAGCATTATTTTTTGCGGAAAAAACCATCACTCAAACCAAGGCTAAGCTTGATAAATATTATGGGGACTCTGCACCATCCATTTCCATGGTAAAGAAATGGTTTACTGAATTTCTATGTGGCCGTACAAGCACCGAAGATACCGAACGTTCTGGACGCCCAGTTGAGGTCTCTACATCCGAAACAATGGAAAAAATTCACGATATGGTTTTAGCCGATCGGAGATTGAAAGTGAGAGAGATTGTGGAAGCCATAGGCATCTCACATGGCTTAGTGGTTTCAATTTTGAATGATCACTTGGGTATGTGAAAGCTTTCCGCAAGATGGGTGCCGCGTTTGCTCACAATCGACCACAAACGCAACCGTGTGACAATTTCGCAGGAATGTTTGGCGTTGTTCAACCGCAATATGGATGAGTTTTTGCGCTGTTTCGTAACCGTGGACAAAACGTCTACCACAACACACCAGAGACCAAAGAGCAGTCAAAACAGTGGGTTTCACCCTGGTGAATCGGCGCCAAAGAAGGCAAAGGTGGGTCAGCCAATAAAGTGCCATAACTTTACCGTTTTTTGGGATGCATTCAAAAGGGGAAAACAATCAATGGGAAATATTTTACCAACTTATTGGGTTGATTCAATGAGGAATTAAATAAAAACACGACCGTATTTGGCTTTTCCACCAGGACAATGCAAGGGTGCATTTTCATGGCAAAAATCCACGAATTGGGCTACGAATTGCTCCCTCATCCGCCCTATTCTCCAGATTTAGCCCCGAGTGACTATTTCTTGTTCCCAAACTTGAAGAAATGGCTCGGCGTTAGAGTCAAATCTCTTTAGATTTGACTCTAACGACGAAATCATCTCACAAGCAAATGCCTATTTTGATGACATCGACAAATCATATTTTTCGGAAGTGATAAAAAAATTGGAGAAGCGTTGGACTAAGTGTATAGAATGTTGAAAAATAAAATAACTTTTTATCTAAAAACCTGTGTTTCATTCAAAAAGTCACGTATATTGACCCGCCCTCGTATGTCTACGTAATTATTAGTAAATTTATCTTTACCCGATGTCTTCTTCGTCCTTATTGTGCGCATTGTCCGGCAAGTCCTCTTTTTATTTTGTATTTAAAGCACTAGCGTTAGAACTATTCGGCACAGTTCACATTAAAATTAATATTTGCGCACAAGTTTATAAACACGTCTACTCCGAGCGCTCGCTCGCTCATCGCTACATATTTAATAAAATAGCCTGTATTGTCTCATTGTTGACAAAGAGAAAGAAATCTGCTCCATCTTCTTCTACCGATTAGATAGCTGACGTATCTTAGAATCCTGGGCTTGATAAAGGTTTGATGGATTCAAGTAGAGGAAAGTGTAGGTACTAAGACCCATCTATCTATCCAATGGATCCAAGTGGACGTAGCGTAGAAGTTAAGATGATAGCGTAATTCGTACTCCACCAGGCAAACCCAGTGCATATTGGTGGAGGTAGACTTGTGGCCGACCTGCTATTAGAATATCAAATTCCCCATAAGTCTTAACGGCTCAGTTTACGAACTACCACATTTAACCTAACAGTTAAACGTACCTTCGGACGCACGGAGACGCTCGTAAATTGATACGTCACAAATGGTCACCCATCTCCAGTCGACTAAGGTGAACTGTGCGAAACCATGGTGATCTACACCGTGGTAGCATAACGCTACAAGTGCCTCCACTACTACTTCTACATAATCCACTACTGATATACAAGCTGTAACATTATTTACGCAAAATCTTACAGTAGTTTGTTCTTAATCGGCAACTGAATCGATTCCAACTATTTTAAAATTAGTTAGTTTTCGTATTGAATTCGTAAAGCAATAATCTGTTGGGGTATCTGAGGTCTTGCGTTATTTATATTACACCTTGTATATAGCTTTAGATATACCTATAATCTATATCCATAATATATCTTAAGCTACATTCATCAAAGTAGAAGATTAATTAAAATGTATGGTGTTAGCAAAGATATAGTTTTAAACGTCGTGAATCCGGGAAAGCCGCCAAATGAGGCCGGCTGTCAGTACATCTATTAATGAGTATTTATGTACCTAAATACGTAAGTAAATACTTAATCTCTCTGTGTATATATATATATATATCATCACGTCAAATCCCTTGCGGGGTAGGCAGAGTTCCAACAGGTTCTTTCCTTACATACCTCTCCGGCTTCCTCCACTCTCATAGTTCGTCTCATACACGCTCGCCGATTGCGGGGACTCTTGACTTGTTCTTCAGATAAAACTCGGTCTATTAGGTCGTGATAAGATAGTCTAGGTCTTTCCTGGTACCAACATAAATACCTCACCTAAATACTTAATCATTAACTTTAATTACAGGTTCATGTATTTTATTGTCAAATGCGTCTTGTAATCTCTTGACTCTCTTTATCGCTTCGTCCAAGACTTCTGTGTAGTTGACAATTCTCTGTAGCAATAAAAAAGGTAAACCGGTGCAGTTGGTTACTTGGCACCGACTTCAAATATTTATTTATTGCTTTTTGAAGTCGGTTTACCTTTTTTTATTAAAGATTTTTATTTTACAATTTTAGGTGACGAGTGAATTATTTAGTAATATTTATATACCGATATTATATTATTTTGCTGAGTTGTACTGCAAGGTACCTACAGGATTAATATAATGACTATAATAACGGAATCTATACATTCGTGCTGTTCTCCGTTAAGGAGTTCCCTCTTGTATCTTCAAAGTCCAAGGTCCAATACCAATAACATTAAAACAGGAGCACCTCAAAACTATACTGAACCCAATGCAAAAAGAATCATCAAAATCGGTTCATAAGCAAAGGAGTTATAAAAAAGACGAATTATGAACCTCCTTTTTTGAAGTTGGCTAATATACTGCTTAGTTCTATAGTAGGGTACCTATAGGATTGACGTAATACCCATAATATCTCAATTTACACATGCCTATTGTTTGTCGTTAAGGAGTTCCCTGGTGTATCTTCTAAGTCCAAGGTCCAATGCCAATAAAATTAAAATAAGACCACCTTGGAGCTATACTGAACCATGATGCAAAAAAAAAACCATTAAAATCGGTCCACAATTGACGGAAATATCGCTGAACATACATAAAAAAAGCATACATACAACCGAACATAGAACCTCCTCCTTTTTGAAGTCGGTTAAAAACAAATCAATTATCCTTATAATTACAACATTATCAAATCAATATATTTCAAATTATAAAAAGACGGGAATGGACCGCGGCAAGCCGTCACTTGCACCGCGTCGTTACTAAAACCTACCTGGTAACAGAGTTAATACAAGCCCCACACGTCGGTTGTTAACAATTGTAATAATATGATCATATAGAACAACAAGTAATCATACTTATTGAAATTTATCTTTACATCTATGACTACGATTTGTGTAGTCTAATTATTTATTATTCTAGAAAAAAATATTGGTGTTATCATCATATTATCGTTCCTATTTCTGTGATATATGTATATATAGTATTTATTATACACATTTCACTTAATAACACTTAACCACTTAACAAATGCACACTAATATGGGATATAACATTTGATTTTCCGAACTATATTTATTTTTTATTATAAATTGATACTGGCCAACTGATTGACATATATAGAGTCAGCAGGGTCCAGATGTAAATCAGCGCCTAGAACTAATGCCTGTCATTAAGCTGATCTGGATACCTATCTGGCTCAGCCATGAGACATAAAGTCATGTGTATTTGTTTGTTGTATATTTTTTTCTCATAATGTTAATTTATACAAGGTGTAACATAATAAACACAAGACCTCAGACACCCCAATTAGAGAATTGCTTCATAAATACAATACGAAAACCAAATTTCCAAATTTAAAGGTTTTTACCCTTTTTTAAGCACTTTTATACCCCAATTAACAACAAAACTTGTATGTGTATGTGTGAGTTTTGAGAAATACGTTTTAGGAATGCATTTGAAATCTCCTTATTGCTATGAATCAAGAATAAATTTAGTTTTTTATAGCGCACTGAAGGAGTAAAAGCATTTTTTGCAAATTTAAAATAAAATGTAAGATACATAAAAAATTGTTGTAATCAATTCAGTTACCGATTTAGAACAAACTACTTTCAGGTCTTGCTTTTATTATGTTACACCTTGTAGATTACTGAACAATTAGTTATAAAGCGTTCTGTGGTTGAATGGCTCAATCTTTGATCTGTATGTTTCTTATCTACATTACTATATTGCGTCTCTTGAGCTGTGATAAATAAAAATTCTTTCTCTTTCTTTCTTTCCGCCCAGCACAATGGCAACAGGCTAACCTCTATTATATTAGAAGATATATTAGAATATATCTAAGCGAAATGTGGGTGTACTGTGTACTCTTCTGTATAGATGTTCGATATCTTCGATAAATAAAATTAATATTTTATTTTGTTTATAACAAAATAATACCAAGTCTTATCGGTGGTAACACAGAAGACTTATTAATGGACAACACAGAAGCTGCAGCGTCGAGAGCCCCAACATATTGGATAATTGGATCCAATCCACAGATCGCCGGGAGTACTTACGCCAATGTGTGATCAGACTTAACTGGCCGCCATTTTCTATATTGCATTCGGCGATACAGATTATTATCTACATTGGAACCGTTTTACTAGCTACATTTAATGTTTTAAACTTATTTTAATTAAGTTCAAGGTAACATTTTGTCCTAACGATGTCTGGTTTTGGATTAAAATTTTGATCGCATCTATTCTGAAGCTGAAGTGGCAATGGGCGGGCCACATAGTGCGAAGATTGGACGGGCGTTGGGGCATAAAAATTCTAGAGTGGAGACCACGTACTGGCAAGCGCAGCGTGGGACGGTCGCCTACCAGAAGGTCTGACGATCTTGTGAGGATCACAGGTAGTTGTTGGATGCAGATTGGGGAGGCCTATGTTCAGCAGTGCTTATTTTCTAGACCAACCGCGAGCCGTTAACATATCTTCGTAAAATTACCGTGTAATTTATGTATTCTGTATGCCACTGGAGTACTATTGAATGATCATTTCACGAAGTTTCCGTAACATGCTGCGTTACGTGTTCAATTGGTCATAGCCAATAAGGCATACATTATCTTTCAAAATGCCTAAACATGCCTGAAAATCACGTGATCGAAGTCACGGGTACAACTATTATGTTTGAAAAAACACAGGAGTAATTCCTAGTGAGAGACTACATTTAAATAAAATGTTTCATCTAATTGCATTCCGTTCTGTTCATTATATTTTAAGTCTAATAATGAGTAAACACTTTGCGCAATTAGTATGGTATTATAAAAATTGAAACTGCCTCGTGACGATCACTGAAGTAAAATCTCATTTTAAATCTTAGGAACAAGGAAATAACATACAGCTGTTTATTTTGTGATGCAATATGCGAAAATATAAAAAGTACTATAACTCGAGTTGTATCACCCATCACCAAAATTTTCTATCAGTCCGGAGTCTGGAATTGTGCTTAGTATAACAGCTGTAGATAAGCTGACCTGGTTACCTACTTACATTGAAAATTAACGAGATAAATTGGCAAATACGCAGCACATCTCTGCCACCCACGCTTGGGGAATGCCCGCGGTTGGGTGGGTGGGAGGCATTGTATTTTCATTCTTAAAATATTTAATTCGCTGAAACAATGACGTCACAAGGTAACACAAAATAAATAATGTTTATTTTGTGACAGTAATACGAAGTTCTACATGTACTTCGTAATTAACATAGTTATTAATGAAGTGCAGTGATAGCCTAGTGGTTAGACCGTTGGAAAGTCAGAGGTCTCGGGTTCAAACCCAGGCACGCACCTCTGTCTTTTCGAAAGCATGTGCGTATTAAAAGTTAATTATCACTTGCTTTAACGGTGAAGGAAAACATCTTGAGGAAACCTGCATGCCTAAGAGTTTCTCGAAGGTGTGTGAAGTTCGCCAACCCGAACTGGGCCAGCGTGGTGGACTATGGCCTAAACCCTCTTAAGTTTGAGAGGATGCCCGTGCCCAACGGTGGGACAGTTTCTTAACAGGGCTACTATTATTATTAATAATGAAGTGGTTGTGTAGCGGAAGCTATTTCTGCCCTCTCAACTTATTACGACCACTCAGTAATATTTTAATTTACAAATAATTATTCATACTATATACAGAGATGGGCAAAATGTAATCAGAATAATGATTAACCACCGCTTGGGGAATATAGGCGTCACGGTGTATTAATGATTAACGATTAAAATTGCATTTTGTAATCTGCAACGATTACTTTTACACTTTTAATCTTGAATTTCTTAGTTATGTATTTTTTATTTTTTTTATAACGTAGCCACACTAGGATTTATTCCTGTGTCGTGGGTGCGTTTACAAACATGAAAATTCACACGCACAAATACCCAGACCGAAACAAATATTTGTGGGTCACACGAATATTTTTCCCGTGCGGGAATCGAACCCGCGACCATTAGACACACTGGGCGGAGCGGCTTAAGCTCTTAACCACTGCGCTAAAGCGTCCGTCAATCATGATTGAATATAAGAAAATGCTATTGTGATCACTAATCTGATTACATTTTGCCTATCTCTGACTATTATTAGTTGCCACGGTGTATTATGTGAACGCGGTGTTCTTAATAATCACTAAGGTTATCCAGCCTTCGGTTCAGTCAGTCTGAGACGGATGACCGTTTGTAGCATTTTCATATGCGAGTATCTCTTCGGAAGGTTCGACAAGCTCTTGGTCTAAGTTATCACTTAACGTGGTAGTCGCTAAGCCATGCTGAAAGCCTTATAGGCAGCTTGATAAGCTTCAACAGTAGGTGGCCACAAACCTGCCTCCACTAATCCGCACGGAGTCCGCTCGTTGTAGTATGACCGAGTCTTTCTGGCTACAATAAGTAATTTTAGGGTAAACTAACCCTAACTTCCAAAAATAGGCTCTATTTATAGAAGATTGTTGATGAATTTACTGTGTATTTGCTATAAGAAATACATACATAATGAACATGAAACGGTCGTGACTTTAATGTGTGCAGTAAAATTTTATTTTACGTATAAAGTTTTCCAAAATAATACTTTTAAAAACGGTATCTTGAATATAAATTGCAAATGTTCTATTCAATGGTAGATTGGTTTTTATAAAATATACACGAAAAAAGCTTCAGATATGTTCTATAACTTGTATGGCTGACTTTTTTACAAGCTTTTATTTAACTTTCAATGTTCGTATGTCTGTCTGACTGTCTGTCTTTTCGGTTCAAATTTGGTGATACATTTTTCAAGTAATTGCGAGTATTCGATTAAGCTGAAATTTAGCGTATGTGAAGTCGATATCAATGCAATAATATGGTACCATAGAGCTGGTCTGAAGATGAAGTCGGAAGGTGGCCATGGGAACATATGAACTATACAAAGTAACCCCCTAGTGTTTAGGCTTGTTAAATTGCAGAACTTTACAAACAGATACTGTTCAGGGTCTGATGATGAAGCCGAAAAGTGGGCGATGGAACCAACCGACTACTCAATATAACCTTAACGTGTCGTGGCTCATTGGATTTGTCTTGAGGAGTACTTAAGACCCGTATGGTGCCCAAGGTCTGGTAATGGAGTCGGAAGGAAACTCCTTAACTAATCAAGATAGTTTCGTTGCGTTTTTGCTATAAAAGTTTGTTTAAAAGGTTTTTCAAATTAAAATTATTATTTTTGACTGCCTCGTTGGTCTGGTGGCAAAGCGCATCGCTTTGTGATCACGAGGTCTTGGGTTCAAATCCTAGGTCGGACAAATGTAGTTTTTCTAACGATAAATTCCCAGTATGAGTCCGGAGTCTGGAATTGTGCCCGATATATGGCAATAGGCTCGCCCCCTATTACATGGGACCTAACATTGTCGGCGAAACGTGGGTACACTCAGTACACCTCTGCCACCCCCTCTGGGGAATATAGGCGTGACGGTGTAAAATTATTATTTTAATTAATTATACCCGATTTTGAAAAAACACGTCCTCTGGGCACACTTTTCACTAATCTCAAGGTCATTAGATAAGGGAAATGTTCAATCAATAATTCTCAAGGCCATTGACGTAAGTAATTCCTTTAAAAAAGTTGATGTTTCATCTTATTCAACTAGATAGGTACAGTCACGAGCAATAATATATAATAGGTAACGTCTGTATTAAAAACGCTGAAGATTTAGAAAACTGACGTTAGGGTGACGGGAACGAGTAGTGGCGCTGTCACTGGTCACGTCACGCGAACGTCAATCTTTTCGTGCTAAGTTCACTGATCTTTATAAACATGAAGTTACTGTGACAAATTACAGTAAAATACTTACGTGACTTGCATACTGTTGCTCATATATCAATTATTATTCCTTTATGATAAAAAAAAAACACATTTTACTAAATAGCGGCATACTGATCCAATGGTTTTTTCCTCACAAAGATAATTATAAGCCCATTCGCGAGTTCAAAAAGAACGATAGTCGAGGTCATCAGAAAACAAATAATTTTCTTTTCTTTTAATAATTAAAAAATTATGTCTACGGAGTGGGCCTTATTTAAATTAAAACGTTTACTTTCGCCGTAATACCGTAAGGCTTCGGACGCATACGGCAAATAATTTGCGGCTGAGTGTTTGACTTTCATACAATTTAGATGAAACGTTCACAAAGGCTTTTTGGCGGGAAATCGAAGAGTGATGTTGTCAATTTGTTTTAATTTCCAAAACTTGTGTTATTTTGAATTATAATGTGTAATGTTGGTGGAATATTAACCATTATGTGTTCCTATATGTGCATGAGTGAAGGTAATTGTAACAAAGTGATAAAACGTGCCTTTTCGATTTCCCTCAAAACGGCCGTCGCAAT
Organism: Phalera bucephala; assembly: GCA_905147815.2. Taxonomy (NCBI): domain Eukaryota; kingdom Metazoa; phylum Arthropoda; class Insecta; order Lepidoptera; family Notodontidae; genus Phalera; species Phalera bucephala. The sequence continues at coordinate 17,188,277 of LR990609.1, read as the reverse complement.
TGGTATGTAAAGTATTCATCACTTTACTATCCAGGTTGGGGCACTTCATCAATTTCATTATCATCTTCGTCATCAAGTTCATTGAAATGAATATTCGTAAACTTGTACGCGCGCAAAACACGTTACGATAACGTCAATCTGTTCGTGCTTAGGACTCCGACACAGTAATCTTTGTTTAGTAAATGTAGTTATCGTGACGCTATCGAGTTGATATACCATCATTTTAACACTGCAAATCTACATAATCAAGGTCGATATCGTTACGATAACATCAAATGGTTGTGCTTAGACCTCTGTACGCAGTTTTCAGCACCGGTCCGAGGCGAATGTACGCGCGCTATATGATCAAGTCAGCGGCGCCGAACGCGGGCACTCTAATTTCTTACGCTACTCAGAGTTAGCTAGATGACAGTCAGACCCTAACTATTAGCCCAATAGTCCCCTAAACGTAAGCCACAACAAATAATTTCACGTCCGAAAACGTTTGCGGAATGTTGCCTCTTTTGTTAATTAAAACGAAATTTTAGCTTAGAAAGTCATACCTAATTTTTTATTCTTTGATGTCAGTAATTACCTACTTATTCTGTTACCATATTATGTTCTTTATCTAAATTAAAAATGGCCATTCCCTCAACAACCATTTTAAGGTATATATTTTTTCTATTTTTTTCTTTCCTTATAGGCTTCGTCTACTCTCATAGTTCTTTCATACACGTTCGCCGATTAAGGAGACCATTGACTTCCCCTTTAGAAAAGGCACGGCCTATTTGGTCATGGTAGATAGTCTAGGTTTTCCTTCCATTTTAACATTTTGTCATTCTTTCTTCCGACACATTCTTTCTATATACCCAAACTACCGGAGCATATCCTTCGCATCTTTACAGCGATACCATTTTCTATACCTGCACGCTTTCTGCAACGAATATGGTCGGTCAGCTTGCCTCTTCACTTAAATGTCTTCTGTTTGATGTAATAGGTAATTTAAAAAAATGGTGAATTAAAAAAATATACTGCCAGTACTGAATTATGATCCTTTACAATAAATAATACATAGATGCTATAAAATTCATATTTTAAGCCACATCACTTCTACTGAAATCGTATAGGTACCTTATGAATCGTAAATTATTCAATTAAATTAAATGGGAATCGATTTTCCGGAGCATTCGTTTATAGAAATTTATAGAATTTAATGACAAATTCATAATATTCAACTTATGAGGCAATGTAATGTATACTAAAATATGAATAATCAATCGGTTCCATTTCTGAATTAAAGTAAAAGAACACCATTACACATATATTCCTCAAGAGTGAGTGACAAAAATGTACGATATGTACTGTATACGCCCATTATTCTCCGATTAAGTATGGTCATAATTTAATAGATTGCGAATCAATAGCCAGACTCCGCATGAATCTTGAGGATTTCCGACAGAACAACCGCACTTTGTCCGACCTAGGATTCGTACCCGGGAGTGCTGATCGTGCGCCATTAGACCAAAGATTTTTTTTGACTGGTGTCAATATTACATTCGGTCCGCCGTACTTCCAATCATGTTCAAAATCAGAGTCTGCCTAGTGCACTCGTTCTAACAATAACTATATCCCCATTATAATTTCATAGTCATTTTGAATGAATATCACAGAAATACAGTGGAATACAATTCTAGATTGCGGACACTTCCTTGCGCTATGCAAATACTAGATTTTGGTTTAGTACTGATTCCTAGACCGAGACAGGATATCCTATTAACATTCATGGTTTGAGCTTCATAAGCGGGGATATGCAATTCTCGTTTACCCAGTATAAGCAGAAATTACCAACGCTCTATCCTTTACCTAACGATACCAGTGACTTGCACTCACCAACAAAACTAATTTAAACTTCCAAAAGCAAATTTGTCAAAGCAAAATTCGTTTTGAAGTGTTGTCAATTATCGACGATTTCCCTAAAAGTGATGGAGAACGACAAGTTAGTGTAAGCGAGACCCTTAATTCAGATGTAATACGTTACTTGGAAAGGCCGCCGAACGTCGTTCACGCGTGACCTTGAGGAGTAAGGCAGCATGGAGTGATCTACGTCGCCGTGAAAACCCTCATGGCACGCTCTTAAGAATACGACACAGAGGGGCACCGGTGGAAATTCCTGAGTCCCACAGAAGTATCGATGCGGCCGGCTACTGTGTGATCGGCACAGAGGGGCACCGGTAGAAATTCCGGAACCCCTCAGAAGTGTCGATACCCATTACCATGAGATTGGCACAGAGGGGCACCGGTTGTTGTAATAACACTTAATGCTAGAATTTATTTGCGGCGATGATAATGTCTTTAGGGGCCTTACTTTATTCTGCCTTGGTGTAGATGACAACTTCATTATATAGGGGACTGAATAATTGGAATGGCCAGAGAAAATCTTTTGGTTTTGGAGAAACAGTGTACTCAAAAAACGTGTTTTCAGACCTTTTAAAGTTATTAAATAATAATATATCTATCTTTATCATCACGCCAGATCCATCTAGTACCAATACATGTATCAAGTACCATCCACCAAGAACCATCTACGCCGTAATCCATTACACTTATACAAAGATGAAAATTATAAATTATTCTTTTATAATCTAATATACATCTATGTATTATTGTATATACCGACGCAATATACCTACTATAATAATAATACCAACGAAGGCAAAAATATTTTTGCCAACGTCGGTAATGCGTTGTATTGCGAAAAATACTCCAAAAGCTTCTCAAGTCAGATTTTATTATTAAGATTAGACATAAAAAGAACCATATTTATTATATTATTAAATTATTTCTTTTAATGTTGTGGAACTGAATCATCTTCCATAATTTGATTCGCGAGTGTGTAAGAATGCTTCTCTCTACTGCATCCGACCTGTGACTTGTTTATGATATAACTCGTTCGCTGGTCTGTTTATTCGACGAATAATAATATACAACCCAGTTCATACAATTTAAATATTGAGCGCCAACTCAATTGCTGATGAGTTATATGCAGTGGTATGTTTGTTAATTTAGTGAGAGATATATATAGTGGTATGTTTGTAAATTTTGTGCTTCCGCCATGAAATAAAACTATTTTTCAGATTTTACCGAGGTTATTTTCTGATTTTTAACAAACCGCGATAAAATCCTAAATATAGTTATTTATTATTATTATTATGTATATATTTATTCAGTATAATTTCTTATAAAATATATATAAAAATATAAAATACAAATATTCTTATATATATTGTATAAAAAAAATGTGCTCCACCGACAGCAAGGTCTACGACCCATGCTACCGGCGGTCAGGGCTCCAAAGAGAGGAACCTCCTCACAATGCGTGCCGTGTCCAACATTACTGCCTTCTGTATCAGGCCCTTTACCCAACTGCCTAGCGAGAGCTTCTCAAGGTGTTTATCGAAGCTCTTCGCTATAAGGCCGTTGACTGAAACGACCATCGGAATAATGATAGTTGAATCAACATTCCACATGGTGGTAACCTCATGGGCCAGGTCCAAATATTTTGATAATTTTTCTTTTTCGGCCTTTACAAGGTTCTCATCATGCGGAATGGTGACATCAACTAGCATTACACGACGCATCGATCGATCTATTATCACGATATCAGGTTTATTGGCTACAATAGTCCTATCCGTGATAATAGATCGATCCCAGTAGAGCGTGATATGACCACTTTCGAGAACTGGAAGAGGCTGGTACTGGTAGTATGGTACTTTAGAGTCCACAAGGCCATATTTAAGAGCAAGTTGCTGATGGATAATCCTAGCCACTTGGTTGTGTCTGTGCAAGTACTCTCCGTTAGCAAGACGAGAACAACCGGAAACTACATGTCTAATAGACTCACCGGGACGGTGGCATGCCCGACAAATGTCAACCGTGCCGTCCTTTAGGATGTGCTTCCGGTAGTTGTTCGTCATGATAACTTCGTCCATAATTGCAAAGACAAAGCCTTCAGTTTCCCCAAAAAGGTTGCTGAAGCGTAGCCAGGTCACGGAAGCGAGCTGGTCCACATCAGGCCCTGTAAGAGCCCGATAGAACCGTCCGTGTAGCTCCTTGCCCTTCCATATGGCTGTGCGGTCCGAAGTACTTAATACCTGGGGCCTTCGCCAGTTCCCGTTTGCCAAGGAAAGCGGAGTTAGGCCTCTATCGATTGCGGCAACATCTCGATACATCACCACGGATACACTTAAAAAGTACTGTCTGAGATTGCACACCTCGCGGTTGTGTAGTGTCTTAGCGTTTAAAAACCCACGACCACCGCACTTCCGCGGGATGTACAACCTCATAACAGACGACCGCGGGTGATGCATACGATACGCTGTCAGCAATCGACGGACCTTTCTATCCAGGGCATCCAGTTCAGACTGAGTCCACCTTAGTATGCCAAAAGAGTATGTAAGAACAGGCATGACCCAACCATTGAAAGCTCGGACCTTATTTCCACCTGATAGAAGGCTTTTTAACACTTTTATCAGGCGGGCAAAGAACCGATCCCTCAATGATTGTTTCATATCCTGTTCCGCTATACTTAAGGCTTGTGACATACCAAGATACTTGTAGGAATCCATTTCAGAGAGAGACCTGAGGGATATATCTTCAGAGAGCTGTAGATTAAAAGAATCTTCAACTCTCCCTCTTTGTACATGGATGACCGCACACTTGTCTACTCCAAACTCCATTCCGATGTCGTTGCTAAAATTGCCGGTTATTTTGAGCAACTCCATCAGGTCTGTTTTCTTCGAAGCGTACAACTTGAGGTCATCCATGTACAGTAGATGAGATATAGGCTCACTCTCCCTCCGCAAATGGTAACCTAGCTTTGAATCCTTAAGTATAGCACTTAATGGATTCAAAGCTAAGCAGAACCACAACGGACTCAAACTGTCGCCCTGAAAGATACCCCTGCTTATCTTTATCAAGTCCGACGAACCAGAAAGGCCACCACATCCTGGGTGACGAAGAACTGTGGTCCACTGCCTCATACACGAACCGAGGAAAGAGCATAGCGCCGGGTGTACTCTGTACAGCTCTAGCACCCTCTCCAGCCATGTATGAGGCACCGAATCATAGGCCTTCTTATAGTCAATCCAGGCCATGGAGACATTCTTTCTGGATCGTCGTACCTGTTGGCAAATGGCAATATCAATGAGGAGCAAATCCTTTGTACCCCGGGACCCCCCCTTACAGCCAGTCTGAGTAGGTGATAGAATATGCTGTGCCTTAAGGTGATTATTGATTTTTATTCTCAGAATGGATGTAAGGAGTTTATAGACCGTAGGTAGACATGTAATCGGTCTATAATTTTTAGGTTCCGAAGTACTGCCAGATTTGTGAATCAAGTGAGTGACACCCCATGTCATAAAACTAGGAAGCGATCCCAATTGAAGAGCTTCTTGGAATTGAGTCGCTAGACGAGAATGTGAGCCCTGGAGCCTCTTTAGCCAGAATGCGTGCAGTCCATCCGGCCCCGGACTTTTCCAGTTCGGCGCCGCACGAACCGCACAGGCCAGATCTTCACGGCTTATGACTACGGGCTCCATTTCCTGAATGGGCCCACAGGATCGTCCAACAACATCAAACCATTCGCCCTCGGAGTGACTGACGGGCACTGACCAAATTTTACGCCAAAACTCGGCCATGACGGCCGCATTTGGCAAGTGCACGTCAGTCACTCTCTCTTGGAGGCGCTCCCAAGCCTGGTATACACTCCTTTGATTCGTCTGGAAGGTGCGATTCACGTGGTATCTGTCTGCTCTCGCCTTATACCTGCGAATCCTCTTCGCCCATGCATAAACTTTTTGCTTCCAGTAGTCTATGCGTTCCGCGACTCCTGCCACATAGTCCACAGGAGCCACTCGTGTGCCTGCAAAGGCTTGGGTCACGAAACGCACAACTCTCGGGCGGTTGTTTCCAGCCTGGAAGCACAACAATTTCGCTATGAGTGTCCTAGCCATATTTATACGCCGCTCTATTCTGCACTGCCAGAGTGGTTTAGCATTTGTGGGTTGGGTGGCTCGATGTAGATTAGGAAATCTTACACCTGCCACCCGACACACCGCCACCGCTCCACAGTACAAAATAGAATGGGTATCACATAAGTCCACACTGGTCTCCCAGTGTGGCTTTAAAACATTGTCTAGGGCACCCACAAGCGAAATGTTACGTCTATGCATGGGCAAACGGGGTAGGCATGGTCTTAGGGAAATCGGTGCAGACCGATACTCCGCAAAGGCATCCTCCAGAGCTCTCCTCACCTGCTCCTGTAGCTGGTCACTAACACTTACCTGCTCGCTATTTACCTCCTCCGATCGTGTGAAGTTATTCAAAGAGATAGGATCTTCAACACTTCGCACGTTGGATTCAGTACGAGCAGGAAGTGCTTCGCGGTGCAGTCGCTCAAGCACTGTGTCATCCAACAACTTGCACCGCTGGATGGCACGTACTTGATCCGATAGTCGTTGCGCAGTAACGGCGACAGTCGGGTGAAGCCCCTGAAACAGAGACAACAATTTCGGACGGTAAGCGGTGAGGATGGTTCCTCCCTCTGTAGCACCATAGTAGGCCCGCATGACACTCAGATTTAATTCTGGAGTCCATCTCATGCGGCGCACTACACCACCGGTAGCAGGGGCCGTGGGCGGAGCACAATGTCCCGCTGGTCCCAGGCGTGCCGGCAGCGGTGGGCGTCCTCTCCTCGCAGATGTTAATGTAGGTGGAGACGCCGATATCCCGGCATCGTCGCTAGAGGCCCCAGATGTCGGCGGTGTGAAAAAATCTTCATCCTCCGAAGGCTGGGGCGTGGTGGGCGAGCCGGGCAAAGGTGTTGGGCGTGCGCTAGGTGACCGGGCATCCCGCTGCCGACACAGCCGCACGGGGTTTCTTCGGCTGGGCTCGGCCATTTACAGATGTGTTATGTTTTTCTTCCAAATCCACATTTTGCGAACCCACGTTCGCATTGTAAATTTTGCTCTTAAAGTGTGTTGTTTTTTGTTGTTTGTTGATGTCTAAACGGATACTTTTCAATATTTCTTCGCAAAAATAATTTTTATTTATATTTATTTTTTATTATTATTATTTATTATTATATTTATTATTATTATTTATTATTATATATTTATTATTATTTATTATTTATATTATATATTATTATATAGCTAGATGGACCGACGACCTCAAAAAGGTCGCTGGGACAGACTGGATGCGGAAGGCGGAGGACCGTGTGCAATGGCGCGTGTTAGGAGAGGCCTATGTCCAGCAGTGGACTACGATAGGCTGATTAATTGATTGATTATTATATAACTCAATTTGTGCTCCCGACTTTGTACTAATTGTTCAAATTTATTTTAGAAACTAGCTGCATCCGCGTCTTCGTTAGCAGTCTAGTTTAGGTATGTATCGGCTTTATGTAGGCAAATGTATTTTTCTTACCAGAAAGAATATGAAAGAAGGCGCGCGGTCGAAATGCGAGCCCTGCGGATGATGTGCCGAGTCAAGCTGGTCGACCGCGTTCAAAACAGCTTAATAAGAACGCGTGTAGACACGAAAGAAAAGCTTTGGTGGCTTGGACACTTCGAAAGAATGTAGGTTTTTCCTTTGTCAGTATTGAATTACTTACTTTAGCCACTATCGTCCCATTGTTGGGCAAAGGCCCCCCTCCACTGCTTCCATTCGTTTCTACTTTCGGATTTTAAAGTATTGATTTTAAATATTCAAATATACAACTATAATATAATAGCCAAAATTACAACTGAAGAATGCGGCCTACCATCTTTTAGTCTTAGGCGGGCGCTAAAAAGACCGACTTAGTCTAAATAATTTGCGTGTTTCCAAGGAACGTATAATCATAACAAGTACCTTACTCTCTACTCAGTAAGTTAATTGTTCGAGAAAATATTATATATTAGAGAAATTCCACATCCAATTTTTCATTACAATTTCCATTTTCAATTAAATATCCTGAATACTGCGTATGTTACAGTAAACAAAACTATGTAGCTTTAGCAGTGCCCAATACACTGCTCACGCTCTTTCACCTTGTATGTTCCCTACAAGCTTATCAACAAGCATTCCCCAAATTCCGGGTGCGAAATTAATAATTAGCTGTTTCTAACCATAGTGTCGAGAAGTTGGACTTTGTCCATAGGGTTATTATACTCACTGTTTGCGCCAAACTATTCAAATGAGTTTTAGACAGCGTGAATGCATGTTCTAACAATTTGTTGAAAGTTTCACGAGGCTCGAAATGTTACTTCAAGTTGTATATAATTGTAAGCTTTTATAGAACATGCTCGTTTAGTTGTTAGCGACAAATGACATTGTCCACCATCCTCCATTCTCTCCAGACTCCAACCATTTTAGATAAGTCTCTGAAAAAGTAATGTTATGCCATGTCGTGCTGTTGATGCTAACCTATATTTTAACGTTAAATGCGGAAACGATGACATTGCCAGAACGTGACGTAATCTGAAAGTATCAGTTAAAGAATGTGAAATTTTCAAATGCGACATTTTTCGAATGTGACGAAAAAACACATTTTAGGAACGTTACATTATCCGCCTAAATGACGCATTCTGATAGGTACTATTTAATGACTGTTAACCTCATTGCCAATTATGTATCTTCTTCTTCTCCTTCTTCAGCCGAAAGACGTCCACTGCAGGACAAAGGCCTCCCCTAAAGACCGCCACAACGACCGGCTTTGTGCTGTACGCATCCAACTTCTACCCGCGACCTTCACCAGGTCATCAGTCCATCTTGTAGGGGGCCTACCCACTCCACGTCTTCCGTTACGTGGTCGTCACTCGAGAACCTTTCTGCCCCAACGGCTGTCAGTTCTACGAGCGATGTGCCCCGCACACTCTCTCTCTCTCCTTGGCAATTATTATTCCCATCTGATGGTGGGGTCTGCCTTCTTAATTTTTTGCCCCGCACACTGCCACTTAAATTTAGCAATTCTGAGTGCTATGTCAGTGACTTTGGTCCTCCTGCGGATCTCCTCGTTTCTGATTCGATCCCGCAGGGTAACTCCGAGCATCTTTCCATCACCCTTTGGGTGACCTTGAGCCTTCTTATGAGGCCCATCGTAAGCGACCATGTCTCAGTGCCGTAAGTCATCACTGGCAACACACACTGGTCAAAGACTTTTGTCTTGAAACACTGCGGAATTTTGGACGAGAAGATATTACGTAGCTTCCCGAACGCCGTCTCGCCGAGCTGGATTCGACGATTGACCTCTTTCTGGAAGTAGAACCTACCTAATTGGATTCTTTGTCCCAGGTATATTTAATCGTCATCAACTTCGAGCGTAGAGTCCAACCTTTATAGAAGTTGGTACTACATGGACGTTTGACATGATCTTCGTCTTGTCCATGTTCATTTTAAGACCCACTTGTTGAAAGACTACTAAGGTCGTCGAGCATGGTACTGAGGTCTTCCAGGGTATCAGCCATGAGCACGAAATCATCGGTAAATCGAAGGTGAGAGATGTCCTCGCCGTTGATGTTCATACCTAATCCTCTCCAGTCCAGAAGCTTGAAGATTCTTCCAGCACGGCGGAGAACAGTTTCGGGGATACAATGTCTCCCTGTCTCACACCACGCAGCAGTTGAATACGTTTCGAGCTCTGGTCCTGAAGGCGGACTGACATAGTAGCGTTTCCGTACAAACTCGTTAGCACTTCGATATACGGTAGTCTACTTGGCACCGCTGGAGAGACTGTATTACAGCCCAAGTCTCGCTCGAATCGAAGGCTTTCTCATAATCCACAAACGCTAAGCATAATGGCAGGTTGAACTCTTCAGACTTCTGTATGACCTATCGCAGCGTATGTATGTGGTCTACGGTGCTGAAACCTTTTCGGAAACCGGCTTGTTCGGGAGGCTGGAAGTAATCGAGTCTGCGCGTGAGACGATTCGTGATGGCTCTCGAAAACAGTTTATAGTCGTGGCTCAGAAGTGAGATGGGTCTATAATTCTTCAATAGGGTTTTATCACCTTTTTTGAAGAAGAGAACCACCACACTTCCGCGCCATGACTGTGGCGTTTTACCCTCGAGAATGACGGTATTGAATAGCTTCTGGTGAGCCCTCAATATCGGCTTTCCACTAGCTTTGAGAAGCTCGGCTGTTATACCGTCATCGCCTGGTGCCTTGTTGTTCTTCAGCTGTTTGAGAGCCATACTAATCTCATCCAGACTGATGTCCAGGATGTCTTCGGTATAGTGTCGGGTCAATTTGGCTCTTGGGTCTATGGCCGGACTTCCCTCAAGAGTTCCGGTGTAGAGGATACAATCATGTATAGATATATTTTATTGTTCTTTGGGTGAACCCACAAAGTTAACATTATATACTTAATGTTATAGGTATTTTTATATACCTATCATATTGTTTGTATGTATATATATATATATATATATATATATATATATATATATATATATATATATATATATACATATATTGTTTATTAGTTTAAGTTGTTATTTTTTATAATTTAGAAATGTAACGTGCATACTTTTAGGGATAATGTGCAAATATTTAATACCTGTCAGCAAAGAGAATATAATCACTACGTGACTGTCAGTAGTAAAACGCACCAGGAAATGCATTTACGTACGTACATACGTGGTACAGCCTACCCAGGTTTAATAAAGTTCAGCGCTACAAAGATACTTTGTTGCCACCTTGGTAATAACTATTGGTCAGTTCAATAAAGACTGTAAAATATACAGCTGAATCTAGTATAACTATATCTGTAACCTGCGGGCAACACAAATAAGTTTCTTTAAAAATCATAATGAAATTAAAATATAACTACAGCAAGACTTCAAAATTAAAATATTTGTAATACCTACATGATGAATTTCTCGCAGTCGCCAAGAAATTTGTTGCCTCAGAAACATTCATAGTTTGTCAGTTTATAACTGTATTTATATTATAAAAATTAAAATCTCAGAGCAGCCTCTCGAAAATGTGATAAAATTGTTCCCAAAACGAATCGCCGCGCGCTAAACTGAATGAATTGTCTTGATTGTACTTTTTGCTAGCATTTAATTATGAATTCAAGAGGTAATGCGCTCATTAATCAAAACCTCGGAGACACCGCCGCCAGGAGCCCGGTGCGGATGCGCTGAAACAATTATATATGAAACCGTATGCACTGCTAGTAAATTAAAGTCGTTTTTCATAATTATAACGCTATATTATTGCCGCTGTGAGGATTTACCGCAGTGGTTTTAGACTAGATTATAAGCAAAATGAGTTCACGATGTGTTCGCAGCTCTCTTTCTCATTAATATTAACCTGACACTTTAATCAGTTAAACAAAAATCTTATTAAATTAAAACCAGACCTAATATCAACTCTACAGGTACATCACTAAAATTTAAACGATTCCTATTAAATCAAATCCTCTTTAACCGTAAAAGAGATTAACACATCAACACCCTCGTTATCTGCGCACAAAAGTTATATGAGTCTGCGTAACGACAAGTTTTAAACAAAGCAATTTTGTGACGGCCAGATTATAATTATACAAAGTGTGAGGACTATCGAATTAAAGCTGGAAATTTACGAGGTCGCGGGCATGCAATCAAGATGAAAGCATCGTCACAGATGACGGCGTTACCTAGTCGACCCGGGTGGACCCGCCCGTCTCTCTCTACCCGCCGCTAAATAATCATATAATGTTTATAACGCGGGATTCACATTATTGTGCCGTGCCGTGCCACCTTTTCCTGAACACGTGGTGAATTCACGTTATTGAGTCGGTAAAACTAAATTAAAATATGTTTGTTAAATGTACTTTAACTGTATCTAGTACCTACTATACTCTTCTTCTTCTTTAAGTTATGCAATATAATTATTACATATATATAATTATATTGCATACTAATTTCAAGTGCATTTTGTCAGTGTCCAGTGAGATGCATATTCATGTTTGTTTAAATTAATTTCACTCCCCGATGAACTTGATGACAACGATGATAATTAAATGGATGAAGTAATGGGTTACTTGATACCCTGGATAGTAAAGCGATGGATACTTTACAACTGATTGCGACGGCCGTTTTGAGGGAAATCGAAAAGGCACGTAATATCACTTTGTTACAATTACCTTCACGCATGCACATATAAGAATACATAATGGTTAATATTCCACCAACATTACACATTATTACTCGAAATAACACAAGTTTTGGAAATTAAAACAAATTGGCGACATTACGGTTTAACTTCCCGCCCCTACTATACTCTTCTTCTTTATTCTTCTTTAGGTTATGGCTTCACACTAATTTCAAGTGTATTTTGTCACTGTCCAGTGAGATGTATAATCGTTTTTATATAAATTAATTCAACTCCCAGATGAACTTATTGACAACGATAATAATGAAATTGATGAAGACCCCACCCTGGATAATAAAGCGATAGATACCTGACATAACAATTGCAACGGCCGTGTTGAGCTTCACTCATGCACACATAAGATTACATAATGGTTAATATTCCACCAATATTGCACATTATTATTCGAAAAACACAAGTTTTGAAAATTAAAACTAATTAACGACAGCACAATTCGACTTCCCGCCAAAACTCCTACCTACTATACTTATTTTCATCAAAGAAATATGACGATTTCAAAAAATGAATTATCAACCATATGACACAATCATGACCTCCTTGTATAATAACTAATATAAAATTGTAGTACTATTACAATAAAACTGCAAGTATACTCATATTGAGTTTATTCTTACATTCTTGTGGTATATAGTATGACACAAATATGTTTTTTACTTTTTTTTATAAAAATGTGAATTAATGATACTCTTCGCTTTTTTCCTACTTCAAGTTTTTACTACTTCGAGTTTTTAGCTGAAATATGACTTAAATATATAATACACTGTTTAAAAAAAAGGCTAAACTTTTTACATCACTTGATACTCGTATATTAGGAAGCGAGCAAGTCTTGTATTTTAATGTAAATAAAGACTTTTTCAGAAATTAAAAACTATGAAATTAATTAAGGTAATATAGGTATAAGGTAATAATTAAGGTCCAAATAACAGGTATTTTAGGTTAGTCCAATTTTTTACTATTTATGTTTTTGCCTGTACTGTCCCTTCACTGGACCAAAGACTATCTTATCCGTCAACTTAGTCCATAAATTACTATCAGTTCAAACATTTGATTAAAAATGTATATATATTCTTTTATTTCACCTGTATAGTTTTGCTTACTCGGCGTTTACGCAATAAGTAGGTATGCGCGTCACCGAGGCATCGGTAATCAGTTTTAACATTAATAAAGGAGTGCACTTACAGCATTCCATTCGGGCGGTTATATTATCATTTTGGATCGACCCAAACCCTATCATTATCACCCTATCATTTGTCACCCTATCAACCGTGTGTGAGACTATCATCACCAGCTCTCACATCACCAATAAATTGCTTAATATACTTTCGATACCAGTATAAACATTTCTGTAAAAAGTTTTTTGTAACTCGCCAATAAATTGGTTTCGAATGCTTTCGACAGTCCAATCCGTGGTTCAAACTAGAAATAATTTAATTACGCATTTTCATCCTCGACCCAGTAAAAAAAAAACAATTGCTGCTGTCAATACTGTGAACAGGCAGAAGTACAGTACAGAGTAACGAATGCTATTTGAATCAAAATGAATTAAAATTATTATTTATGGGGTGGCTCCATGGCTCTAAAGGAATATCGAAAAACAAATAAGATTATTTGTGTGTCTGTCTGTCAGTCACAAACAAGTAAAACGGTTCTGTGGTCAAAACCGTTTTACTTGAAAATGTCAATATGTATAACTTCGGAATTTGACGGACACAATATTCCGATAATTTAAATTGAGAACATTGAGCGAACTATAGTGTGACAAGAATCTTTTGGCCTTTTATAGGGGGGCGTTGGTGTGAAATTAGGGTTAACATTTAGTACAATTGTCCTATTTCCAAGGAGATATTCATCAGGCATGGTTACTAATTAAAAAAAGAATTTGGGTAAATTTCATGTATAAGACTTCTCATATATCACGTAGCCAGGAACCCGATGTACAGTAAATTAAACTCCACAGCAACACTTAAAATTATATTTTGCTGAGCACATCTTTACACAACGAAGTCAGGCGATAATTTGACTTAAAAATAAAAACGGTCGCTCCTCGCTCTCTCGACCAACCAAAGACAATTATAAAAGGTGTTAAGCGCGAGTCGCATGACTTAATGAATAAATTATATCGATTATGAAATCGACTACACAAATTGACATTGAATTATTTATTTGATTATAATCGACTATGAAAAGGATGACACAATAAACGTTGGAATAACTATTTGATTACACATGGCATTCGGCAACTCTGCGACTGTCTTGTAGTGACATTTCATTAGATGACATCGATAGTTCCGATTCTGGCCGCGGGCCAAAAGATCTTTGTCGGACTGTATATGGTGTTGTTAGGGATTTCATTCGAAAGGGGTGCTTTTAAAGCTAAAAATATTTTTCATATATTTGTAAGGATCGGTTCAAAGTCTATAGCAAGTATGACCAAAAACGACCATCCTATTTCTTTAAGGATTCTAAAGCTAAAACTCGGACACGAATTTTTTGTGTATTTTCATCACTCTAATATACACACAAAATTATCTATAGAAAACATTTTTTTCTAATTGTAGTTTTCGGCAATTTTGTCTTTATATATTTGGAATTCGCTATTTTTCAGATATAATTTGATTCTTATTATATAGTTTATAGCGCTGGTACTATGCAACTGCGATTTTCTTACTAATCACCAAGGTTAAGCAGCGTTCGAATCGGTCGGCCTGAGATGGGTGACCGTTGTGGCATTTTCATATTCAAGCGTCTCCGTGCGGAAGGCGCGTTATGCCGTTGGTCCCGGTTACCACTTAAGGTAGTAGTCGTTTAGCCGAGTTGGAAGCCTCATAGGCGGCTTGATAAGTTTCAACAGCTGGTGGCCACAAACCTGCCTCCATCAATCCGCACTGGGTCCTCGTGGAGTATGACCGAACCTCTCTCACCTAGATTTGTGAGACAAGGACTTTGCCCAGCAGTGGGCAGTATAGGTTGATATTATTATATCGGTAAAAAAACTTTTTTTTTGTTTTGAAAAATATGTATCAGACTTATCAAAGTAATAGTTTATCGTATTGATGGGTACAATTTTAATTTATGCTCTTTCTCTGAATTTCTAGTATTCATTTATTATTTAACATAAGTTAATTTGAAACACAGTATTGTATATGATTAATGCTTTCATGTGTATTAAACTATGACCAAAAGGTTTGGTAACCATATTCCACAGTCCAGTTGGTTTGAAAAGTTATTATAGTACAAAGTATAAGAACTTATAGTTATAATAGCCAACAAAACTTAGTGACAACCCACATCTAAAGATACTAAGTATACACTTAAATAAATCTAGTTAGTCATGTTACGAATATTTTGCAATGGAAGGTTAGCGAAATAAATTTGTAAATTAATTTAGAAACATATTTTCCCTAGTAATTGCATTCTGATTAAAGCAACGAAATCATTTTTTCCACTCAACTGAAACGGATCAACTAATTGACTTTCTCAACGATAGAACTATTTCATTACTTTGATTGGGGTAGTTTTAAATATACTCATATTTAATATATTAGGTACATGACCTTTTTAACAGACGCCTTCTTCTTCTTCAAGTTATGGCTTCACACTAATTATGAGTGTATTTTCCCAGTGTCCAGTGAGATATATAATCGTGTTTGTTTAAATTAATTCGACTCCCCGATGAATTTGATGACAACGATCATAATGAAATTAATAAAGTACCCCACCCTGGATAGTAAAGCGGTGGATACTTTACATACCAATTGCAAAGGCCGTTTTGAGGAAAGGAGTCGAAAAGGCACGTTTTATCACTTTGTTACAATTACCTTCACTCATGCACATATAAGAAAACATAATGGTTAATATTTGAACTAACACAAGTTTTGGAAATAAAACAAATTGACAACATCACTCTTCGACTTCCCGCCAAAACCCCAACAGACGTCTTTACAGACAATACTAACGACGACTTTTAAGTAAAGAAAGTAGTGATGCTACAAACGCAAGAAATTCTCGCTTGGAGTCAGCAAAGGTTTTGAAGCACCTTCCATAGCTTCAGTTAATTATTGCGGTATCTCTCTTACTTTCATAAAGTGAACGTACTGACAAATCTCTTTTTGATAGTAAATAATTTAACTAGCACACTTTTTTTGTCACCTGTACAATAATGTCAGGTCCACAGTAAAGTTGGTTAACGAAACCTATTCATAATTCATAACTTAATTAAAACACATTTTACGTCCTTCTATCCCTAATGAAATTAAATATTTATGAAGTACCAAAAGAAGATAAGATTTCTCATATATAGACTTTAATAACTTTTAAAAAGGGATACCAACCACAAATAGTGCAAAAGGTAAATAAAAAGCAAAAAATAAATATTTGAAATCGGCGCCAGTCGACTGGTGCAGTTAGTTACTTGGCACCGATTTCAAATATTTATTTTTTGCCTTTTTACTAACTTTTTGCGCTATTTGAATACGATCTCCCTTTTTAAAAAATATCATTTATTCTACAATTTTTATTGATAACTGAACTTATTATTAATATTTATATATCTATATTATATTATTTTGCTTTCTTCTCTAGTAAGGTACCTACAGAATTGACATAATACCCATAATAACTCAATCTACACATTCGTGCTGTTTGTCGTTAAGAGAACCCGTTAAGAGTTGGTGTAACTTCAAAATCCAAGGTCCAATATAAGTGAATTTAAAATGGAACCATCTCGCAGCTATACTGAACTCAACTCAACAAAAAAGAATCATCGAATTCGGCTTAAAACAATAAAGTTACAAAAAAAAGTCTGACGAATCGTGAACTGCCTCCTTTTTTGAGGTCGGTTAATATTCTGCTTAGTTCTATGGTAGGGTACCTAAAGGTTTGACATAATACCCATAATAACTCAATCTACATACTTGTTCGTATTTTTTGTTGTTAAGGAGTTCCCTGGTGTACTTTTAAAGTACGGGACCACTTCGAAGTTATACTGAACCCAACGCCAAAAGAATCATCATAATCGGTCCACAATTGACGAAAATATCCGTTAACATCCATATAAAGTACATAAAGACGAACATAGAACTTCCTCCTTTTGAAGTCGATTAATAACTTTACACACAACACCAATACTTATTTCGGATTTCCTAGCGGTTCATTACGTTAAAATCCTCTACATTAATTTTATTTCATGTGTATGTGCCCAACATTGCTTTGTAGCTTTACCATGAGCAACCTACACACAACCTAGCCAATTACATTAACGAAGGGATGTCACCTCCACCTGTCTGTCCCTACGTGAGCATTTGGCAAGAACATGACTAGAGGAGCAAATTGAAATTTGTCTTTTAGACCTTCACCGCCATGTCAATTTTACACGTCACATACCACATTCTTTGGGAGTGCAGTTTTTGCAGTTTTTGGGAACACACATCTAACATTATTTTAGACAGTTTGCAAGACAAGTTATGAGTTGAGATCTAGGGGGTTACCACATCCTCTTTAGCAAGACTATTTAAATCTTATTTAACCGCGATAAAAGACGAGCAAAGGAAGATTATGGTAGCATCGTTAAAGCGATTGTTGTACCCGCCCTGATACATAATTACACAAACCTTGTAACATATCGATAAAAAAACCGGTCTTATTAGTATTTTTGCTATATAGTCATCTTATTTTCTGTCAAATCAATACAATATATTTTTATAAATGATGTCTATAGCCTATGCGTTATTCTGATGTATAAGCTACATTACTGTAAAGTTTAATCAAAATTTGTCTGGTACTTTTTGCATGAAAGGCTAACAAACATACTAACAAAATTTCACATTTTACAATATTCGGCGGATATTATGACAGAGAGCTAAGCACGAAAACTTTGACGTAAGCGTGACGCTATGCGAGTTGAAAGCTAACTTTGCCATACTACAAATTTACTAAATAAACATGAATTTGACAGCACGGTTACTCGCTAGCGCCACGCTAACGTCCAAATCCTCGTGCTTAGCCCTCCAAATTCGACACGTTGTACAAACATAGTACGAGTGTATACAACAACTTCTGGTTGAGTTTCTAGTTATCTAAAACCGGATAATGCTTCTTTCATAATAGAATGCTCATTAGAATAAACCACGGGGATTTTAATGGAATGCCACGTTTCGTTGAAATTTCAAATTCATTAGTGTTCGCGGATTTCATTAGCAGCCTTTCAAAATGAGACACTAACTTACCTCTGTGTTTGGAGCTATTTACGTTAGCCCGATCCCATTTTGGCTGATAATATACGTACTCTTACGCTTATATTCCAACCGGGGGTGGCAAGAAAGCACCAGAGTTGGACAAAAATTAAATGTGAAAAAATTAAGTTGCATTTAAAATATTTCGGATTTCATCGCGGCTTATTTGTGGTTTTAAAGTGTCCGACGTTTCGAGTGCTCTAAGGCATTCCTGGATCACGGAAGGGACTGAGGCGTTTGATGTCTAAAGTCATTGTTATTCCGGAGTACCTCAGGGGAATTAATTTAATTGCAAATGAGATTTCAATTGATTGGTCCTACAATTAAAAAATGCCCAACACTGGGATGCAGTCTGCGTTGCGTAATATTTTGACAAAATCTTGTTTTTTTTTTAAACGTAACCTTATACTATAAAATAATTCTTGTCTCTTTTTACGTATACAAACACCAAAACCAAAACAAATTTTCATGGGTCACATAAAGGTTTGTGATCAAACTCGCGACTACTTGATCCAGTGAGCAGAGCGGCCTCTTAGGCTCGGGGGACGTACATATCTGTACGTCATATGGTAACTTCATTACACTCGAGGAACGTACATATATGTACGCTGCGTAATCGATTTGTATATCGATTTTTTGTAAGAAAACGCTAAATAATAGCCATAGATAATGTTATAACAAAATGTAGAGGATGATATTGTCGTTCGCTTCTGTAGATGTATAATACTTTGCAGTCTATATTTGTGCTATGGAGAATGGATAACGTTAACGAGCCGATGAGCGCGCGTGCTCGCTGAGTGGATTTCAAGTACCGTGAGTGTAAACAAAAAATGGTTTGTTATGAATCGTGAATGAATTGTATAAGTGTTGTTATTATAATAGGTTAGTTAACCGTTTGTGTACATGAATGTTATCACGAATTGAAACAGCTGTGTGATAATAAGTGATAGTTTGGATTCTTAACGGAAAAAGTAACCTTACCTACGGTACGTAACCTCGTTGTATTTTTAGGTTATGATTTCGTAAAATAAACATGTATTTTCATGTTTTCTTATGTATAATGCTATAATAGGATGTAGTCTTTCTATTTTTGCACAAAATTTAGGTCGTAAACCTTTACATTACTGTAAAAACTGTTTCGTTTTTCAAGGTCAACATTGGGTCGACATTAAATTATTTTTTTGGTCGGTGTTAGCTGTTTTATTTTCTAGATAACATAAAATTACATATGAAAGTTTATTAATTGGTTATTTACGATTTAAACACATAATAAATCATTTTTCAAAGTTTTCTGAAAATATTCCTCATATTATTTGTTTACGTGAAAATACGGATAAATTTTTCGTTTTCCGGGTGTGTATGTTTGAGCTAAAAAATTTAATGGTATTAGGAGATAAACTGTATTAAATTGTACTTAAATAAAACATGTCATCATCATACAATCGTTTACTTTTTATTTCGAGTGAAAACTCACTATAGTTTTTAAATTATGATTTCTTTTAATTTTTTTGCAAATGTCGGGGAAAAATGGATTCTCCCCGATATCATTTGAGACAATACTTTTCCCATCTTCCGACCTAAAACTTTAAGCTGGACCACTGGACTTTCTCAGGTTTAGTTTTGTACAGGACGACGTCTGCATAATGTGTATAAATAGATTATAATAGATTAAGTTACTGTAGTACATTAAGTAATTTAAGTTAGAAATAATAATGTCATAGAATCCTAGCGCATAAACACTAGGATAATAGAAGAGTGTAACCCCGAAAGGGATAGCAATAGTAAGAAGAGTGCAACCCCGAAAGGGATAGCGATAGTTGCATTCTGATTGGTTGTTTGATAAATACACTCGGTACAAAGCCCACTAGTTGTGACACACCAAATAGAATTTAAGAGCGCGAAAAATCACGCCAGACACGTACTAGACATCACCATCCACCGCGGGCTGGACTGCCAGATAACGCAGGAGACGCTGGACGAACACCTCTCGTCCGACCACGTCCCCGTGCTCATCACCATCGCCGCCCGTCCTGTCGCCAGAACCTGGGCAGTGCCGAAACACTGCACGGACTGGACATGTTTCAAGGAAACCTTAGAGACCACCACCGCATCTCGGCCGATAAAGACCCCCGCAGACGTCGACGCAGCCGCGAACGAGCTGACAGCGACTATCCAGAACGCCCTCGCAACTGCCAGGCGAGACCGCGAGCAAAGCGCCCGGAAACCGGAACTGCCGGCGCACATACGCGGTCTCCTAGCCAGGAAAAGGCAGCTGCGCCGCAGATGGCAGACTAGTCGCTGTCCAACCCTTAAGACCCAGCTCAACCGTCTGACGGAGAGGGTAAAGGCCGAGATCCAAGATCACGCCGCCGCAAGCTGGGAGAGACACCTCGACGACATCGACCACGACTGGCCGGCTATTCACCGCCTATGCCGCCATTTCACCAACACCCCAGCTCCCGTGCGGCCACTACTTCACGACGACGGGACACTACGCTACGTCGCAGCAGACCGTGCGGAAATCTACGCCGACCACCTCGAACGCCAATTCCGACCGAATCCGACCTCAGACCAGGCCCACCAGTCAACAGTTGAGCACCATCTTAGAGAGTTCCTGGACACGCCGATAGCCCACGAAGAAGACGCCATCTTCTTTTCCCCGGGTAAGGTCAACAAGATGACCAAAAAGCTGAAGCCGAAGAAAGCCCCCGGAGCGGACGGCATTACCAACAGAGCGCTGAAGCACCTGCCACACCGCACAGTGGCGGCGATAGCTCGCCTCTTCACAGGGATCGTCCGCACCGGGAAGTTCCCAGAGTCCTGGAAGATCGGGCACGTCATCATGTTGCCCAAACCCGGGAAAAACCCGCGAAAACCTGAAAGCTATCGGCCCATCACACTACTGCCGACACTCTCTAAGATCTTCGAGAAGCTCCTGTTGGCTCACATCAACGACCACATCGTTCCCCGCCCGGAGCAGTTCGGTTTTCGGTCGAAACACAGCACCACCTTACAGCTGTCGAGGGTGATACACGATCTGACGGCCTCCGCTAACAAGCGTGAGAAGGCCGTCCTGGTGTCCCTCGACATGGAGAAGGCGTTCGACCGCGTATGGCATCACGGTCTGCTCTACAAGCTGTCGCACACCAGCCTCCCCCGTCGCATCGTGCAGGTGGTCTCATCCTTCCTCCGGACTCGACAATTCAGAGTGGTGGTGGATGGAGCGCTATCTTCCCTGCGCCCCATCGCCGCCGGAGTCCCTCAAGGCAGCTGCCTCTCGCCTGCGCTCTATGCGCACTACACGGACGACATCCCCACAACCCCAGACGTCCACCTGGCCCTCTTCGCTGACGACGCAGCCTACTACGCGTCGTCACTTACTACAGAGCACGCGGCCAGGAAATTACAACGGACCCTCGACCTCCTCCCGGACTGGCTGTCCAAGTGGAGGCTCTCAGCGAACGTGCGCAAAACACAGGCGATAACGATGGGACGTTATCATCATCCACCACCACTCCGACTCCACGACCAGGACATCGATTGGTCCCCCACGGTCAAATACCTTGGGGTGACCATCGACAGAAACCTAACTTTCAGGCCCCACACCAAGACCATCACCGCGCAGGCGAGACGCGCCCGCGCGCTCCTCCAACCAGTGCTCTCCTCTAGACTCCCTCTACGAGTGAAGATTGCGGTCTACAAGACCTACATTCGTAGCCGCCTCACGTACGCGGCGCCGGCCTGGGCACACCTGCTGAGCCCCTCGATGCGCAAATCGTTGGCATCACAGCAGTCCGCCACTTTGCGCACCATCGTCCGGGCGCCAAGGTACGTGAGAAATTCCACGATCCAGAGGGATCTTCGAGTCGAGAGCCTCGAGGACTTCATCCGCCGCCTGTCCACCAACATGTTCGCGCGTGCCGAGGCTTCGTCCTGGGCTCATATCCAGGACCTTGCGCCATGGCATGCGCGCCCGCCGGACAGGAGGCCCTACCCGCGCGACTGGGTCGCGCCCATCCTCGACCCCGTGGGGCCTGCACCGGACTAGACCTCCGCCGCCCACTGCAGTTCGCCCTAACGGCTAGCCGTTGGGGCCTGAGCGCGTGCGCGGCGATGACACTGGACATGACACCGTGGAAGACAGAAGAGGGACTGGACGAAGTCACCGTCGTAGCTGGTCGCCTGCTGGGCTTCTCCAACGAGTCTCACCCGGTAGAGCTTGACCGCACGGCGGTGTGAAGAGCGCCACATCGCAACACCCCCACTATCTTCCACACCACCGGATTTACTTTTCCCAACCCCCTAATGCAACCCACCTCCCCTTTTGAAACATCCCTACCCCCCATAATACACCTGAAACAGCCCGGTGGCGTTTGATCGCCCGCTAGGTCGCCCTAGTGGTGCTGTATCGCGCTGCCGGGCGAAGAAAGAAGAGGGGCCTCGGGAAGTCGCCGCCTCCTGCTGATCGCTTTGTCGGGCTTCCTATGGTTCGCCATAGGTTCCACCTGACAGGGTTGGTCGCGGAGTGCGGCGTGAACACTCTCATGATGGCCCCCCACGCGGGATCTACGTGTCGCCGCCCCTTCAAGGGACATAAAGTCCCCCCACAATGACCCGGCCATGTTTATGGCCGGCGATAGCCACCTCGGCCAGGGGGCCGTTGCCCCGAAGCCGATTCCCCACACCCTTGCGGGTGTGTGCGAAGACCTCGTGCGCCAGACACGTTCGAGCGACTGGGCATTGGAAGATGTAGGAAGAAACTCTACACGAAGAGGGTCACAACTGGTGGGTGGAGCACTGTTTCAAGACTATTCGGCTTTCATTGAATTCTCCTTCACGACGCATACCAGCCACAGCAGCAACAGGACGCACGACGTACTATTCGTCTTGTTCATTTGGTCCTTCGAGCCGGATTATCGCCGTCAAGAGAATATAGAAGACGCAAGAGAAAACAGAAGAATCAAGCTGAAAAAGGAAGAAAATAGAAGAAAGAAACATGCCAGTCACACGCTCCACCACCGGTAGACCAGCGGCATCAGCCCCAGTCGCCGAATCGTCGGGGTCGACTACAGCGACAGAGTCGACCGCCACGTCAGAGTCGACCGCCACGACAGAATCTACTGTCGTGACGGAAACAACCGCCACCACGGCAGACACTTCCGCGACGGAGAAAACGAAGAAGCCAGTGTCCAAGAGGACTGGCACAAAGAAGACGCTCTCAACGAAGACGCGAAGATTGAAGCTCGCCCGCGCCAAGGAGGAGCTACTAGAATTGCAAGTCCAATTAGCAGCCGCGAAAATATCACGAATCGAAGCCGAAGATGAAGAAAGCGAGAGTGACGCAGACACGTGCATATCAGATGACCAAGAAACAGAGAAAAGAGTCGGGAGCTGGCTGAACGACTCGCGACCTCACGTCCTGGCCATCGCCGACAGGCCACACGACATAGACGTGGGGCGCACCATCGATGCAGCGCCGCGGGCGACAACGCCGTTGCCCCCTGCACCGATCCAGCCACCACCCATCGCCGTGTCGAAGAATGAAGAAACGACAGTCGCGACGCCGCCACAGCAAATCGACTTGCGTGAGCTGGCGTCCGCAATCACCCTCGCCGCCCGGTCCGGGAGCACCCCGCACCACCGCTTCGCTACTGAGTTGCCGTACTTCAGTGGGTCACACCAAGAGTGGCTCACCTTCAAAGCTGCTTATGAAGAATCTGCGCCGAGCTTCACGAACACAGAGAACGTCGCGAGACTACGAAGAGCGCTAAAAGGTAAAGCTAAAGAAGCCGTCGAGAACTTACTCATATACAACGCCAAGACAGCAGACATACTCCGGGCGCTCGAAGCACGCTTCGGCCGACTAGATTGCATCGCGCTGGGCGAATTAGAACGCCTGCGCGCGCTGCCCCGACTCAGCGACAACCCGAGAGACATCTGCGTGTTCGCCACGCGGGTGATGAACATCGTCGCGACGCTACGCGCACTCAACCGCGTGGCGTACCTGTACAACCCGGAGGCTGTCAAGACGACCATTGAGAAGTTCACACCGGCGCTCAAGTATAGATGGTTCGACTACGCAGCGGAAGAACAGACAGAAGAACCCGACCTACTGAGGCTCTCTGATTTCCTCAGTAGGGAGGCCGACAGGTGCGGGCGCTACGCACCTCCCGAACACGTGACACCCGAACGGGAACATACAGCGAACAGAAGACAGACTAACAAGATTTATAGCACCGCTGTATCGAGCCCAAGGAAAGAAAAATGCGCGGCGTGTCACGACACAGAGCACGAGGTAACCAAGTGCAAGAAATTCATTGAGTCGACGGTCAACGACAGATGGGATATCGCGAAGGCACGAAGACTATGCTTCGCGTGTCTACGCTTCAGAACGAAGAGTCATCACTGCAAAAGGATCACTTGCGATACCGACGGGTGCAAATACTCGCACCACAGACTGCTTCACCACGTCAAAAGCGAAAGGGTCGCCGAAGACGACAACGCGGAGAAGCAGACAGTCGCGTCAACGTGGACAAGAGGCTTCGCATCGTACCTAAAAATAGTGCCGGTACACATTTCCGGACCGGCGGGAGGAGTAGACACTTACGCCCTCCTCGACGACGGGTCAACGGTGACGCTCATCGACGCCGAGCTCGCCAACCAGACAGGCGCGCGCGGCCCCCGCGAGTCACTGCACATCGAGGCGATCGGCGATTGTAACGTCCGGTCATCGAACTCCCGTCGGGTCCAGCTGACGTTAAGAGGTACGTCCCAGCGCGCACATCGTATTCAAGCGCGCACCATAGACAACTTGAAGTCGACGCCACAAGCCGTCACAGTGGAAGACATCGCCGATTGCAAGCATCTGCGGGACATAGAAAGCGATATCACCTACAGAAGAGCGAAGCCCCAGATACTCATCGGCCAAGACAATTGGCACCTACTGCTGACGTCAGAGGTACGCCGGGGGCAGCGACATCAACCCGTTGCCTCCCGGACCCCTCTCGGCTGGGTCGTACACGGTGCGCGCTCACGACGCACGAAACAGACTGAAGCGCCTACAGTACACAGAGAAGATCGACCGCGATTCGAAATTGAACAGAAGGAAAATAGAACAGAAGATCGACGACGAGTCGACATAGAAGAAAAGAAAATACAGAAAATAAATCGACGCCCTCGTCCCAAAAGAAAACGCCGAGCCGCGCGAATAAAATAGATCAGACACGACAGACGGATGATCGGGCTCAGCGAGGAAAGATAGACGGAACGAGTACTCGGACTGGAGTGGAGGCCGGACACCGACGACATCGGGTTCAACATCGACGCACGCCTCCCCCCGAGCATACTCGAAAAGCCGACGCCGACGAAGCGGGAGACACTACGCCTACTGATGTCTCTGTTCGACCCGCTCGGAATCGCTTCGCCCATCACCATAAGGGGCCAAGCAGATACTGCAGGAGATATAGCGGCGCGGCACAGGATGGGACGACAACATCGACGATGACCTAGCACAACAGTGGGTCGAGTGGACCCAACACCTGCGCAGTCTGCGGGACATGAACACGTCAATCCCGAGACTCGAACTGCAAGCCGCCGTAATGGGTAGTCGCCTGGGTGCGACTATCATCGCCGAACATGACAAGAAGCCAAGCTCAGTGACCTACTGGACGGACAGCCGTACCGTCATGACGTGGCTGAAGACGGGCGCGCGATCCTACCGCCCGTTCGTCGCACATCGCATCGCCGCGATAGAAGAAAACAGCGCCATAAGTGATTGGAGGTGGGTGCCCACGAAACTAAACGTGGCTGACGACGCGACGCGCGAAGTACCCAGGGACATCGGCTCTCATCACCGATGGTTCCTTGGGCCCGAGTTCCTGCGCGAGCACCCATCAACATGGCCGGCGGAGCGACCGACACTCGACGCAGCGACGGGCGAGGAACGGACACACACTATCACCGAGCAACGGCCCGTCTCACCGCGATCAGCTGTTCCGGATCCAGCGCGCTTCTCTACGCGGGAGCGCCTGCTACGAGCGACGGCGCACGTGCTGCAGTTCATCGACCTGTGCAGTGTGAATAGACAATCAGTGAACTATAAGAGACAGGCTAGGAATCGTGAAAAGGACCCACAATGGAATAGTGTTAAGAATAGGAATACGCGTAGCGATAAGTGTAGAATTAAGTTTGGTGATAAGGACAGTGTCAAGTGTTTACCGCTCAGTGCAGAACTATTGATAAGAGCGGAGGCGTTGTTAGTGCGCGTAGTACAACAGGACTCGTATCATAGCGAGCTGAGTAATAGCGATAGACTATCGAAGGGCCGCCTCCGCCCCTTATCAGCGCAGATTATCAGTGGAGTGATAAAAATCAGGTCGCGAATAAGTGCGACGCCGGACATCAGCGACGAGCTACGGTGCCCCGCAGTGCTGGACGGAGATCATCGCGTCACCCGCCTGTACATCGAGCACGTACACCGACAGCTGCACCACGCCGGAGTAGAGGCGACCATCAACGAGTGTCGAGCAAGGTATTGGATAACTCGATTACGTACTGTAGCCCGGATGGTCATACACAAGTGCTACAGCTGTCGCCGAAGAAGAGACGCGCCTCCAGAGCCGAGCACCGGGAACTTGCCGCCCTGCAGACTGGCTCACCATCAGAGGGCCTTCACGTACACCGGCATCGACTATTTCGGACCTCTGACTGTGACAGTGGGTCGGGGCACACAGAAGCGCTACGTAGCCCTCTTCACCTGCCTGACTTCACGCGCCGCACACCTGGAAGTCACCGCATCACTCAGCACCGAGTCAGCTGTGATGGCCCTACGACGATTCATCGCCCGCCGCGGCTGTCCGACCGAAATATGGTCGGACAACGGGACCAATCTCCGCGGCGCCGACAGAGAGCTACGGGAGGCGCTGGACAACGCCACCCGGGAAGAGGCCACGAGAAGAACCATCAGCTGGCGCTTTATTCCCCCCGGCGCCCCGTTCATGGGTGGCGCATGGGAAAGACTGGTGCGCAGTGTGAAGACGGCCCTATACGCGATCCTGACGGAGAGGCACCCGACAGAAGAGGTTCTCACCACACTGCTGGCGGAGGTCGAGTTTACAGTAAACAACCGACCGCTCACTCACGTACCCGTCGACCCTGAGGACCCAGAGGCGCTGACACCGAACCACTTTCTGCTCTACGGCCCAGCGCGCAACCCGACACCAGGAACCTTCACTGACACTGACCTCATCGGCCGCACCCATTGGAGAGCGGCACAGAGACTCGCGGACATGTTCTGGGAACGATGGATAAGGGAGTACTTACCTGGACTTCAGTACCGGCGGGAGCCCCATGGACGCGGCGCCGCCCTGAAAGAGGAGGACATCGTCCTCATTGTTGACAACGTACTCCCCAGGAACATGTGGCCTCTTGGGAGGATAATAAGGACCTTCCCTGGAGAGGATGGGATTGTACGTGCGGTGGACGTCCGCACCAAGGGAGGAGTTCTCCGGAGGCCAGCGAAGAAATTGATAGTGTTGCCGACGTCGTCCCTCCACGAAGACTTACTTATGAACCGTCAGTGAAGCCGACAGTTCACGGCGGGAGAAATGTACAGAACGACGTCTGCATAATGTGTATAAATAGATTATAATAGATTAAGTTACTGTAGTACATTAAGTAATTTAAGTTAGAAATAATAATGTCATAGAATCCTAGCGCATAAACACTAGGATAATAGAAGAGTGTAACCCCGAAAGGGATAGCAATAGTAAGAAGAGTGCAACCCCGAAAGGGATAGCGATAGTTGCATTCTGATTGGTTGTTTGAATAATACACTCGGTACAAAGCCCACTAGTTGTGACACACCAAATAGAATTTAAGAGCGCGAAAAATCACGCCAGACACGTTCGAGCGACTGGGCATTGGAAGATGTAGGAAGAAACTCTACACGAAGAGGGTCACAACTGGTGGGTGGAGCACTGTTTCAAGACTATTCGGCTTTCATTGAATTCTCCTTCACGACGCATACCAGCCACAGCAGCAACAGGACGCACGACGTACTATTCGTCCTGTTCAAGTTTGTAGCGTACGCTAAAGTACATTACCTTTTGATATCGAGCACCGTACATTACCTCCGGATACCTCAAGAACCTTACCAAGAAGACAGGAAAAGAAACCAACACCAGAAGCAATATAATTTATTACACCAAAACGTTAGTGACTGACGGTCTATGGAAACAAATAGTCACACGTTAGACTAGTGTGGGAAACGGAATTTATCAAAAGATTGTTTTAGATTAAATTCTGTTTTGTGTATCTTGTTAAATACAATAAGATTAATAAGTAATCATTTAAAAGAGTAACCGTGGAGTTTCTTGCCCTTCTTCTCCACAGGAATGACATTCCGAAGTGGTGGTAGAGTCTTTGTTACTATTTTGACGATTCATAAATACTGTAATGGTTTACATGAATAAAAAATATTCTGATTCTGATTCTGATTTAAGTCAACAATATTATATAGACAAGTCATTACTTAGTCTAAATAATATACTTAGTCGAGTGATGTCAAGTGTTTAGAATTTTGTAAGTCTAAATCCTATTCTATAATCAAGTAATGGCCATTACTTACTTGAGCAAAAGGAAGAACGACTCAGTACTTCAGAATTTTCTGGGAGTAGCAATATTACGTCTTACTTTTTTTATTAATAAAAAAGTAGAAAAGGTACACAGGTACTTTAAAATTATGCACCTTCACAAATAATGTTCATTGCTTAAGTAAAGAAAATGGTGACAATAGTCACTTGACTAAGAAAACGAAAACACACCCTCACGCCTATATTCCCCAGCGGGGGTGGCAGAGGTGTACTGAGTACACCTACGTTTCGCCGACGATGTTAGGTCCCATGTAATAGGGGGCGAGCCTATTGCCATATACCGGGCACAATTCCAGACTCCGGACTCATACTGGGAATTTTTCGTTACAAAAACTACATTTGTCCGACCTAGGATTTGAACCCAGGACCTCGTGATCACAAAGCGATGCGCTTTGCCACCAGACTATCGAGACAGTCAAGAAAACTATCTTACACTAACATTTCTTTCTTTTGACAGATTCTCAACTATATATACATCGACTGACCAAAAGGTTTAATTATGTCATCATTCTTATAAAGTAAACAATACGATTCAAGCGCCTCGAAATCGATAACTAAATCCTCGATATCAAAGCTATTCTTACACAATCACTGATATGATTTCAACATCGGAGTTTAAAAGAAAACTAAAATATAGTTATTATCCCCAGCTGTAGTCGTTGTGCCGCAATTGTTCTTTACAAAACTTGAATTGAAAAGCCTTCAGCCTCAATTTGAATGCAGGGAAACTTTGCAATAGCTTTTATTCCTTGTCGGAAAGCAAATGAATTTACGACTTACGATGAATCGAGTGTTTTTTCTTTCAATACAGACGGGTACGGTACCTACTCCGAAATTAAAAACTTTTTTCGACTTTGCTAACTGTTCAGTAACGGCTGAAAACTCAATAAACGCCAGGTAATTGTTGATTTATGTTTATTAGAGCGCCCCTTTTATTCTACTTTTTAGTAGGCGTTATTTTTGGTTTTTCCTTAGTATACTGATGGTGTACTGCTGATTCATTGATTGGGAGATGCTGATGATAGGGATCTATATTTTGACATCTTCCTAGTATATTCTAATCGTGACCGTAAATCTGTTTCATTCTAAAGTCAGGCCGCACCGTCCGATCGTTCTCTGATGCCACAGTTACATAAATAACATTCAACTAGAAATGTTTCCTAAAAGTAATTATTATTTGTATTTTTTAAGGTCTTAAATTTGGCTATATTACAGACTCTCCAGCTTCCATCAAAATTTTGGACGAGATCTAATTTTGTCCGCTACCGGCAGCCTGTTTTCGTCTCTTAGTATTAATGTTACAGCTTCACACCCGTAGAATAATATTGTTTTATGCCTTGTAAGTAGAACTGTAGAACAATGAAATACATCACTTTGAAGTAATTGCAATATTTACAATAATAATTTTCGAAAATAATATCGTATATAAAAAAAGGTTTGGTACCCATGATGAGTCACAAGTTTATTAAATGCGAAAACGAACGGAGCTTTGGAACGGAGTATAAATCTCTTCCCGAAATTTCAATGACAGCAGACGTTGGAAGTTATAGTTAGACTGTAAAAAAATATCTTACTTCCAACGACTGCTATCATTGAAATTTCGTTCGTACAAAACTGCCCAACATTGGGGGTTCAAGAGCTGAAAGCATCAACGAGAGCACAGGGGAGTTAGGTTAGTTTACCGCGGAAAGTGTATAGTCGCTTATGTCACAGCCTCAATAAGGACAGCGCGCTCAGTCCAAGGACGTAACCGTGATTATATATTTGCGGTGCGACGCAATGAGATACGACATTTAAAACAAACACGTTCCAACGTATTTTCAGATCTAGATATCATTTGGACTCTCAAGTTCTACGATGTGAACGATGAAGTAACTAGACTTCTTACACAATGCTCTATCATGTTCATGGACTTAGGTGGTCTTGTCAATTCCGTTATGTAATGATAAGTGTGATTATTACCACGTTATAATGCATCTTTTCACACAGAAAATGCTTTTTTCGTAGGTTTTTATTTATAACCAGTCCGGTTTAAATGCGTACTACATATACTTTGCCTACTTAGTATCAAATTATTTATGTACGGCATATGCTTTCGTACACTATATACGGACGGATTGATCCAACGGTTAAGAGCTCGAGCCACTCCACCCAATGGATCAAGTGGGTTTAGTCCCAGGTTCGATCCCTGCACGGGTTAAATCTTTGTGTGACCCATAAATATTTGTTTCGGTCTACTACTAATACTAACAAATATTGATATAAAAACGTTATAATTATATGACCTCGTCAAAAAAAAACGGTCCCAACTCAGCGTAATGCTGGCTACTTAAGCAACCAGCGCTGGTCTTCCGTTGGGCCGGTCGGTGACGTCACAGACGTCACAAAAACAAAAAATTAAGAAAAACAAATAATCTATCTATCTATAACCTCACGCCAGATCCCTTGCGGGGTAGGCAGAGAGTACAGAGTTCCAACAGGTTCTTTCCTTGCATACCTCTCTGGCTTCCTTGACTCTCATAGTTCGTCTCATACACGCTCGCCGGTTACAGAGACTCTTGACTTTATATTAAATCTATGTCGGGTAAATCAGAAATAGAAAAAACAAACAGTTACAAAGAAACAAACAAATACAACTTACAAGCCATAACAACGTAGAAAACAAGGTGTTTTTTTTGTTTTTGCCATAATAACAACGCAACATAATTGGCAGTCGCTATGGGGGAGGGCGAGGGTGTCTCGCCGTGGTGCTCTGCACCGGCCGGTGGGCAAGAGATTCTTCGACCTCGCCGGCGAGGTCGGTGTCTGATCTTGTGTGCGGTATCTGTATCTGATAGAAGGGATGTAAGGGCATCGGGAGGGTCGGTGAGAACATGCCGCGGACGGCGGTAGCGGCTGATAGGAGGGGAGTTGGGTTCGTAGTCGGCGGCGGCTACGATGAGCGGATTACTGTGATTGGACGCATATGCGAAATATCGGGTTATAGCCTTTTTAATAAAGGCGCGAATAGGTTCGAGACCGAGATCGGAATGAAGAAAGCTACCAAATACCAAGTGCTCTTAGTGTTTAAAAAACATAGAGTAAAGACATAGTTTGCAGCTTTAGGCCGAATGCGACCAGCAATTATTTACACTGTACCTATCTGCAAACTCACTTAACTCTTTGGTCTTTACAAATTTACGTACTTCAAGCACAAGTTCATTGGTTTTGTATAGTTTTATATATCTAACCTAGGTATAAAGAACTAATTTTATTTTGTTCTTAGCTTAAATTTTATAACATCTCTGATTAACCGCTCTTCTATTGCGTTCTTACCGAGGTTGTTTGATGGGTTCCACCTGTTTCACCAAAACCGCGGTGCAATTAATTTACCGTACGGCAGGTATGAATGAAGCCACTGACAGACAAAGATTTCTCTGTTTATTTTTTTTTTCTTTCAAATACCGCTAATAAAATACTACTTATATTTACAGTCTACAAATACCACTTAAACATTGAAAAATAACCGACTACAAATCAACTAACAGTTTTTATTTTTGCACGTGAAGCTCATGCTCTTCTGTTGTAATTTTTCCTCTAATCATGATAAAATTTATAAGGATGGAACCACACTAACACTAAGCCATTTTAAAGAAATATCCAAATTAGTTCAAGTAAAGACACCTTCGAAAGCTATTCATCTTTCGAACCTGTCTTCATCTAAAGACAGTACAGTCGATAATCCACTCCAACTATCAATATTATCCCGACCCTCCTACTTAACGTCTGGTAATTTATATGTTTCTCACTATGATTCCCTTGGTAGGCTCAATACCATTTTTTTTGAAGTGGGGAAGCATTCTCGTGAATAAAAAAAAATACGTAGGGTATCCTACGTATCTTTTTTTATTCTCGAGAATGCTTGCGGAGTGTCTTGGACTTCTTTCTATTAAAAATCCCATGGTGAACGTCGCCACTTCGGAGGGACTCCGGAATCTTCCCTAGGAACGTACTCAAAAATATCCAGTACCTCATCCGTTCCTATCCGAACACCCTTTCAAAGGCTTGGTTTTAACGGTTCATTAAAAAAACAATGGAAAGCGAACATTGTTTTAACACTCAGGGTTCAATTGATTTATCAGTAAAACTTCCAATAAAATTCACCTGAATGAAACATTCAACACATTCAAAGTTTGATATGTTAGATCCTGAGTTGTTTTAATGGGCCCTTGCTAAAAGGATGAATCTTCATTTCAAATTTCTGTCATCATCATCTCAGCCTATACTTGTCCAATGCTGAAGATAGGCCTCCCCAATCGCTTTCCAGCGTAACCGGTCCGATGCCACGTGCATCCAACGACTTCCTGCGATTTTCACAAGATCGTCGGTCCATCTGGTAGGCGCTGCGCTGCGCTTGCCAATACGTGGTCTCCACTCTAGAATCTTTCTGCCGCAACGCCCGTCCGATCTACGCGCTATGTGGCCCGCCCATTGCCACTTCAGCTTGCTAATCTTAAGGGCTATGTCGGTGACCTTGGTTCTTCTACGAATCTCCTCATTCCTGATTCGATCGCGTAGAGAAACGCCGAGCATAGCTCTCTCCATAGCTCGCTGAGCAACTCTGAGCTTTTTAATGAGACCTATTGTAAGAGACCACGTCTCCGATCCATATATCATCACTGGTAACACACATTGACTAAAAACTTTAGTCTTAAGGCACTGAGGTATTTTGGATGAGAAGACGGTGCGCAGTTTCCCCAACGCTGCCCAGCCGAGTTGGATTCGTCGATTGACCTCTCTCTCAAAGTTGGACCTACCTAACCGGACTACCTGTCCCAGATAAATGTATTCGTCGACAACTTCAAGAGTAGAGTTCCCAACGGTGAATGCGGTGGGTACGACATGGACGTTACACATTATTTTCGTTATGTCCATGTTCATTTTAAGACCCACTTGTTAAGATACTCTGTTGAGGTCACCGAGCATTCGTCTTAGATCTTCCAGCGACTCCGCCACGACCACAATGTCGTCGGCAAATCGAAGGTGAGTGATGTATTCGCCATTGATATTGATGCCAAGTCCTTGCCATTCCAAGAGCTTGAAGGCGTCCTCTAAGGTGGCCGTAAACAGTTTCGGAGAAATGACGTCTCCCTGTCTTACTCCTCTTTTTATAGGGATCGCCTTCGTGCACTGCCCCTGTACTCGGACTGACATGGTGGCGTTATTATACAAGCACTTCAACACTTCAATGTACCGATAGTCAATGCGGCATCGCTGGAGAGATCTAAGAACCACCCAAGTCACGATTGAATCGAAGGCTTTCTCATAGTCCACAAACGCCAAGCATAGTGGCCGATTATACTTCTCGGTCTTCTGTATAATCTGCCGCAGCGTATGTATGTGGTCTATGGTACTAAAGCCTTTCCGGAAACCGGCTTGTTCGGAAGGCTGGAAGTCATCAAACCTGCGTTCGAGACGATTCGTAATGACTCTCGAAAACAACTTATAAACATGGCTCAGCAGTGTGATGGGCCTATAATTCTAAAACATGGCTCAGTAAAGTGTTATCACCTTTCTTGAAAAACAGTACCACCACACCCCTGTTCCATGCTTCCGGCGTTTTCTCTTCGAGCAAGATGGAATTAAACAGCCTCTGAAGGACTTTAAGTACCGGCGTTCCGCCGGCTTTCAGAAGCTCTGCGGTAATTCCGTATTCGCCCGGCGCTTTTTTATTTTTGAGTTGTTTGAGAGCCATCCTAATCTCGTACAGGCTGATGTCCGGGATATCTTCAGTGTAGTGTCGGGTTAGCTTGGCGTATGGGTCTTGTACCAAGTCAACAACAGGTTCAGCTACTGAGGTATACAACTGCCCATAGAACCTCTCTATCTCCCCGAGCACCTCTGACCTATTCGACGTTACGTTTCCGTCCTCCGTCTTCAGCTTCGTCAACTGTCTTTGCCCAATAGACGCGTCTCTTGCGAATACTTTGGAGCCCTTGTTCTGTGCTATGGTCTCCTCAATACGCCTTGTATTGAAGGACCGTAAATCGTGTCGCAAGGACTTCAATATCTGTCCATTGAGCTGCCTATAGGACTTAGCATCATCGGAGGTTTGGAGCGTCATGGAACGTCGCTCAGCCGTCGCTGAGGTTTCAGGTGTAGTTGGATAGTTTTTGAGGTCTATTTTTACGGTGAGGCTTAAAATACTTGGACCCGACCGTATGCACAGTCTCTACCAGCCTGTTGTTGATTTCGTCCACTGATGCGCTACTGTCTAGCAATTCGAAGCGGTTTGCCAATTCGAGTTGAAAGTTCTCGGGGTTTTGGATATGTGCATAAGAAGGTCGGAGAGTAGACTTCATCAGACGCGATCTTTCCATTTTGACATTAATATTTAATGTGCCTCTGGCCATTCGGTGATCACTGCCGGTTTTTACCCTGTGAATCACGGAGACATCATTAAATATTTGTCGCGTGGTACTCATGATGAAGTCTATCTCATTTTTTGTGGAACCATCAGGGTTTCATCCAGGTCCATTTCCTATGAGGCGGCTTCTGGAAGAAAGAGTTCATCATAAAGAGTCCCTCCTCCAGAAATTCGGCCAGCCTCTGACCCCTGGGGTTGCGCTGCCCATATCCAAATTGCCCCACTCTCAACCCATCATCGCCCCGTTTGCCCAGCCGCACATTGAAGTCACCCATAACCACTGTAAAGTATGCTTTGGAAGTATGTATGGCTCTACTAATGTCCTCATACATAACTTCGACGTCATCATCTGAGTATGCCGAGGTCGATGCGTAGACCTGTATGACCTTCAGCGAATATCTTTTGGGTATTTTGAGTATCAGGTACGCCACCCTGCTCGACACACTAGTGATGGACACAACGTTGTCTATGAGTGATTTGTAGATGATAAATCCGGCACCACCTTGGGACTGCTGTTCGCCCTCCCGGTAGTAAAACAAGTTGCCGGATTTTAAGGTTATCGTGTCCTCGCCCTTTCTTCGGACCTCCGATAAACCAACAATATTCCACCGCAACTTGTTTATCTCTTCTTCCAGCTCAACAAGCTTCACATCTGTCCTCAACGTGCGTGCGTTGTATGTCACCAGAGCCAATTTTCGTTTTTGGTAGTAGCCGAATCTCTGCCGGAGATTCTTAGCACCCCTTGTCCTGTCGTTACCATAGCTGCTACCGTGGCCAGGACGAACAGGACCACCGGCGACTAGGAGCCTGGTTTTCCTCTGACCTTCTATAATATTGATTTGGGGGGGGTTTGCCATACTCGCCACGCTTGGCAGGCGGGTTGGCGAGCGCAGTTTATCGTCGTAGAAGTGTTAAGGGAACGCTGCTGCCCATTCCCTAGTTTTCCCTTAGTCGCCTTGTACGACACCCGATGGGATGAGATGGGTTGGTCCTATTCTAAGCCGGGAACCATGCGGTGGCGCGGCATTTTCTGTAATTTAACCAATTCAAAAAAGGTGAAAGAGAAAAAGAGTGAGAAAGACCTATCTAACCCCTTGTTGAGCAAAGATCTCTTCTAACAAATTGCCACCACGTAGACTCACTGTGACCTGATTTAATTCAATAAATATAGAATATTGAATTTAACCGACTCGGGTTTAACGGATGATTTCGATTCAATTAAGGTGACTACATTGTCAGAACATGTGAGAAGTGTCCCATGGAACTGATTGGCTGCGAGATTGATTTTGCTCTAAAATGCAAATGAATTTATTATGTAATGGAACCAGCTCACGTGTTAGATGCATTATTATTCATTGAGGCTATCCGCATCATAGCGGGCTGTGTGTGTAGATCGGTATTGACTGAGCCAGCCTACAGCAATTAATTAGTGTAATCATCCGCTAATATTAATTGCTTATTGATTACGAGTTCGAGTTATGACATAATTAGTATCTATTTGGAGGTTTAATAATTTAATTTGCATAACTGCTTAGTGAAGGTCGGTCGTATTATTACACTAAGAACTTTTAATTCAACAGTACAGTATATTGTGCCACAGTATCGATAGATTGAAATACGAAAATGCACATAATTTAATGATAAACTTTCAAATTATAACATGATGAACAGTTATTCTTTTGAACTTTGAAAATTGCAAACCACAGACTGACCAATAAGCGAACAGGTATTTGCCGCATAGATAATAAAGAGACACCGAACATCCAAAAAAGAGCCATCTATCAGGCACCGCTACAAATAAACCACCATCTAGCGATTGTTTTGACAACCAATAAATCTACTCGTTGTTACATTAAGCACGGTGATATTGATTACGCCAGCAAATATCTAAAATAGCACCATTTGAAGACAATAGATGGCGCTGTCGTGCATCAGCTGTCTCAGAAAAATTCCAAATCGAAGATTCATCTCTTGCTCACTTTGCCACAAAAATTATGACCTCGGGTGTGCAAATATCTCTCTGAAAAAGTACCAAACTGAAATGACCAAGGCAGATAAAGATTCCTGGCACTGCAAATCCTGTGCAGACAAAACACCAAAAAGAGATGACAAAAATATTTCAAGAGAAAACAACATATCACCTGATCTTTCTCACAAAACAAAATGTGAATTAAAAACAAAAAAGAGTATACTCCAAAATGATACTACATCATCTGAAGAGGATCTCAGTATTATTGGTGATACATTGAACCCACACTCCCACTATGACCGTAATACCAGACTGCAAAGAACAAGCTCATTGAATAATATTTCAGTTAACATATTAAATACGCCAATAATAGATACAACTATGTTCAGTCTTCCGAATTCTCCCATAGACAAAAACCAACACTACTTACAGGAAGCCAAAATCCAAATAAATAAATTACAAAACGAACTAGAAATAGCACATTTAGAGATAGAAAACCTAAATTTAAAGAACACTGAACTAAAACAAAAATTAGAAAAGTCTGAGAAAGTTATAGATATGTATAAGAAGGTAACTACAGAAAGTGTTAATATTTCTACAACTGGAAAAAAGAAGGGACGTTACAAGACAATTACAAAAGACTGCATAGATTCATCACTTTCTACACCAAGCAAAGTAATGTTTCCTGTAACACCAAAAATAAATTCAGATTCACACAACCAAGAACAGACTGTGACCCCTACAAAAATAAACTATACGGATAAAATAAATAAACAAGGAACAGAAATAACTTTATGCGGCATAAATACTGAGAATATAGGAAAGAAAGAACAAAAAAAATTTCATTGCAAAGTGAAAAAAAGCAAAGAAAATTATGCATAGTAACAAATAGCAACCAGAGAGGTATGCTACAAGTAATAGAAGAAAACTTTTCTAGCAACTTTAATTATTGCCGCTATGCTAGCCCAAACGGCCGTATAGGCCAATTATTGGCCAATATTAAACCAAAATTAGTAAATTTTAATCTAAACGATTATTGTTTAATTATATTCGGAGATATAGATTTTAAGCAGAATGCTGACCATATTAAATTGGTAACGATGATAAGAGAACACTTATTAGAGTTAAACCACACGAATATAATTCTATGTGTACCAACATATAGACAGGGTGCGCCCATTTATAATTATAAAATAGAAATGTTGAATAATCTTATATATCTTGACATAAATAACTACAATTATACATATCATTTGACAGCAATAGTGTGCTCTCGTCAAATACATTCTCTTATATATCAGGAAGATTAAATAGAATGAGAACTAATGCTATATTTGCTAAAATAATGGAACACATAAAGATTGATTTTAAGTACTATACCTTTAACTGCAACCTAGAAAAACAACAACAACCAGGACAAGTAACTTGTACACAAACTGACAATACAGCAAAAATTTATCACAATAGCAAAAGAACACCAGATGCTCCACAAAATGAAATGAACTTATTTCGTGCTTAGTAAGGAACATAAGAAATACGAAAATAAAGATTGTGATGATAACAAAATAATAAAAACAACGACCCAGCCATTAATACCCTGTGAAACCAAAGATCAATTATGTACGATAATATTCCAAAATATCCAAAGCCTATGCAATAAACAACATATATTAGAAGCATTCGTTAGTGAGAAATCCAATTATAATGCTATTTGTATTTCTGAGACATGGCTGTCTTCAGAAAAAATTGAATCTGTACAGTTGAGTGGCTACAAGATGACATCGAGCTACTGCCGGACTACACGCCGAGGCGGCGGCGTCTGCATCCTACTACAACAACATATAGATCATATAGAGAGAAACGACATCACAGATATGTCTATTGAATACGTGTTAGAAGTGTGCGCAACAGAACTGCCTAAGGAACATATATTAATAATTGTAATGTATTGGAATAGAAGAGAGGAAGAAACATTCTTTTACCAAATTCAAAAAATTTTGACATATATTAATAAACATTATTACAAATTAAATATAATTATAGGTGGAGATTTTAACATGGATATTATGGACAGAAATTTAAAAACTAACCAGTTTATTAATCTTATGCTAGAATATAAATAAAACAATCAACCCGAACGACACAAAATACATCATGTTGATGTATTTTGTGTCGTTCGGGTTGATAGATCTGATATTTATTAATTTTAATGATAAAATTACAACTACAACAGTGGAAGAACTGGGATTTTCAGATCACAATGCTACAACTATACATCTGGAAATACCCCAACAGTCTAAAAATCTAAAAAAATGGTATAAACATAAAAGATTGTACAACATAACAAATATATGTAATTTTAAAACAAAACTAAAACTACAAAACTGGCAAAATATTATAACCACAGATAAAAACATAAATGAGAATTATAATGCTTTCAACAATATATTAATAACTTTATTAAACAAATCCATACCAATATATAAGCAAAAATTAAACGAAAACTACAAAAAATACTGGCTTACTACGGGGATTAAATTATCCTGTAAAAATAAAAGAATGTTAAAAGTACTAACACTTAAAACAAACAACCCAATATTAAAAAACCACTATAAAAATACGAAAAAGTACTAAAAAGGGTAGTAGAGACCTCAAAAAAATTACTTTTTAAAAATAGAATAAAAACTTCAAACAACAAAATAAAAACCATGTGGGGCATTATAAACGAACGAACAAATAAAAAAATTAATAACGAGAAATTTAATATAAAATTAAAATATAACAACACCATTTCTTCAGATCCCCATCACGTTGCAAATATTTTTAACGACTTCTTTGCGTCAATTGGAGTAGAGAGTAATTATTCCAAGGATATCCCACGAAATGATGCCTACGTTACACACAATTATACCCTTAATACCATGTTCCTCAAACCTGTAAGCCTAAACGAAGTGAATAAAATATTAAGAAATTTAAAATCCAAAAAGAGCCACGGTATAGACGAGATACCGCCTATCTTACTAAGACAGTGTGCAGACGAACTCACAATACCCTTTTGTACCTTAATAAACCAATCATTTGAAGAAGGCACATTCCCTGACCAATTAAAAAAGGCCGTAATAAAACCTATCCATAAGAAAAAAATGAAAACAGACCCGAACAATTATCGCCCTATTGCTCTCTTACCCTCTGCCTCAAAGGTTTTTGAAAAAGCAATGTGTGACCGTATATATAACTTTTGTGAAAAATTTAAAATATTTGACGAATCCCAACATGGTTTCCGGAAAAATAAATCACCAACATTAGCAGTCTATAAATACATCCAGGAAGCCCTAAACACAATCAATAACAAAAGCTACGCAATAGGAATACTGCTGGATATGACGAAAGCATACGATAAGGTACAGTTTGACATTTTATTAAAAAAATATTTAGCGTAGGGATTCGAGGAAAGGCTCATAGCTGGGTTGCGTCATACCTCAAGAATAGAGAACAGTTGGTAGAGGTCCAGTTCTTTAATGAAAAATGTAGCGAAATTGAAACCGCCCGCTCCAATAGTAAAACTATTACTGCTTCCATACCACAAGGCAGTGTTATTGGATGTCTGCTATTCCTCATATACATCAACGACCTGCCTAAAATCATAGATGAGCCATGTGTCCTATTCGCAGATGACATATCTATTCTGATTCCATGTAAAACTAATTTAAACTTAAACGAAAAATTAAATGCTGTCCTTACAAAAACGACGAATTGGATGAGTGAAAACAACCTGGAAATAAATTACTCAAAAACACAATTAATGACTTTCCACCCACGTCAAAAACCCCCCCTACAGGTAAACTTTAAATTCAACGATTCGGAATTAGAAGTAGTAAATGAATTTTCTTTGCTTGGCTTAGACATAGACACACACATTAGTTGGAAACTACACATACAAAATGTAAGAGCGAAAATTTCCAAATTTTCCTACGCTCTATACGAAATTAAAAAGACTACTGATCTGCAAACAGCTCTTATCACATACTATGCATATGCTTACTCGTGGTTTACATATGGGATAACTTTATGGGGGAATGGCACAGATTCGCCAACTCTATTCACACTCCAAAAAAAGTTAGTTAGGATCTTAGCTAATATACAGGAGACAGATAGTTGCAAAACCTACTTCCAAAATTTAAAAATTTTAACCCTACCATGTACCATCTTTGAAATATGCAAATTCGTTCGTAAACATTCTGACTTTTACTCAAGACGGGACGACCTGCCCACAAAATATACTTTAAGACACAAAAATAGATTAAACCTCCCAAACTCACGAATACAAATGCACTCTTCTAGTCCTTTTGTGATGTCTATCAAAATTAATAATAAATTGCCAGAATACATTAAAGAAGATAATAAATACACTACATTTATAAAGGAGTTAAAGATATTTTTAATAAACAAATCCTACTACACTATAGATGAATATCTGAATGATAAATTTTAATTAAAATTAATAGACGATAATATATTATAAGTAAGAGTAAATAAAGTTTAAAATAATTAATAAATATAATAAGTAAAATATAATAATGGAAAACTGACAAATATAATGAATAATAGTAATAAAAAATTTAGATTATTTTATATAATATATTCTATAATGATCCCAATTGAGATAATCGACGCTCTTCCTCTCTCCTAATTTTGCTGCGCCCGACAGGGTCCATAATTGTACAATATTAATGTTTTAACCATCTTTAAACACTATGGAAAGCAATAAACGTTTGAATTTGAATTTTATGTTTTTATAATTATACTATCAATTGCTGTTGATACCTAATTTAAAAAGTGCCTATGCCGCAAGGGTACAGGCATTTCCTCAACATGATTGACGCGATCTTCGATTCTTTAACATAATTGACGCGATTTTAGATTTCATGTGAATTTGGTATTCGGCGACAAAACTAAATGGTACAAAAAAATATGGATATAATAATACTTTTAGGGAGTATTCCTCTGTCGTGGTTGCGTTTACAAGCATGAAATTCATATACACAAACCCTTACACCGAAACATACACAAAGTTTTTTTTCCATGCAGGAATCATCCCGCGACTACTTGATCCAGTGCGCGGAGCGGCTTAACCTTTTAACCAGTGAACCAAATCATCCGTCTGAATATGAAGCAAAAATAGTACAAAATTCTTCACCATTTTAACTAAATCAATCCAATAATGCATTAAATGTAAGCAATTTAAACAATTATTCTACGGATCATCGCCAGCCGCGTCTAATTACTTAGTTAAGCCTAGCTTTTATTAGCCTCAACAATTTTTTTAGATTAACTC
Organism: Phalera bucephala; assembly: GCA_905147815.2. Classification (NCBI taxonomy): domain Eukaryota; kingdom Metazoa; phylum Arthropoda; class Insecta; order Lepidoptera; family Notodontidae; genus Phalera; species Phalera bucephala. The sequence goes on along the minus strand of LR990609.1, from coordinate 17,145,507 downwards.
GTTGTGATTTTAATTCACAGCGACTGAGGAAGACACGTCGTCACGACAGTGCGAGCGAGACAAAACACCGCCCTGCACCTCGAAACCAGAGACCCTCTGTTCTACTCAATTACCCCCGAGTACCTAAGGTAGACCTGTGATAAATTCATGGCGTGACCTGCATCAACAATCCCGAATAAACTCCGCGAATTTTATCTCTTCTTTTATCTTATTTTCTTATACCTTGTTCAGAAAATTTTAGACACGACACGTAGTAAAAATATCAAGAGGCTGTTAAAAGGTAAATTTAAAGAACGTGGCTGAAATTATAACCTTCCTTCTTTCGCAGGCAACTTATTTGCATATGGCCTTGGGGAAGTGGGTATATTACAGTGTGCGCGGGGGCGAGTCCATGGATTTTTTTACTTACCGTCTTTATTACCGCAAAATATTAAGTGTATTTTTTTTTTCTTGTTTTTAAAAAAAACGTAGCCCCACACTAGGATTTACTCCTGTGTCGTGGGTGCGTTTACAAAACTTTCAAGTATCTCAAACTAGCTGATATAAAAAATATTTAGGTAACAATACCTACATACAAATTAAAAACTCATTAATTATTAAATTAAATAGCTGATTCTAATACTATAGTTATCGCGCAACATAACCATTCCCACCGCATCGAAATCTGCTGAGACATGGCTGAGACGCTCTTATTCACATCAAAACGCGCGTTCATCGTATTGACATAACGATTCATCATCATCATCAGCAGTCCACTGCTGAACATAGGCCTCTCCAAGTGCACGCCACTGGGTACGATCCTCGGCTACTTGCATCCAGTTTCTGCCAGCCGCCAAACAAAGGTCATCGCTCCACCTAGCCTGAGGGCGTCCTGCATTACGTTTACCAATCCGTGGTGGAGACCACAGACTGGCAAAGGTAATGCAGGACGTTGAGTGGAGACTCAAGAACTCGTTTGTCCCAACGGTCTTCGGTTGTTCGGCTCATGTGACCGGCCCATTGCCACTTCAGCTTACTAATCCGGAGCGCTATGTCGGTAACATTGGTTCTCTGTCGAATGACTTCGTTCTGGATTCTATCCTTCAGAGAAACTCCGAGCATAGCCCTTTCCATAGCTCGCTGAGTGACTTTAAATTTATGGACCAGTTCAACCGTGGGTGTCCCCGTTTCGGCTCCATAAGTCATAACGGGCAGAGCGCACTGATTGAAGACTTTGGTCTTTAGGCTTTGTGGAATAGGCGCTGTAAACTCGACGTAATTTCCCAATTGCCGCCCAGCCCAGCCGTATTCTTCTATAGACCTCTTTCTCGGAATTTGTTTTTTCCCCCCAATTGTAAAGTTTGCCCAGGTAAACATATGACGGACGATTTAGCGCAGTGGTTAAGGGCTTAGCCCGCCCCGCCCACTGTGTAAATAGTCGCGGGTTTGATTCCCGCACGGGACAAATCTTTGTGTGATCCACAACTATTTGTTCCGGTCTGGGTATTTGTGTATTAGAATTTTTATGTTTGTAAACGCACCCACGACACAGGAATTAATCCTAGTGTGGGGCAACGTTTTCTAAATAAAGAAAAGAAAGAAATATTCTTGAACAACCTCAAAAATAGCGCCATCTATTGCCACCGGTTCCGGAACTACATGTCGGTTAAACATTACCTTGGTCTTGTCCAAGTTCATGCGGAGACCTATGCGTTCGGAAGAATCAGCTAGGCTGGTCATCATCTGTTGTATATCCTGCAACATTTCGGCTATAATGAGCCTCTGACAAGTCGGTGATCGCTTCCGGTATTAAACCTGTTGATCACTGAGACATCTCTGAATATTTGCTTCTTGTCCAGTATGATGAAGTCAATCTCATTTTTAGCCCTAGTGTCGGGGCTTTGCCATGTCCATTTTCTTTACGGCTGTTTCTTAAAGGATGAGTTAAGAACAGCCCCTCTTTCTCAAAAAAGTTGACAAGCATTTGCCCTCCGTGATTCCTGCTACAGAAAGCGTGAGATCCTACTACCGATTCGTTGCAATTTTGTACTCCCACTTTAGCGTTGAAGTTCCCCATGACAACGTTGTAGTGGTCCTTAGTGGTGGAGTGTAAGGTCTTCGATACTTCCTTGTACATATCTTCAACTTCGTGGTCAAAGTGTGCGAATGTCAGTGCCTAAACCTGCACAACCTTTAGGCAGATATAACGAATCAGGCAGCACGAAAACGCGCTAAGCGTGCCAAGCGGTGAACGTATTCAACTATTCAGACCCGCACCGAATAGTTTTATTAAGTACAGACTCAGCCGTCACTATCGGTATTCACTTGATATGACGATTCAAGGCAAGACCGCACAAGACGAAACTACACTGCAGCGGAGCGATGCGACGCGACGCGGCCGAATATCATTTATATGAAATTTTATGAAGTATATGAGTGCAGTGCAGTGCGTGCTCGGATTCGGACGTACCACACTGCATATTCGAATTAATACAATTCGCGATTTGCGCAGATAAAGCCGCTGCGCGTCATTGCCTCTATTAGTTCCGAAAAACTCTTAGCCGACGAAGTTTTTGCGTTTTTGCAGCACGCCATCGATACCAAGGATGAAGTTAGCATCGAGCAGTTATGCAAGTCTAACTTCAAACAGGAAAAGATCTGGAATGCTAAGGTGCTGCTGTACGAATCGCTCGGTATGAGCGATCGCATTCCGTCTCGTAGGAGGGACGAAAAGGGTGGAAGAAGTCTCCGGAACATAATCAGATTGCTGAAGGAGACAGATCCTGACAACGTGCCCGTTTTTGTGGCGAAGCTGCTGTATAGGCTTCTCCCCATCACATTCGACCACGTCGATGTCACCAGGCTGCTGAAGGATATAACCACCCTGAAGTTTTTTTTTTTTTTTTTTTTTTTTTTTTTTTTTTTTTTTTTTTTTTTTTTTTTTTTTTTTTTTTTTAAACATAGCCCCACACTAGGATTTATTCCTGTGTCGTGGGTGCGTTTACAAACATGAAAATTCACATACACAAATACCCAGACCGGAACAAATAATTGTGGATCACACAAAGATTTGTCCCGTGCGGGACTCGAACCCGCGACCATTAGACGCAGTGGGCAGAGCGGCTTAAGCTCTTAACCACTGCGCTAAATCGTCCGTTCAGCCTGGCCTAGGGTCAATTCAGGTTAGAGACTTCGGAAACTACCATCCGCGAACTACGAGAAGACGTGGCGTTATTGCGTGGCGTCAGCCCGGAAAGTAGGTCGCACGAGGCATGTCATGTGAACGTTCGTCGCAGGGCGCAAAATGCATCCGTCGGCTGTTTCGAGTCGGCCGATGTGTAGCCAGCTGTTGCTACTACGCGGCTCCGTTGGTGACTTCAAACGTAAACACAACTTCTCCTAGTCGTGATTACACGGCTGCTGCCGCCTGCGTACCAAAGAGGACAACTGAGAAGGCACGTAAGGTGCCACAGCCCACCACGAAGGGCCAAGTTGATGAGGAAGGCTTTATTAAGGTGGAGAGGAAGGAGTAGACTCCTCGACGAAACCGGTGTGGGACTGCGCCAGTTGACGATAGCATGCTCCTTCGTTCAGCAATACTAACAAAGCTGCTGTACGTGTACATTACATAACGAAAGCCGATGACATTGTGGAGTATGCCCGGAAAAAGTCCAAGTACACTCTGAGGATTGAGAAGCTGAACTCGCAAAGCAATACGGAGTTTAATTTGTTTGTTGTGCGAGTTCCTACTGTCAAGCTGGATACCTTCATGAGGAGCGAGGAGCTCTGGCTGAAGGGTGTAGTGTTTAGGAGATTTCGTAGGAGACTGCGAGACACCCCTGTAAACCGCACATGTTGCGCTATACAGGGGTGTCTCGCCGACGATACATGTGACTTAGTTTATAAGTTATATGATATGTATGTAAGTCTGTAAGGTATTTATTATATGGGCTTGTAAATTGTTTGTGATATCTGTTGCCTGAAATAAATAAATGATTATTATTATTGTTATAACCACAAAAACTAGGTGGCAGCGGAACTACGCGACGCGACACTACGCTATAAAGTTGCTTTCTGAGAGCACATTAAGAGCTTTGCAAAAAAAGATTGTCGTTAACCTGGCGCTAGCGAATTGATATTATCCTTCTCACCCTACAAATTTATCAAAATAATATGAACGTGATAGCAGGATTACTCGCTAGACGCGCTAATGTTGAAATTTTCGTGGTAAGGCCTCTGATAAAATCACTGTGTTGCGTCGTGCATTTCCGCTGCAGAGTAGTTTCGTCTTGTGCGGTGTTGCTTTAAATCGTCATATCGTGCGCTGAACAAAAATGCATTGGCATGCCTCGAGCCGTGCCTAAACGGACCGAGCTGCGTCGAATAGTTCCATCCTACACAAATGCAGCCGTCTCCCACCTATCTGTGAATTTCTCACAAGTTTATCCGCTTTTTGTTTTAAAGTTTACGTTAGAACTGGATTTGAACCGCCTGTGAAGTTTCAGAGTGCTCGTATTAAATTTAAAATAAAATTAAACCGCATTCTTATATGTTCGGCTTTGTAAATTTAAAGGTGTTAAACTAAGTTGTTGGTGAGTTGGAAGCAACTCTCACTTTTCAAGTAAAGTAGGTTGAAGTCCTTTTCAAATTAAAATTATTGATTTATGCAGTACGCTAGTGTTTAAAACGTTCATTCTGGGTGTATTATCTTATATTGTAATAAATAACACTAGATGTAAGTCACTACACTGAACATAGGAGTTTCAAACAGGACGTGAATGCTATCTAGTAGCTGTAAAGGAGACATAACGTTGTCTGTATAAATAGCAGTGATTTAATGGACACGATTAACAGGTTTCTAAAGTACCAACGTGACTTCCATTTTATACGCCTACCCCAAAAAGAGAGTGGTCGTCGATTTTCGTATGATAATGTCAATTTTACATGGTGTAACTTTTATTATGCTAAGCGAAAGCCTAGCTAATATTGAATACATTAGCTATATGCTTACTATTCATTGGCAATAAAATAAAGTAAAGAACTCTTCAAAAAAATGTAGGTGTATATGGTACATATATGCCTACTATCCGTTTGGAGAATATAGCCATTGTGGTTTCTTTCATTAATTTTCTATGCAAACGGTAATTGTAACGGACCTTGATTGACTAAAAAACTTGATCAACTGAATTATTCGCGTTACATTATGATAGAAAAGATCCAGCTACCCTCCACAACAGATTCAAAGTGACAACACGCCTTATCGCTGCGGTACATACACCATAATAAACCGTAGCAATTTCGGGGTAGTGACTTGTTTTTGAGTGAATAGCTAATTTGCGAGGAAACGCCACCTGAGCACCGACGCATCGGCCAACAAAGACCCCAGCTTCATGGCGATTACGGAGAGTCCCTGAGGAAAAACCCTTACATGAATGAACACATTTTATTTCTGTGCGTCAGCCCACTGTGATATTCGTGAAAATGTCAGTATATCAAAAGTCAAATAAAATTTGAGGTTATTCGGTTAAAAAAATTCCAGTCGCAATATGAAAACTGGAAATGACCAGCATTATAACAATGCTCATCCCCCCCCCCCCCCCCCCATTCCACTGGAAAATGTGACTGTATATAGTATACCTTTGCCTTCCTCCTCCTAGAGAATATAGGCATTACGCAAGGCGGTGTTCTTTTTAAAATCAACCACAACAGAAAAGATAGCGATTACGAAGAGTTTCTAAGGAAAAATCCTAACACGAATGAACACGTTTTATTTCTGTACGTCAGCTCACTGTGATATTCTTGAAAATGTTAGTCGATCCAAAGTCAAATAAAATTTGAGGTTCTTCTGTCGAAATAAATTTACGGTCGCAATATGAAAGCTGGAAATGACTAGCATAATAACAATAGACTCGCCCCCTGTTACACTGAAAAATAAGACCGTACATAGCTTTGTTTACTTCCTCTTAGAGAATATTAGCAAGGCGCCCAGCGGTGTTATTTTTAAAATTAACCGCACCTGCAACGCATTTTCATTGAAAACTTGATTCGCGTTATATTACGACAGAAAAGATACAACTCCCCACACAACAAATTCAAAGTGACAACACGCCTTATTGTTGCGGTACATACACCGTAGTAAACCGTAACAATTTCGAAGTAGTGACTTGTTTTTGAGTGAATAGCTAATTTGCGAGGAAACGCCACCTGAGCACCGACGCATCGGCCAACAAAGGTCCAGCTTAACGGCGATTAGGGAGAGTCCCTGAGGAAAAACCCTAACACAAATGAACACGTTTTATTTAAGTACGTCAGCCCACTGTGATACTCGTAAAATGTTAGTTTGTACAGGGTCAAACTACGTTTGAGGTTTTTAGTGCGAAATTCTCAGTAGTACTCTGAAATTATATCTGCTTTAATCGCAATAGGCTCGCCCCCTATTACATGGGCAAATGTGAGTGTTCATATTACACCTCTGCCTTTCTCCGCTTGAATTGAAATGTGAGAATGTCGTACAGAAACAAGAAATTCTAAAAAAATCTCTATGACCAGAAATAAAATGCACAAACACACGAAAAAGGCACGGCTGAATTTCGAGTTTTATATTTTCCATTTCCAAACTAACCCGAACTTCTTTTAAAGCGAATTCTAAGTTCATAATAGTATCTAGTAGACGTATTAAGACGTATGAAATACACTAAACCGCATCAGCTTACGTCTACGTGTATAGATATATTTTCCTGCAAATGCAGTCTGAATACATAACGAATTTCCTGCAATTTTTATCTCTTATAACTAATTCTTTACCAAACAAGGGGCGTATATCATTTTAGACCCACAGAACTTGTGCTGTTAGTTCTATATACCTAATTGTTATTCCGTATAGTATGTTGGTGAAAATAATGTTATTTTTTTTCTTTCTTTCTTCCTTTATCCACTAAATCAGTATCATGAACCAGAAATGCATTATCCTTATACCCTTGCGTTCTGTTTTATACTAACTGTAGTTTGAAAGAATCCTCATATAAGAGGATTCCTCATTATCAAGGTCATTGACGCGGTAAATACTCCACATACTCTAATCACCCCTCTGCGAAACTATTAAACATTTTCCTCCACATAAGGAAAAAAGATTAATGAAGTTTCCTCTCCACTTGTTCCGTAATATCCTCTAGCAAAGTAATATTATAACGTGACTGTCGAGCGTGTAATATTACTGCGAGAATGGAGGAAGCGAGAGAGGTCTGTAAAATACCTGTTGAAACTCTGTACTATCTGTCTATCCCGCAAGGGAGCTGAGAGCTTAACACGATAAGATTGATATTAACGTGACGCTAGCTAGTTGATATTCCATCCTTGTCACACTACAAAATTTACTAAATAAACATGTACGTGACAACAAGATTACTCGCTAGAGTCATACTAATGTAATAATTTTCGTGCTAAGGCCTCGCAATAATATATATAGAAAATATTATAAAACAATCGGTTACCATCCGATAGATATACGTATGGATGTATTCAATCCCTCAGAGATTTGAAAGCATTAGACTACATTTCGCACTTGAGAGTCCATATTTTAAAACTGCAAGGACATCGCTGACACTTTATCCAAGAACAAACTATTTACTGTAAATTTGAAACGAATTTTCTCGTTTGCATATTCACGTTCAAATTCCCTAGGGAGCGACCAAATATAAGATTGGTGAATATTCAGAATATCAGAAACGTAACGTCGACCAATCAATGTAGCTTTTGAATAACTCTTAAGTTTTTTGTTGTGGTAAAATCGTGTTATATTAATTAAAGTAAATTAAACAATAACGTAGAAGACAATGGGCGCTATTGCCATCATACTGCAAAAGCGTACTTATGGCGTTAAAGGTTTTTAAATTACGATATTAAAAACGAAGTCATAGATAAAAAATATATTACGTAGGCACTGCATGTATTGAGTATAACTGCTATTCGTAAAAGCCCATAATTTGATTAATGTTCTGATATTATTACAAGTTGCTTGGTTGCTGTCCTACTGCTGGGCAAAAACTCCCGCACCCTTCTTCCAATCTCTTTTGTAAATTTCTTCTTCTTATTCTCGTTAGTGATTAACAATACATTATTGTTAATTTTAAGTTTATCTATTACCTAAGAGGTATGTAAGGAAAGAACCTGTTGGAACTCTGTACTCTCTGCCTACCCCGCGAGGGAGCTGGCGTGATGATATAGATAGATAGATAGATAGATAGATCTATTACCTAATTCATTGCACAACCTCAGCAATTGAACAAAGAGAGAATACATTCTACAATCTAACTAGAAAGTTTACGTAATACTAGTAAACATATTACAGCTATGCAAAAATCATACTACACAAAGTGTACAAAAACATGGACCCTTATAAAAGAAAAAATTTCAACCACATCCAACGCAGCATTCGATTTACAATACTAACTGCATAAAAATAAAGTACAATCTAAATTCGCACATTTCAGTGATTGGTACATTATTGCATATCTGTCTACATATGAATTAAAATAGTTAACATTTTTAAGTCGGTTAGAAGAATCCTTTGCCATTTTGTCCAGTGAGACTGTAAAGAACCCGCGGTCAACATCATACTCTTTCGCCATGATCTATTTTATTATTTGTATTAAGGGAAGTTATCTTAAAATCATATATTAGGTTAGGAACACCGTCTTGGTATGATTTGACACAAAAACACTAATGTAATCAGAGAAGGCTTAGCACGAATAAATTATCTAAGCGTGACGCTTGTCAAATTACAAATTTACTATAGTCTTTTTCACGAGACATGGGTTTGTTCATATTCCATTTCACGCATATTATTTAAGAATATTGTAAATATAGAATCCAAAGAAGAAACAGGAATATACACACATGAAAAATCTATTTTACTTCTCATTGAAATCATACACTGTTCATATCATTAATAGAACTCTATTACTTAATTATTTACATTGTCACGGCTTACGTTTTAGGGACTGACACAATTGTTATAATCGATACCTTGTTCTTTTAAATGTACAAAATTGATTGCAAAAATTTTTACGAATATATTATTCTATGTATGTGACTGAAATATTTAGTATTCTCAGGGTCAATAAACTAATAAATAAAGTGGACCTGCTATCTTGACATATTAAAACAGAGATTTTTATACATTTTTTAATAATAATACACGTAAGCGACGAATCAAGCGATTTGTGAGACGATTTTTCTGACCAACAGCTTGATTCGTAAACAAACAAATACTAAATAATTTTTATTAATATCGATTTATTCTTCGTTATAAATTTTCTCGATACAATATTCTATAGACTCTGTTTTACACTCACCACATTTCTAGAAACGTCAAATTCTAAATGTCAGCGTACCCATGACTGGTGAAAAGTACGATAGGTGGCAGCGGAACCACGCGACGTGACATTGCGCAGCTTTGCAGGAAAAGATTGACGTTAACCTGACGCTAGCGAGTTGATACGCTATCCTTGTCACATTACAAATTTGCCAAAATAACATGAACGGGAATAGCACGATTACTCGCTAGGCGCGCTAATGTTGGAATTTTCGTGATAAGCTCTCTGATAAAATCGCCGTGTTGCGTCGCGTAGTTCCGCTGCAGTGTAGTTTCGTCGTGTGCAGTCTTGCCTTGAATCGTCATATCGTGCGCTGCACAAAAATGCATTGACACGCCTCAAGCAGTGCCGAAATGCACCTAGCCGCGCCGAATAGTTCCACCCTACACAGATGCAGCCGTCTCCCACCTATCTGCGTACTTCACAAAAGTTAATCCGCTTTTTGTTTTAAAGTTTACGTTGGGACAGGATTCGAACCGCCCGTGAAGTTTCAGAGACCTCGTATTAAATTCAAAATAAAATTAAACCTCATTCCTATATGCTCAGCTTTGTAAATTTTAAGGTGTTAAGCTAAGTTCTTGGTTAGTTGGAAGCAAACCCACTTTTCAACTAAAGTAGGTTTAAGAAGTCCTTTTCAAAAATTATTCATTTATGCAGTACTGCTTGTGTTTAAAATAATCATTCTGTGTGTATTATCTTGTAATTACTAACACTAGATGTAGGTTACTGAACTGAAAATCGGACTCCAAACAGGACATGGGTGCTATCTAACAGCTATAAATGTCAGTGATTTAATGGACACGATTAACAGGTTTCTGAAGTACCAACGTGACTTCGTTTTTATTCGACTACCCCAAAGAGAGGGTAGAGATTTTCTTGTGATGATGTAACTTATACATGGTGCAACTTTTATCGTACTTAGCGAAAGCCCAGCTAATGTTGAATATATTAGCTATATGCTTACTATTCATTGGCAATAAAATAAGGTAAAGAACTCTTCAAAAAAAATGTGGTGTGCATAGTACATAGCTGCCTACTATCCGTTTGGATAATATAGCCATTGCAGTTTCTTTCATTAATTTTCTGAATCTGTAAGGGACCTTGATTGACTGAAATACTTGATTAACTGAATTTTTCACGTTACATTATGATTAAAAATACAGCAACATATTTAAAGTGACAACACGCCTTATCGCTGCGGTACATACACCATAATAAACCGTAGCAATTTCGGGGTAGTGACTTGTTTTTGAGTGAATAGCTAATTTGCGAGGAAACGCCACCTGAGCACCGACGCATCGGCCAACAAAGGTCCCAGCTTAATGGCGATTACAGAGAGTCCCTGAGGAAAAACCCTAACACGAATGAACACGTTTTATTTCTGTACGTCAGCCCACTGTGATATTCGTGAAAATGTTATTCTATGCAAACTCAAAAAAACATTTTGGATTTTGAGTAAAAAAAAATCACAGTCGCAATATGGAAGCTGGAAATGACTAGCATAATACCAATAGGCTCGCCGCCTATTAAGCTGGATAATGTCACTGTACCTAGTATACCTTGTCTACCTCCGTTTAGGGAATGTAGGGACGGCGCCTGGCGGTGTTATATTTAAAGCCGTCTGTCTGTCTGTGAACATGTCCTTGACCGCACCCGCCATAACATCAGATTTGATAGACCACAAATCCTTGTGAAAGAACACCGTTTCCTACCAAGGATGGTACGCGAGGCTATTGAAATTAAAAAACATCCTAATTTCAATAGAGAAGATGGCTGGGTGCTTCCATCGACTTGGGATCCAGTAATTAATATAATCAAATCCAAAACCAAGCATAACACTGCAAGACCTCAAGACACCGTGAACTCATTCTGCGTAGATCGGACCAACAAAAACAAAAATAATTAAGAAGTTTGAGGGTACCCCGGAACAATTATGCCTTTTTGACGTCTAACACCTCAGTCCTTCCCGTGACCATGGGTGCTGCAAAGCACTCGAAACGTCGGGAACTTAAAAATCAAAATAAACCGCGATAAAATCCGAATAAATAGTTTTATTTCATGTGTAATATTCGCGTAAATCTAAGAAGTCATTACCGGAACTTCTTTAATAGCGAATTTGAAGTTCATAATAGTATCTAGTAGCTTCGAAAATCTACCTACATTAAGACGTAAAAATACACTAAGCCACATCAGCTTACGTCTACGTGTGTGGATATAATTTCCTGCAAATGCAGTCTGCATATATAACGAATTTCCTGCAATTTTTATCTCTTATAACTAATTCTTTACCAAACAATGGATGGATATCATTTTTGACCCACAGAACTTGTGCTGTTAGTTCTATATACCTAATTGTTGTTCCGTATAGTGTGCTGGTTAAATTCATGTTATTTTTTTTCTTTCTTTCTTCTTTTACCTTCCACTACATTACCTTTAACTTATCCTTGCGTTCTGTTTTATGCTTATTGTAGTATGGAGGATTCCTGATATACGTGGTTATAATCACGGTTATAGACGCGGTAAATACTCTACATACTCTAATCACCCCTCTGCGAAACTATTAAACATTTTCTCCTTTTCTAAGTAAGTTTTCTCTCCACTTGTTCCATAATATCTTCTAGCTAAGTAATATTATACCGTGACCGTCGAGCGTATAATATTACTGCAAGAATGGAGGAAGCGACAGAGGCCTGTAAAGTACCTTTTGGAACTCAATACTATCTGTCTATCCCGTAAGGGAGCTGAGAGCTTAATACGAAAAGATTAATATTAACGTAGCGCTAGAGAGTTGATGTTCCATCCTAGTCCCATTACAAATTTACTAAATAATCATGAACGTGACAACACGATTACTCGCCGGAGTCATACTAAAGTAAAAAAAATCGTGCTAAGCACTCTGACGTTATAACATAGATAATATTATAAAACAATCGGTTACCATCCGATAGATATACATATGGATGTATTCAATCCCTCAGAGATTTGAAAGCATTAGACTACATTTCGCACTTGAGAGTCCATATTTTAAAACTACAAGGACGTCGCTGACACTTTATCCAAGAACAAACTATTTACTGTAAATTTGAAACGAATTTTCTCGTTTGCATATTCACGTTCAAATTCCCTAGGGAGCGACCAAATATAAGATTGGTGAATATTCAGAATATCAGAAACGTAACGTCGACCAATCAATGTAGCTTTTAAATAACTCTTAAGTTTTTTGTTGTGGAAAAATCATGTTATATTAATTAAAGTAAATTAAACAATAACGTAGAAGACACAATGGGCGCTACAGCAGTCATTCTGCAAAAGTGTACTTATGGCGTTTAATGTTTTAAAATTCCGATATTGAAAACGAAGTCATAGATAAAAATTTATTACATAGGCACTGGATTTATTAAGTGTAACTGCTATTCGTAAAAGCACATAATTTGATTAATGTCCTGATATTATTACAAGTTGCTTGGTTGCTGCCCTACTGCTGGGAAAAAACTCCCGCACACTTCTTCCAATCTCTTCTGTAATTTTCTTCTTATTCTCGTTAGTGTTTATAATATTATATATTAATGTTAATTATTAGTTTTATCTATGATTTATTATGTATTCCGATATAATTTAACAAAAAATATACAAAACAAACGTCAAATTTAAGTTTTCAGTTAGATATTCTATATTTAGGCTGCAGCTGAGATTAACATGTGTATCAACAATATACTTTAAATAAAATAACTTAATATTATATCGAAATTAGACTGAGATGATACTGAAATCGGATTGATATTTTCGTGGAGCAGAATACCAAATGTGAGTTAATTCATAATTAAATCTCAATTAAGTCAATATTCGGAGTGTCAATTAAATACGAGCTTTGGCCTTCAGAAGGCTTAATACGAAAATATTACCTTAGCGTTGTTACATTACAAATTTACCAAATAAACATGAACGTGAACTAACTCGCTAGTGTCACGCTAACGTCTTTTCATGCTAAGCCCTCTGGGCCCTTATTTGCTATAACCAATCAAAAGAATATCTTCGTAAAAAGATTGCTTAATAGTACTCCAACGGCATACAAAATAACCATTACATGAGCGTTTCACCAAGATGCGTAAATGCGCCGCGTCGCATGTTTAATTAGTTGTAGCGAATATGGACCTTAGCAAAATAAAAAAAAATAATTATATAAGTTTTCACGTAAACTGATTACAAGACGAACGATTTGGCGCAGTGGTTAAGAGCTTTAGCCGCTCCGCCTACGGTAGATTAGCCGCGGGTTCGATTCCCACACGGGACAAATCTTTGTCCTGAGTATTTGTGTATGTGAATTTGCATGTTTGTAAACGCACCCATAACACAGGAATAAATCATAGCGTGTGGCAACGATTAAAAATAAATCCGAGATAGAATATTTTTAGGGCGCCGTTACAATAGTATCGCCCGGGACTAATCGGAGATGGAATAATAATAATAGCTTTTCAGATAAGATGTCAAATTTGTAGTAATTACACCAATCAATATTTTATTTGTCACGTATAGGTACAATACATTTTGTTGTTATATATATATATATATATATATATATATATATATATATATATATATATATATATATATATATATATATATATATATATATATATATATATATATATCTATACTTTGCCTGTGAGGCGTACAAATGTCAGTGGATAAGATAATTAACTGTAGTAACAATTATAATGTCACAAATATTCCTTGTTAATCGGTGTTATGTCATCATCAATAATATATATTAATTAGCTAATAGTTCACTTTATACATTTGTAATTTATAAAATCATCTACTGAGTAATAGCATTTATTGATTAATAGCAATGTCAAGGTCTTTTTAAAATTATTTATATCCATGATATTAATCCAATTTGGTAATATATTATAAATACAGTTATTTATAATAAATTACCAAATTTGTACATTTGTAACGGTTGTACATTTACGGGTACAGATATCATTTTTGTACTGATTTCGAATTAGGGCTGTGCGCAAAGTAGACACGGTTTCAAATTGTTGAATGTTTTCTTTTACAAACAACGCAACTTGTAGAATATATAAGGACGGCACAGTTAGAATTCCAAGTTCTTTGAAAGCTGATACACAACTCTCTCGCGTATTCAGACCACACATCGATCTTTTACACCTTTTTTGGGATTTAAATATTGATTCTCGATCGGTCGAGTGACCCCAATACATTCTTATCATATTATCTTCTTATCATATTCTATCAATCTTCTTCTCTCTATTCAACTTAGTTTGTGAGCGAAGGCCCTCGCCCAGCAATGGGCAAAGTGTTGACAATCGATGTACCTGTGTAGTTTACATGTAAACAAATCGACGCGTAGGAGGTTTGAACTTTTTAGCACGAGAATAATTCGAGATATTACGCCCAGCGAGATAATCAAATAGAACCTTAATAAAATGAAAGAAACGACAAAATTATGCCGTGGTATATTCCTCACCACAGCGGTAGTCATGGCAATGGTAGGGGTACTAAGTGACGTGCCTTGAGAAAATCTAATATTCAGATGTGGACTGATACATGCTGATAATGTGTGTATCTTCGTATGGAAAACATCTGACCCAGTTTTATTAATTTTTGCCTAAATTGCAAGACCAAGCAATCATGGATATCGCATTCAATCCAAACCGCAGGGGAAGGTACCCGAAACACAAGGGATTAGGGATTCTAGTACGACATTTATCATCGAAAACAGATTGACGTGACATTATGTGTACCGCCAACACAGAAACGTTTCTACGCCTTAATTATTTTATGAATCCATAATGGTACTTCATAAACTTAATTGTGGGGCTCGTAGCGCAATGTTCTTAGCGATCACCAAGACTAAGTAATGTTCGGATCGATCAGCCTGAGATAGGTGATATTTTGTAGCATTTTTATATTCGTACGTCTCCGTGCTTCAAAAGGCACGCTGGCAGTCATCAAGCCGAGTTTAAAGTCTTGTAGGTTGTTAAGTTCCCATAGCCAGTAGCCACAAATCTGCCTCCACTAATACGTACGAGGTCCGCGGACCGCTCCTAGACAAACAGGCAGACAATTTAGGTTCGAATTCATCAACCTCTCAATATAATAAACAAATAATTATAATGTTTTACAAGCCTATTTTACGCACCCACTCCAGAGCAAAGGCCTTCCCGTTACACTTTAATAGATTTCGATCTATTGCTATTCCACTAATAGTTATCTATATAACCACTAATAAAACGTTAAAAGTCAGAACAATGTTACATTCTAAAGCATGCGAACTGTCCCCACTTAGCCGCAGTATACGGAATGCTGGTGTGTTGTATGAACACGCCAGGAACTAGACGTCGAGCGTCGACCATCAATTGGACGCAGCGTTAAACTAAAACGATACAATTCACAATGCGGCTACACTGAAAAATTAACTCTAACTTCGTGTTCTTAGAAATTGTTTTTGTTCTTTGGTGTTGTGTGGGTTAGACCGTTTTGGTTAAACTACATCCAATTACTCTCGATCGCCGGCGCTAGGTCAAACAGGTCTAGTTTCGTTGCGATACTTGACTGTAATAGAGTTGTAAGGACAGAAAAAAAGTATCACTACACGACCCACAAACCATAAAATACAGGGATCTTATGACCCGCGGCCAAAATCGGAACTGACGCTGTCATCAAGTGAAATGTCATTTCATGACAGTCGAAAAATTGCCGTGTGCTATGAACTTAACCTGTTGAAATATTTCCCTGGATGAAGGAAAATTCTACGAAATGATAACCCTAATTTCACACCGACGCCCACCTGCCAATGTCATCCATGGGCCTCTAAGTATTATTATTCGAAAAAACTGTGATAACTACCAAATATATTATGACCAAATTACAATATCTTAAGAGTAGAAATAAGTTACTGAGGAAAAGGTCCCATCATGTGCCTCGTAACTTAATACCAAGAGCTTTGACTATGACAAAGGTTAATATTTGGTTAGGTTGATGCTGCTTTTACGCAAGGGGCATTATGACATAATTACGTTTGGGCCATTTGCTGACTACACCGAACGTAGGATATATACACTACACTGTACGCCTACAATGTAGATATATGTAGCAGCCAAATAGTAAAATTCCTACAGTAGTAGTAGAACCACGAAGCCAATTTAAAGAGGAGTCGGCCTAAGCAACTGTGCACCAGGCCCTGACGTCATTGCGGTGGGCGTGGTTTACGATCAGTCTGTCATTCTCAGCTTGATCCCTCGCCACCCCACGCAGTGACATGCTTGATTGTATAGGGAACTCTAATAATACCGTCTCCTCTCTATATTTGCTTCGTAAGTACCATCCATCTCAGTGGCGTACCATTAGAGAGTTAAGCAGTGGACTGCTATTGGTTGATGATGATGATGACGAAATAGTAGAAGCCGCCGTTATCCAAAACGCCTCGCAGATTTAAATAACTGAGCCCGATTGTAAAAGGGATAGTTAAGGTTTCGGAACATTAAAAAATAAAATTCATTAGCCTATCTCGTATGGGATCTGACGTGATGGTATAGATAGATAAATAGATAGTCAGCCTATAATGTCCCACTGCTGGGCAAAAGGGCTCCTATCAGATATCGAGGTAAGAGAGACTTGGTCATACCATACCACGCGGTTGCTGGAACCGCGTGGTGTAGAATTGCGCGCTTTATTGGAGGCAGGTTGGTGGCCACCTGCTGTTGGAATTTATCAAGCCGCCTATAAGAATTCCCACTTGAGCACGTTTAGTGGTAAGGTGGCTTTGCATGCCTTCCAAAGCTCGGATACGCTCCATAATGAAAATGCATCAAACGGTCATTCATCTCAAAGCCACCGAACTAAACGCAGCTTAACATCGGTAACCGATAAGAAGACCACGGCCCCTCAGCGCTACGAACGAGGAAGAAAAAGAAGAGAACGTTGTTGGTATATACAAAGGTGTAACATAATTTACGTGAAACCTGAAAGTATTTGGTTCATTCTTAACCGGTAGCTGAATTAATTACAACAATTTTTGATGTTTTTTTTAATTTGCAAAAATGCCGTTTCTCCTTCGGTGCCCTATAAAAAACTAAATTTATTCTTGATTCAAAGCAATACGGAGATTTCAATTGTATTTATTAATACGCACCCATACACGTACAAGTTTCATTGTTAATTGGAATCTAAAAGTGTTTAAAAAAACGGAAAATAACTTTAACTTTGGAAATTTTGTTTTCGTTTTGAATTTGTGAAGCAATTATCTAGTTGGGGTGTCTGACGTGTTTCGTTATTTACGATACACCTTGTTGTATATTTTGTGCAAAATATGCCGAACTGTATATTGTCGTTTAATTCAATAACTGATAAGACACCTTGACTAAATTTTCTGAAACACGGGCACGAGTGCGCACACTTTAGCTCACTTCGTGCAAGCTGGTCGCGACGTGACGAGTTGTAAGTTTTATTACATATTCACTGACATACTGTTTAAGCAACTCTAGACACAAGACTTTATTATGTATGATAACACAAACATCCCCGCTAACCCCACCGTCATCAAGTTGCAGACTGTTCTTTGTTTGAATTAGCTTGAAAAAAAACTGGAGCTTCAAAATAATCTTATGAAAGGTGTTTTTCCAAAACAGTTATAAAAATAATTGGCTGTAGATACTTAATGCTACCAGTGCCGGAATTATTACAATCCAATTACTTAGCATAAAAACAGTAGACCGATTTAATCTCGTCCAGTGTACAGAAATATTACTGACACTCGATATTCGCTGATTACACAGTAAGAATTCAAGCTTTAAGGTTGACTTTGACCAGTCCGCACCAACAATATCACCTTTTTGATACATCGCGTAACATGAAAAAGCAATACTTTCATTAAGCTACATATTGATCATCTATACGAATCGAGTGTTCCTAAAAGCTTTTAAGCGAACAGTAATAGTGTATTTGGCTGCGTTCGGGTTCCAGTGCCCATTAAGTTAATTGGATTCCTTTCGGATGTGGTGCGTTTATACCACAATCGATATAGGCGTAAAAATGGTCATGGTTCTGCCATCAGCGCGTACGTTATACGTGGTCCGTCAAACTAAGTAAAGTCCCACTAGGATCTATTGGCCCGTGCCCAAAATTGTAACCAACGCTGTCTTCAAGTGAAATGTCACTACCTGACAGTCGCACAGTTGCCGTTTGCTTTGCAATTAACCCAAATTCTTCCTTTAATGTGTAACCGTGAGGATACACCTGCTTAAAAATCTCTTTGAAACTAGAAAATTTTGATTAATTGGTAACCCTCATTTCACACCAACGCCATCTGTCAATGTCGTGCATGGGCCAAAAGATCCTTGTCGTACTGTACTAACATAAGCTTAGAGAGTCCATTACTTACATGGACGAGGTGTAGTTGAGGCACTCGTAGCGCTGTACGACCGCGGTGTACTTAGCGATCACAAAGATTAAGCAGGGCTCGGCTCCGTCGGTCTAAATTGGGTGACCATTTGTGACATTTTCAAAATAAAGCGTCTCTGTGCTTCAGAAGGCACATTATGCGGTTCGGCCCGGTTACCGTTTAACGTAGCGGGCGTTGAGCCAAGTTAGAAGCCTTTAGGCGGCTTGATAAGTTCCAACAGCGATGGCCACAATCCTGCCTCCACTTTTTCGCACTGGGGCCGCGTGGTAAAGTATGTCCTAATCTCTTCCACAAATACTATTTGTGGAGAAAAGGCCTTTGCCCAGCAGTGGGGCAGTAAAGCCTCACTTATTATTCTTACATAGACTGCCTTGTTGATCTAGTAGATTTCTAGATCAACAAGGATTCTAAATTTTGTATTGTCCGACCGAAGGTCGATTTTTGGCCGAAGCCGATTAATAGTCCATCGCCAAAACCTACGGCCGAAGCCGAAACCGAAGGCCTAGGGTTATAAACCCTAAGAAATTTGGATCATGGTTGAATAAATTTTTTAAAAGTTATGTTGACTGTATTAACTCATAGAGATGATTTAAATTACCTACAACTGACTAAAAATATTAACACTGAAATACATCGTTCAATTTCGGTGCTTGCTGGAAACCTCCGGCTTTGGCCATAACTTCGGCCAATTTTGGCCATAATTTCGGCCGATGGAATGGCCGAAGGTGGCCGATGCTGAACCGAAGCCGAAACCGAAGCCGAAGCTTCGGTCGTACACTGGAATTTTGCAACAGACTGCTGTAATAGAGATTTTTCGGCTAATGATGATGATAATGGCAACATACCCGCTCCTTATTAGGTACATTATGGGTTACATCATCGGCGACATGATAGTGTATGTCTACTCAAGCACAGATCACGACTCAAGATAAGAACATATTATTATTTATTTTTTTATTTTAAGAGACCATCCATACATATAAATTAAAACAAAACTCTTAACAAACAGAGGATCTTAACAGTTTATTATTTAAGTGTAAAGAACCCTAGAAGCACATCAAAATTCTCCACATGAATAAAATGAACGCTGCGCCAATTTTCTTAAAATTAGTTTTAGCAGAAATAAGATACAAATTGGCACATGTGTGTGAACGAATTCCCAAAGCAAATTTAAAATATTTTATTACGTATTTTTAACACATTTTTTTATATGAAAAAATGTACAAACGTGTCCATATCTCGCCAAGTACGTGGAGATTTTATTCGCAAGCCTATTGGCGGCAAAAACTGGTATTAATACGGCATAGCAGTCAATACATAGCAGTTAACTGGGACGTATGGATAAGCCGGCGCCGAATGGTTTTTATTCCAAAATTTAAAATGAACATTTTGCTGAAAAGCTGCGTTGGAACAAGCAACGGATACATAAAACTGTCTGGCCCTTCCCCGCCTCGGATTTGTACGTTGAAAAGAGAGTAATCATTAGCCTCGTGGGCTTACTATTTCCTTTTTCCAGATATTCTGCTACATAATGGTAGTAGTATGTTTATTTACAGTTTTGGACTCCACAGCGTTGCTTTTTTATGAATATTTTTTGATTTAGGGTTGATTTTTTAATTGTTACATAGTAGTAAAAATAATATAAGTAACAACGTAAAAAATAATAATTACTTACAGTTGCATGAATTGAATAGTGCAATTGAATGATGGGCAACTTTTATCTGATGGGTTATATTGATGTGTGTGTGTGAATTATCTACGCTGTTAGCCGCGGGGCCTTTACAGCTTCACCGGACAAGAGGGCGAGCGTGCAACCACTACGCTCGAGCCAGAAGGGCAAGGAGGCAACTAGCTCAAGGGCGCCTCAAGGAGGAGCGGCCTCGGCTTGAGCAGTTGCTAGGGGGGAGGAGGGTTATATTGAGTAATTGGGTTGTTCTATAGGCCACCTTTCGGCTTCATCATCAGACCCTGAACACCACATAAATCCAACAATCCTGAACACGAGGGGGTTATGTTATAGATAGTTCACATGTTCCCACCAAACTTACACACGTATGCCAAATTTTAGCTCAGTTGGATACCTGCAAGTGCTTGAAAAATGGATTACAATAATTGTATCGAAAAGACAAACAAACAAACAGATGGATAGACCGACGGACTAACAATAAGTGGAAGTTATATAAAAGCTGGTATACATATGCCGTTGCGGAGTAAAAGTCGCAAATCCAGAGTGCGAAACTTAGAAAATATGATGTAGCAGTTTTCCGCTACTTTGCACTCGGTCGACAACAGCACTACCTACCGCGTCTGTTACCTCTAGATAATGTAGCTTTTTAATGGTGAAAAAATTATAAAAATCAGTTTAGTACTTTCAGAGTTTATTGATTACAAACAAAGAAACAAGCAATAATGATCTTAGATTAAAACCATGAATTTATAACCATAAACGGATTGAGTACTGTCAAAATACTGCTGAAGAAAATTAAACTTTTACTCAGAGACACAACACTGAATTTTCTATGATTTAAACAACTTGAGAAACCATGATGAGTGAGAGAGCCCGGTGTGTCGCTCGCACCCATTACGATGCTGTTCGTTAACCATAAGGTAGACCTGTACGGACTATACCTATTTATGATAAAGTTTAAATACGCTGTAAACCATTTATAACCGAGTTCTAAACGAAGACGGTTCTCAATTCGTCTGTATATACAGAATGGATTTTTAGATAGGACAGTAAGGACAGCTATCTCACCCGTTGTCAACTGAAAAACGGCCTTAGGAGCCTATCCTTAATTTTTACGACATTTGGAGGCGAATGTATAGTTTTAAAAAAGAATTACTGACGGCAAGAAATTGGGCAGTTTACTCAAAAACTTTTTGTTGTCAATCGATTCTGTTTCTTCCAAGGATCAAAAACTTCTAGGGTTCAACCGAGATTGGAGTACTGGAAAAATCAGAAATCGCAAAAAGCTTTTTCCATAGATAGGATAGTTTTCTAAGACCGAGATCCCATACTTACAACGGTTGAAGTAGCTGCCCTTATGCCTCGTCTCAAAATTCTATCCTGTATATATTTTATGGTCAGAGATAACATATAATATAATTTATTAACCGAATTTGATGATTCTTTTTGCATTGAGTTCGTATAGCTATGAGATGATCTCATTTTAATTTCATTGGTATTGCTATATTATAATATTATGACCATTCCACGTCAATACATACATAAAATACTAGCTGTTACCCGCGTCTACGCACGCGTTTATTTTGTAATTTGACATAGGTAGGTATCTCTAATCTTATTTAACTCCAAGCTAAGCTAACACCGTCACATAAAAAAATCATATACAATACCTGAATACTTTATTTTTGAGAAGGATGACCTGTTTACCTATTTATCGCGGTCTCCACTCAAGCACCCTTTTCCCCCATCTATGTGATCTCCGGCATGTGTTCTACCCATATCCAAATTCTCTCCACTATCAAAGGAGCCTTGTCGGTAAGTTTTAATCCTTCCTGGATTATGATGTTCTTAACACGATCTCTTAGCGATATTCCCAACATAGCTCGCTCTTTCGCTAACACGTATTTTATTTGAGTTGTATTTAGTGAGTCTCCAGGTTCCGGCTGCATATACCATGAAAAAGCAGGATTCTGTTCGGAGGTGTGACGTTTGAGATTTATAGGCACGTGCATCCATAGTGCACCATGCTTGCATTTTTTCAGTATTTTGTCTGTTCTTATGAAAACTAAAGGTTTGTTCTAAGTAGATGTACTTATCTGATATATCCTCTGTCCACCCACGAGGATGTGATTTACAGTGGTATTATTGCACATCAATTTGGTCTCAAATGTGTTCATTTTTAAACTGACACGCAGGAACATATAGTATACAGGGTCACTTGTAAAACACCAACAACCTCGCAGGACTAGATAGCTAACATCATAAGCAACAACTTTTGTTCTACGCCTTTGGACGATTTGTTAGATTTTATTTTCATACTAAAATAAGGATTAATTTAATTTCTCGCTCTCTCGCTCCGAACTCTGCGCGCATCGCAAAGATTACGTAAACAAACCCCTGCGAAGCGCGGGGAAGGGAGTGCAGCGCTAGCGCCTTTGAACTTGACCCATTTATCTAGCCGCCAGTCGTCCGTCGGTTTTGATGCAGCGCGCGCGTTGCATGCGCTTGAGTGCCACGATTTTTCACCGCCGCCGCACCGTATCGATCGATTTATTGTGCGGATTGTGGGTAGGTACCTACAGTGTAATTTTATTACCATGGCGTATTGGTATTCTAATATCGAATAAAATGGTGGGGATGCTTGCTAGGTGTGATGACAATGTGTCGGAAGCCTGCCGCCAATATGCAACAAGGTTTCTAAATATACTTACACCAAGCCGTGAGACAATGTTAGCTGCCACGCAGCGACTACGGGATTATGGACAGTTCCAGCACAGGATGAGGGATAGTGGTCGTCCACCGAGGCGCATAGTACGTGACCAAGAAGAGATCCTCGAGTTCTTTAAGGGCGAACCCCGCAGCGAGCACAAATGACGCGACGTGACGTTTTAATGTGTCACAATACTTCGCGTGGAGTGTCATTCCCAATGAAGGCAAATACCCATTCCACCTTCATCGTGTTCAGGAACTCACCGCACCTGACAAACCTGCACGAGTGGATTTTTGCAACTGGTTGCGTGCTGCACGGCGTACAATGCAGTGGAGTGATGAAGCTACATTTGGCAGAGTGGGTACAAACCCACTACAAACCAATACTCGGAATGAACATTAGTGGTGTTACGAAAACCTGCACGAAATCAGGCCACATAATTTCCAACACCGATTCAGTGTAAATGTTTGGGCGGGAATAATAAATTCCACGTTACTGGGCCCCGTTTTTTTAGATAGACTAAATGGTGAATTATGTTTACAATTTCTCACCGATACGCTGCCAGAGTTGGAATACTAAAGTATCCCTGTCGCCAACTTACGTTATTACTATCATCATGACGGCGCAACAACGCACAATTCTCGTCAGGTTAAAGACCATTTAAACACTGTTTACTCCGGTCCATGGAAAAGACGTGGCGGACCTCGTGCATGACCTACAAGGTCACCAGACAATACACCCATTTAAAAAAAAAACGATTTCGGAAATGTTAGCTCGCACCACCATGCGCGAGACTTGAACCTCAGAGGATATAATTTATAAATATTAATTTTTAATTGTCAATTATTTAATTATTGTAAATACGCTGATTCAACTTTTTAACTACGCCTCCATTAAACTATAAAAAGCAAAGAAAACCTTACTACCCATTATGAAATTGGTTTAATTAAACCTTAGAAAACAATAAAAAACAATTTTTGTTACGATTATCACATATTTTAAATGTTGAGATACCTAATCTAAAACAATATTTGTTTTTAATTGTTTAATGTAGCCAGTCCTAAGCCTGGTAAAGTATGAAGGGATTGTGGACTCAGTGCAGGTACATACTAGCTACAAACCCCGCGAGCAATTGAAATTAACTAGATCTGGCTAAGAAAGTGATATTATACTGTGTCCTTCGTTCTTGATATAAACTATATTAGCAGCTCTCTCGAGTCGCTTGGCAACCGCGCGTCATTTAGAGAATTAAAAAGTCAACGCCGCCTCTATGGTATCTGTGGACATAACCTCTGCAAGCATTCTTTTGAAAGCGCGGCAGCCGACGCTTTGTAATAAAGTTTTTGGTCGACAATTAATTTAATAATGTTGTTATGGCACTGATATTATATAACAAAAAGGTTGTAATATACTCAAGTGACCTTGTGAAATAAATTTAAAACATCGTATAGGCAAATTTAGAAAAGTTTACGTCCTGGAAAAGAAGGACATTCTAAAAAGATCAACCGATAGTTGTTTATTTGTGGTGTTTTTCAGCTTAACTTGTTTATTTATATAATATCTAATATTTGGAGACGTGAGTTTCGTCATATTAAAATTTGGGAAAGCTTCGTCGTCCGAAAAGTAAACTTATGAAGTCTATGTTCCTATTCGTGTACAAACAGTTTAACACGAAATATACCTGAAAACGATTATTAACCGTCTATAAATTGGCAATGTTATACCTCCAATAAGAGAAATTAGGGGGACGTTCATCAATTATGATGATTGTTCAGGATCGATGGCATTTTAAGGACACGGGTGATGTACGAGATACATCGACGTGGTCCGCAAGACTTGACGATAATTCAAGGACACGAGTGGTGTACGAGATACATCGGCGTGATCCGCAAGACTTGGGGCCCATACGAGATATGTGCTGAAGGTCATACTACTCATAGGTTTCATCCATGAGGTGTTCCTGTGCAGTTCACATTTCTACAATGGTAAGAATCAAAAATGTTACCTAAAATACATACCTTAAACATGCCTAAAACAGTAAATACAAAGACTATTGCTATAAACTATAAGCAATTTGTCATATTATATCTCCAAAAGGAGACTTACTGAAAGGGTAATTAAAGTGACTTTGTTTATGTATAACAATACATTATTAATAACAAAAGTCACTCCTTTGCAGAAACATAGTGTTTTTATTGATTTCATTATTAGACATACTTGTATAATAATACTGAAATAGCCCAAACTGGAGCTTATTACACAAAGAATTGTGCAAAATTATGAGTACTTGTATTACAAAAGTTAAATCCAGCAATACTTATTCCTGAACAGGGTTTATAACCAAATAAGCCAAAGTAATATACTAATGGCAATGCCTGTTGTAACTGACAAGCAACAGGACTGTGAATACATTCCAAATATAATATCTTATCCTACCGATGCTGCGGCAGGCAGGTTGTGGGATAATTTGTGTTATGCACAAAGATACTTAAAAGATAATATAAAATACCTGGTCTATCCAGTTAACATAGAACTAATAATTATCTATCAATATTATCAACCTAGACTCCTTGCAGGGTAGCCAGAAAAGATTAATCCTAACAACACAGTCATGAAACCTTTATTGAGATAAGAACCTTTAAGGTCAGCAGTATATATTTTGCATAAAAGGAGTGTTAATATAGTGGATTATCAATATGGAATTATTAACTAGCTAGTCATAGCCAGTAGTTAAAATTTCATAAAACAACCACCGTTGTAACCAATATAGACCAACAATCCTCATCCTGGGTGTGAAAATATTAAGTCACACTGTACCTATCAGTTCACCAAAAACAACATCACGTTGGACATTGGAAATCTCCTACCAAAGAAAGTGAGGTACAAAAAGCATGATAGGCATTTTACACAAGGACTTGGTTTTTAAGTTGCTGAAAAATTCAGAAAAACAATCAGGAATACAACATGGGTTTTACAAAGAAACCATAATATTGGAGGCTAAAGGTATTCACTGACTGTGGTATGTATCTATGACACTAATAATGCCTTCAACGACAAACATAATTTTATTGGTTTTGTGCAATTACTTGCACTTCAGACAAGTGAATCTTGTCCTACATATGTTTAACATTATGTATAGAAACATTATTATTAGAAACACTATTGTTTAATCATTTGAAATATAATTTATAGCCATTTTTATTAAAAAAAAAAAAAAAAAAAAAACTTAATGCTATTACGCTAGACCTTACAGTCATAATAAATATACTAATAGAAAATTTATTAGTACCTATTCAGTTTTCTATCATGTAAGGAGTTCAATGGTTTTGGGTTCTTGATTATTTCCTGCATCAATTATAGTGTACTTAATAATATTAGGAATTTGAGGCACACACAATGGAAAGCTATACATCAATTCATCATTTGGAGAATTAGATGTTTTTACTGTACTTTTGTTTGATCATATGATAATCAATAAATAATATGTAATTAAATAAGATTATTCAAGAAATTAATAACTATATAAAATAGTTTTGTAATTAGTTTGGAATGTGTACAGTTATTTTGAACACCAGTGATGTTTTCTAGTATAGTTATGATAACACAAGCACAAACTGCTACCATTAAAGTAACAAGTTGGTTTTAGAGCACTATATATGTTGTAATTTATTTAAAGGTGTCTCAGTAAAAAATATTGGATTGAGATATACAAAAATTTGCAATTTTGGTATTGTTATATTTAAATTATTACATCCACATGTTACATGTATCTTATAAATAGGTATCTATATATAAAAAGAAAATAAAGTCATGCAAATGACTTGATAATAATATCCATTTGAAAATTTAATGATATTATGTTGACAAGCTACGGGGGATGAAATATTGAGTTACAGTATTTGAAAGTATGGATTATCTTAAAGAAGAATAATCAGAAGTATATTCTTATCACAGGGATGATAAATATTATGTAGTATCAGCAATAATCTAAGTCCTAAGGAACTTGATATTATTTATTTATTATTAATGGGGGATACATAATAATAAATTGAGTAACACTCAATTCTCACGGTTGGACATCTAGAACTAACTAGAAAGTTACCCATTGCAATTTTTGTTTTTACTTATAAATACAGTCACATACAAAGAAGCAAAGGAAGTGTGGTATGAAATGAAAATTTCATGGTATTAAATAATTCAGTTATGAATAGGATTCCCAATATGATACAGTTGTAACCCATGGTTCGGTTTAGTCGACTGTAACTTATTCGCTTCTTAAGTTATTACTAAATTAGGAGTGTATTTTTTAGTATTTTTAGTATCAGTAATGTAATTGGTTCAGGAGTGCTCCAATTGTATTGCCAAAACGAACGTTCGCGGGCGTTATTGCGCAAGAACGAATCGTTAAGTAATACATAAATATTTAGGTAGCCAAGGATTTATTTGTCGGCGCACACTCAGAACATGGAAATGATTCCGGGATAGTTTCGAAATTTAAATTGAATTAATAATAGTGGTATAGTAATAACACTGGGGTAGGTTATGTTTGTTTACCACGCATTAGTACTGCCCTTCGTTCCAGACTCTAAAATTGGGGGGGGGCGAGATATATAGGTAAAGCACATAGCCTTATGTGAGGAATCTCTCCAGATAAGGTGTGTGTGTGAGTGATGTACGCTGATGGCCGCGAGGCCTTTACAGCTTCACCGGACTTAATTCCATATAAGTTCATTAGTACAAAGGCCTCTACTACAAAAAATGTTAAATTTTGATATATGTACATCTTTAAAGATTAAACATATAACTAACATTAAATATAGCCGAATGTTGATATTAAAAAAAAAAAAAAAAAAAAAAAAAAAACATAAATTAAATATGTAATGATAGCAAAAACATTCTTATAATCACCAAGTTAATTCGTAGCCTTCGTTTGGTACCGTACTCAAAAGGAGATCATTTGACAAAAAAAAAAAAAAAAGAACCACATGGCAGTTGGAAGACACATTAGTGGGGAAATAGGTTTCCCTGCTATATTTGTATCATATTGTTATAGATTGGGTACTAACAGACTTTGTTTTCAGGTCTAGTACACAGTAAGGGTTTCTAGCTATCTATCTATCTCTATCCATATTATGACGCCAGATCTCTTGCGGGGTGGGCAGAGAGTGCAAGTTTCCGACGGGTTCTTTCCTTGCATGCCTGCCTGGCTTTCTTCGCTCTCATAGTTCGTCTCATAATGGTTGTCAATGATACAAGAATTATTATAAAGGATTTAATTTTATATAAACAAAACTCTAGATGGGCAATTCCTCAACTCTTGTTATATAGTAGATATCTATAGAAGAAAGATCTCTATAGAAGACAACAGATAGAGACTGCACTGATAGCTGATAAGTAATGATTGATTAATATTACCCGGTATTAATGAATTTTGGACAACAGGTGTGGTATAAAGGTATATAACAGGTGCTTTAAAGGTTTTGTTGGGATGGATCTACACTACATAACATAATATGTTATAGAATTTGATTATATAAATTTATTTTAAATAAGTTAGACAGACTGGTTGTAAGAAACAATATATGTGTATATATTTGTTGTGTTTGTGTTGTATGGCAATACAAAGAACGGGAATGTGTTATAGTACAAATATACTAATGATATGTTATTTTTAGAGGTCACGCTCAAAAAAAAAAAAAAAAAACCTTTATGTGGTATACTTCAACTTTACCCTTATAGCTCTAAACAGCTGCTAATATAGTTTATATCGAGAACTAAGGACACAGTATAATAAGTGATCAAACGAACTTACCTGAAGTGAAGTTCGATCATTATTATACGAAGTCCTTCGTTCGAAGATATAAGTACCCAACCCGCCCTGCCCGTTGGTAAAGTTGAAATGTACTACTTCTAAAAGGAATGCTTGCAGAGGTTATGTCCACAGATACCATAGAGGCGGCGTTGACTTTTTAATTCTCTAAATGACGCGCGGTTGCCAAGCGACTCGAGAGAGCTGCTAATATAGTTTATATCTTCGAACGAAGGACTTCGTATAATAATGATCGAACTTCACTTCAGGTAAGTTCGTTTGATCACTTATTATTATTAGCAGCGCAAGCGCGTGCAAGCGCGCGCGAGCGTCGCCTCGTCCTTTCGTTTATGAATGAAACATAGACCTACAAATGTCACGACAGTACAACAAAAAATTGTAAAATCATTTTTTTTTCATGTATTGAGTTATGTCCGAACTCGTAGAACAAAAGTTGTTGCTTATGATGTTAGCTATCTAGTCCTGCGAGGTTGTTGGTGTTTTACAAGTAACCCTGTATAACTTCAGCCATAATTTGTAAACCAAGTGCATCCATTCACCATCGAAACCCTCTACGAAGACAATAATACTGGCTTAGCCTGTCACAATTTTTTCATCGTTTAAACCCCTATTGAACCAGTTAAGGAGTCATTCCGACTGTTTTGTAGACAGGACGTAAATAGTTTTGGTGAGATAGTGTCACCCTGTCTGATTCACTTGTATGGGATTTGTAGGCGTGTGTACTTTTACCTGAAGGGTAGCGCAATGGTAGACTTCTTTGATGGCCTCGTAATACCAAAAGTCTGAACCATTGTAAGGAAAATATTATAGTCCAGTGCTCTACAGTATCAAATGCTCTCGTAGTTGATAAAGGCCAAAAATAAAGGTTGATTATACTCCACACATTTTTCCAATATTTGTCGCACTGTGTGAATATGGTCTAAAGGCTGTTCGGAGTCTAATCTAGTGGCTAAATGCAACGTGATTACTTTAGTAAATAGCTTACATGGCTAAGTAGCAAAATGTTAATTTGTGAGTTTGGTAGAGCATATTATTTTACAGAAGCTTTAAAAAATACTTAAAATAACTGTCAGAGGAGTTATTATTAATGTACTGCGTACAGGTCTACTAATCCTCTGCAGAGTGTATGATCAAAGCACAGATTAAATCATCAGGTGAAATGTCACTTCGTGACAGTCGCATGGCTGCCGTTTCATAAAGGTAGGATGAAACGCCACATGTTTGCTATGAAATTTAGCCAAGTTATTTTTTTTAATTAGTAACCGCGCGAACCCGTCTGTTGAAATATTTCCCTGGAATTAGAAAAAAAGTATTAATTCGTAACTCTAATTTCACAGCAACGCCCCCTGTCAATATCATCCACAGGCCAGAAGATCCTTGTTGCACTATATGCTATGTTGACAAATATTGTACAATTTTGATTTTTAATAAAAACCAATTTTAAAACTCAATATGATCGAACCGTACCTACTTCGCAGTTTCATTTTAATCCAACATTATAGTTTGTAAATTAAAGGGTTATTATTCTGTAATGCGACAAGGATCTTTTGGCCCATGGATGACATTGGCATGAGGTGTAAAATTTGGGTTAATATTTAGTAAAATTTTCCTACTTTCAAGAAGATATTTCAGCAGGCAGGTCCGCACGGTTACTAATTAAACACAGAACTTGGGTAAATTTCATAGCAAACGGCGACTCTTCCACTGTCATAAGTGACATTTCACTTGATGACAGCGTAAGTTCCGATTTTGGCCGCGGGCCAACAGATCCTTGTAGGATAAAATAACATACAGTATGGATTCATATATAGGTACATAGATATGTACCTATCTATAGGAATAAATATAAACGTTAGAATCATCTGCCATTGATAGATGGCACTGTATACCAAGGGGCAAATTGGAATACTTCTAATTTTCACGCAAGAGGGCTCGCTTTTCTTAGTATATTACAAATATTAGTATTATAGAAATCTAAATCATCATCATCGTATGGCGATGAACTTTCAATAATGCGACATACGATCAAAATTTTATGTCAGAAGAGGATCCATTGTTTAGCCTTCGGTATCAGCTGGTGTAGCGGCTCGGATCCTCCGCTGAATTTCCTAGTGAGGCAGTCCTCCACGATGTGCTGGATAGTCTGCACTGAGTTTCCACAGTCACAGTAAGGAGATAAAGTGACGCACCTAAAATCTAAATAATAATACTCGAATTGTATAGCCGCGTGAACTTGTTGCTACGCATGTAAAAAAAAATCACAAAATGCTTCAGGACTGTGTGAACCAATGTATATGATACAGCGGCTGAAGTTGGTATAAAAGTCTTCGTTAACATGTAACAAAACTGTACTTTTATGTTATACAATTCATCAGAAAATATGTTTGCAGCAATAATGAGAGTGTGTGTGAGTTTTTGTCTATATTTTCCAAACTGTACAGTGTTCATGTATGGCAAAGCGGTGACAGTGGTTCCGAAAGGAATCCTGTGCTATTATTCTATGAGTGTTTTTTTTATAAATAACGTAGTCCTACACTAGGAATTATTCCTGTGTCGTGGACGCGTTTACAATGTAAAAAAACGTGACACTACCTAGTTGATATGCCATCTTTGTCAGAATGACAAAGATGGTATATCAACTAGGTAGTATCACGCATGTATCACGCTAATGTCAATCTTTACGTACTAACTATCAATAATCAATCCCCTTCACAACTTTCACTTTCGAAATTGTAGTTAAAACAACAATCAAAAGAAACATTTAATTCCCCTCCAAACTTAAAATGTGATAGGATATTACAGAATTAACATACTTTGTCAATTTTCCGAGTCGAACAACGTGCCTTCTTAGCTGAAATCGCTTTTAGCCATTAGAGATTTGTTATTCCACGCACGGGCTCCGCTCGATAATCTGTTATTTTATTTGAAACCGGCGACGTGACAACTGGGAAGGATGCAACATTTTACCACTAGTGTTCCGCAAAATGATAGAAACACTTCGTCCAAAAACTTAATGGGAACAAATCAGACACAGCGGTTAATAAAAATGTTAAAAGCGGTTATTTTTATCGTCCGCTCCGCCCGAAAGCAGGGGACGTGTCGAAAAATAGATAGGAGATGGGTAGTAAGGTACCTGGAGGTGATACCTCCGTTTAGCTCTTAAATTAATACTGCTATTCTTTGATTATAGCTTTTGATTACATTTCTCGAACGTATTGCGAAAACCTTAGCTTTACCCGTTTTACAATCGGGCTCAGATTTTTAAAATGGCGAGCCTTTTTGTAATACGCCAAATTTGGTTGTGACATACACCTAAATAACTTTGATCAGAGGGCTTGACACGAATACTTTATCTAATCGTGTTGTCATGTTCACGTTTTATTAATAAATTTTTAGTTACAAAAATGGCATATCAACAAGCTAGTGTCACGCTAACGTCAATCTTTTCGTGCTAACTCTCACTATTCAACCCCCTTCACAACGTCCACTTT
This sequence comes from Phalera bucephala, assembly GCA_905147815.2. NCBI lineage: Eukaryota > Metazoa > Arthropoda > Insecta > Lepidoptera > Notodontidae > Phalera > Phalera bucephala. Next base: position 17,113,009 of record LR990609.1, on the reverse strand, counting down.
CGAAATTGTTTTTAAAACAACAATCAAAAGAAACATTTATTTTTTTGCTTCCCACTTAAAATGTGGTTGGTTTTCACGGAATTAACATACTTTGTCAATTTTCCGATTCGAATAAATGCCTTCTTAGTCGAAATCGCTTTTAGCCATTAGAAATTTGTTATTCCACGCACGGGCTCCGCTCGATAAACTGTTATTTTATTTGACACCGGCGACGTGACAACTGGGAAGGATGCAACATTTTACCACTAGTATTCAGCAAAATTGTAGAAGCAAGATAAACATTTTGTACAAAAATTTAATAGGAACAAATCAGAAACATCGGTGTAATAAAAATGTTAAAAGCGGTTATTATTATCGCCCCTGCACCGGAATGCGGGTGTTGAAAAATGGATAGGAGGTAGGAAGGTATTCCCCAGTCAACATTATTGTCTGACACAGGCTTAGAACCCAGAACCTGTTTGCTAGACGTATCATACTCCCCTAAATCAACCAGGCAGTGATTTATCTTACCCCGCTCTTTATAGTCAAACCCATGGTCATTGAGAGTATTATGAACCGCTATGATTTTATGCTATTAAGTACAAAAATTTAATTTCAATGTTTTTAGTCTTTTTATAAGAAAACAGTTGTATTAGTATTAAGTGTTGTAGTTGTACAAAGTACAGTTAACGACGACATAATACAAAGTTATATCATTATACAGGATCGACGGTAACATAGTATGTATAGTAGCTACATAATTGGACCTACTTATGTTAAAGAAATTTGAAAGAAAGAAAAAAAGAAACACGTAACACATATGAAAATCTATAGCTTCAAATGCCATCAGATATCATGACGGCATAACCATATTTTTTATTATTTAATAAGGAAGATGTATCTTGATTAGTACGCCATAATATTTGTTCTATTGATCTACACCCATGTTTTATGTACCAAGTTATGTTCCACCTTTTTTATTCTTCTTAAGAGTTCTTTTACGACCTACGCCCCGTGTCAAAGTTTAGTAATAAAAGGCACATTCAACAAAAATATTTTAAAAATAGCCGGTGGACCGACCGTACGAAAGTGTAACAAAAGGTATTGTCGTAGCACTCTGCAAATAATAGCTTCTATCTTAACATTACACCTTTTCACAACTTTTTTTGTACGTGTACTTACACTTAAAGTATTCGAGAAGGTACGTCTAAGTCAAATTGAAAGTAAGCCAGATAATGGTATAACCTATTGTATGTAGTTAGAAATTTTTTTTAAAAACCTTTTCCCACTCTGAGATTTATTCCTGTGTCGTGGGCTCCGTTTACAAACTTGAAAATTCACATACACAAATACCCAGACCGAAATAAATAATTGTGGGTCACACTAAGATTTGACTCGTGCGGAAATCGAACCCGCGACTATTAGACACAGTGGGTGGAGCGGCTTAAGCTCTTAACCGCTGCGCTAAATCATCCGTCATTTCAATTGCAAGCCAACTTGATTAATCCATGGTTTTAACATCACTATCAGCCCGAAACAAACTTTGCCAACAGTTCGATCATCTCCAGTCTTACTTTCATCAACATCAACCGAGAGACGTTTATTGCAAGACAAAGCCTTACCCAAAGATTGCCTAGGGCGGCCGCCTTAACGCTGTACGCATTTAAAACATGTTTCTCTTGATTTAGTAAGTCGAAATTTGGACACCCATTTACCGTGACAATGGAATCGTGAACCGTGGACAAGCCTCCAGTAAGATGGACCGATGTCCAGGTCAGGTGTAAAAACTGAATGCAAACGAAAAATGCAATGTTGCATATGATAAACTTGGTTCTGCGCCTAAGACCAGGCTGTCTACCTAGTTGCTTATTCGTTAGTATAAAAAAATATACAGCGCTCCTAACAAATATGTGAGATACAAAATTCGTTTTGTGGTCGCTGTAGATTTTAATAGAAACAAAACGCGCTTAAAGACAATAAAATCTCTTCATAGGGGTACAGAAAGAAAAGGCGTTGAGCCCTTTTGTGTACATCCCCTGTACAAATAAGGTACCACGCAACTTACTGCCGTCCCATAAACCTCACTAACTAAGACAAATTTAGCAAAAGGTCCGAAGATGGACCTTTCCCTCAATTAAGCAATTAGGGGCGGTTAACCCTTTGAAAATTCAATAAACGTTTACTAAAAGCAAACGGCATTCTCTAAAAATGGTCGCAATGGAGGGAAATTCCAGTTTATGCGCTAAGAGAAGACATTAAACATATTTGGAGTAGGTGCTTTTGGGTTCCATGTGCAAATATCCTAACAAGATAATAATGTTGTCTCTCTTTTTACTTTGAGTAATTATAAACAATAAGATTATTATTTAACTGTGTAATAAAAAAAAACACCGTTACGCCTATATTCTCCAAACGGCGATGTTAGGTCCCATGTAATAGGAGGCGAGCCTATTGTCATACACCGGGCAAAAATCCAGTCTCCGGACTGATACTGTGAATTTCTTGACAGAAAACTTACATTTATCCGACCCAGGACTTGAACCCAGGATCTCGTGATCAAAAAGCACACCATTCGATACTAGACCAACGAGGCATTTAACTCATTGTTATAATAATTATCATATTAAACAACTTACTGCCTTTTACAAATTAAACATTGGACACCAATATTTAATTTTCCAAATAGTTACCGTTAAATATCAAAGATTCCCTTACAAGTTCAAATGTCATATATCTATGAAAAACGTATTATATAACATGAAAAAAGAACACTTCTTCACTATTTATTAATTATCTTCCCGTATGACGTAAGTTTTGAACTTTGGAAAGCGTAAGTAAAAAACTTACATTACATTTAAATAATATGTTAAGAAACTATACAAAGGGCAGATCTCGGGACCAAATCGTGTTTCACTTTGAAACTACGAACTGCGAAACTCTATCGTTTACTGTTTACATAAAAAGAGAAACTGTAAGACATGACAGGAAAGTTTAGAAGTCATCCGACAATTCCGCGAAGCACCGGGGCACCTACTAAATCATGCATTAAACATGATTTCCTGAAGTTATTCCGTGAAATGTTTTTATCCGTTGATCGATTTTCTTGCTTAAGTACATAGGTAATTATATTCTGAGTTGTTACTCGATGGTTTTTGAGTATCGTTTTGAAGTATATAAAAATAATTACCCCACACATTCATTGATGTAAATAGAAAAATAGAATAGAATACTCTTTATTGTACACCAAGACAATTATAAAACAACATGTGAAATAAGACTCTGATACAACAGGCGGTCTTATTGCTAAGAGCAATTTCTTCCAGACAACCTGGTTAAATAAATACAAAATACTATAAAGAAAATTAATCAGGGCAGTTGGTGGCGTACGCTATTATATAGAAGTATACAGACATAGCCCCACACTAGGATTTATTCCTGTATCGTGGGTGCGTTTACAAACATGAAAATTCACATACACAAATACCCAGACCGGAACAAATAATTGTGGATCACACAAAGATTTGTCCCGTGCGGGAATCGAACCCGCGACTGTTAGACACAGTGGGCAGAGCGGCTTAAGCTATTAACCACTGCGCTAAATCGTCCGTCAACATCTAACTGATACACGCAAAGCATTCCACAAGCGGATAGCTTGAACTGTGAAGGATAAATACATAGACTGGGAAAAATACATAGTTACACGTTTCCAGTGTGATATATTATCTAACTAGCAGTTACCCGCGGCTGCGCACGCGTTTATTTTGTAATATCTTAAGTTACAAGGTGTTGCGGACCTTGCGGAGATTGCTGTGGTGGTGGTTGCTGCGGAGGCTGCTGCTTCCCATGCATCACCATCTACACTTGCTGTAATAAGATCTGCTAGCATGGCGCGGTGACGTAGCATCGCGACAGACCAGCCAGCAGCGACTTTATATGTGCGCACGTTTTACAGCTCTCGATGTTTGCCAGAAGTCCACTCAGTGCTGTCTTGTGGAATTAAACTACTATAAGATGGACCCACAAACCAGTGAAAGCAGTTTTGTGGGCTCGTGATCCTTGCAACCACTGACTTCACTCACCAGAGTGTGCAAGAAGAATTTGAATGTAACCATGGAGCCCTAGTTTTGGAACCTATTAAGCTGCTTATAAGGTTCCCAACTTAGCTTGACGACTTGCGCTTTCGGAAAAACGAATATGCCCGCAAATGGAAATGCGACACATGCTCAACGATCTCAGACCGAACCGAATGCTAAACCCTGGTGATCGCTGGGATAACACTTGCGGCTTGCAGCTTTACGAGCGTGTCGATTGTAGCTGTACATATTTACTACTATACTATATCATCACGCCAGATCCCTTACGAGGTAGGCAGAGAGTACAGAGTTCCAACAGGTTCTTTCCTTAGATACCTCTCTGGCTTCCTCCACTCTCATAGTTCGTCTCATACACGCTCGCCGGTTACGGAGACTCCTGACTTGTCCTTCAGATAAGACCCGGTCTATTTGGTCAGGGTAAGATAGTCTAGGTCTTCCCCGGTACCTACATCCTTCCAATTTTGCATTGTATATCAGTTTCGTAATTCTTTTTGGACATTCTTTTTTTTATGCCCGAACCAATGGAGCATACCCTTTCTCATCTTTACACCGATACTATCTTTTATACCTACTCGCTTCCTTACTACGCTGTTGCGAATACGGTCGGTCAGCTTCACTCCGCACATCTTCCGCAGAGCTCGCATTTCCATCGCATTTACCCTACTTTCATTCTCCTTCTTACATACCCAGCTTTTGCTGCCATATAACAGCGTATAATTAGGTCTTATGAAAGCGAGTCCTTTTTTATTAGCTTGAAATCGTAAGTCTATTCTAGGTTGATACAAAGTAGATTCTAGACTGCCTAGTTGGTCTAATGCACGTTGCGATCACGAGGTCCTGGATTCAAATCGGTGGGGTAAATGTAGTTTTCTTATCCAAAAAAATCCCAATATCAATCTGGAGTCTGGAATTGTACCTGCTATATGGCAATAGGCTCGCCTCCTATTACATGGGACCTAGCATAGTCGGTGAAAAGTGGGTGTATACATTATACAATTTGTACATCATTATGTCATTTGAAATAAGTTATTTTCTATTTTAGTTTAAAGTGTGTGTTTATGTCAGATGCCTTGTAAACAAAAATAATTTTATTTATCGATCTCTAATAAAATACAAATTTTGTAATAAATAGATAAACTGATAAACCTTCTTAAAAAGGAAGGTATTATTTCAAATATTTATAAAGGTACTTATAATAAAGACATTGTAAAAGTCGAAGTCGTGACTGACGAAAGCTTGGTGTAGTGAGCAGTGTGGGCAACATTTTTTGAATGATAAATTCATTTTGTAATAACTAGAATGTAAGCTAAAATCAGGTTAAGCATACCAATGAGCGCTATACAAAAAAGAACTGAGTAGTTTACTAATAAAAATCCAACCGTATTTCAGAGTTTAATCTGGGGAACTTTGGACATCTTAGTCAAATTGAAAGAACTCCGCAGAGCGTCGGGTTGTTGCTTATCAGTTTAATGAATGCTACCTACCCTTTTCATTGGCTTCTCTTTAGACTTTAGAACGACGTTGAGATGGTAGGTTAATTCAAAAGTTTCTCGAATCACACAAGCGGGCTTGGCTTGGCTATATGTTGCACTAACGAAATTGAGTTGTTAGGAAGCTAGACAATAAAAGAAACTTGTAATTTTATTAGAGGCCAGTGTTGTTAACTCGAAACAATTTGTTTGACGCGTGATTTTTTAGATATATTTAGGGTGTTTTACTAGGATCCCTACCATTACCAATCAAAACTCGTTCGCTTACCTTAACCAAACAACACCAACTAGACTTAAAATGAAGTTAGTATCGAATATAAAAAAATTCAAAATCTCGGTAATACGTGAACCACGCGTTACCCTTGATTTTATTTTAATTGGGTCACCAAGAAGTGAGACAGATGTAACTTAAAAACAAACACATGAGAAACATGCTTCGCGCACACTCAAATAAAGGTAACCACATCTGAACATGTAGGTTAAACAAGCACATAAAAGTTATAAATAAGAAAAAAAAACTAACATATACAAACAAGGTTATGCTCCATTGGTTTGGGCATATAGAAAGAGTGTCAAAATAAAAAATGACAAAACAGGATACAATACGAATGTAGAAGGATGTAGGTACCGGGGAAGACCTAGACTATCTTACTATGACCAGATAGATCGAGTCTTCTTTGAAGAACAAGTCAACAGTCTCCGTAACCGGCGAGCTTGTATGAGAAAAATTATGAGAGTGGAGGAAGCCAGAGAGGTATGTAAGGAAAGAACCTGTTGGAACTTTGTACTCTCTGCCTACCCCACAACGGATCTGGCGTGATGATATAGATAGATAGAAATACTAACATTCGATAAAACTTATAGATAACTACCTAAAAAAACATGAAAAAAAAACTATTTAGAGCAAACAGGAACTTCTTTGAGTCTAGTCTTAAAATAATGAATAATTTTAGTATGTAAATTGAGAGTCCAGTCTTAAAATAATGAATAATTAAATAAGTTGTCACCAAAAATGTCCAAAATCTATCCGTGGAGAAAGGTTGTTAAACATTTTCGGCATTCTGATAATGGGAGAATTAAGGCCAAGGTTAGTTCTGAACTGGTTGGTTGGATAAATTTTACTGAACTTGCATGATATTAAGCTGTCATTTACTTTAAGACCAGTTGGTGTCAAGTAGTTAAAGATGTACGACTGCCTTAATACAGTGGCATTGCTATCAACGCTTTCATGGGAGTTTTAAAAGGCGATTA